>VZSE01007208.1:658895-775883 GCA_013398275.1 Promerops cafer | reverse complement strand
GGATGGGCAGAGTCTAACAAGATTCNACAAAATCCATGCAAGCCAGAGCAGAGACAAGAAAACAGCTGTTGCACCACATCTTCTAGGAAAGTTCTTAGCCAATAGCTTACGAGAAAAGTTTTACAGACATATTACTCTAACGAATCAGAGAAAGACCTAGGTGGGTTTAATATTAACAAAAGGCTTCTATAGCCTAAGAAACAATGCACAATAATTTTTTATGTGAGGTTGTAACTTTTTCTATCGTTGCAAAGTATACATCTAGGGCTTTTCATATCCTGAACTAGCAATCAACTCTTGTTCTGTTCCTTGTAAAAGATATAGTGTATCTACTTGATTCTTAGCTTCCTAATTTCTCATGGGAAGATTTTGAGGTTCTCAGCCTTTCTGTCAGCTTTCCCTCTACTTTCTGAAGCCTTCTACTATTTAGATTCCCCACACAAGATGAAGTTTACAAGTGCTGAGTCCTGTATTTTGGCCACAATATCCGCCTTCAACTTTATAGACTGGAGATGGTGTGGCTGGACAGTGCCCAAGCAGAAAGGGACCTGGGGGTGCTGGTCAACAGCCAGCTGAACATGAGCCAACAGTGTGATCTGGTGGCCAACAGGGCCAATGGCATCCTGGCCTGTATCAGGAATAGTGTGGCCAACAGGAGCAGGGAGGTCATTCTTCCCCTGTACTCGGCACTGGTGAGGCCACACCTCGAGTGCTGTGTCCAGTTCTGGGCCCTCAGTTTGGGAAGGACATTGAGACACTTGAGCGTGTCCAGAGGAGGCAACGAGGCTGGTGAGGGGCTTGGAACACAAACCTTGTGAGGAACAACTGAGGGAGCTGGGGGTGTTTAGCCTGGAGAAAAGGAGACTCAGAGGTGACCTTATCACTCTCTGCAGCTTCCTGAAAGGTGGTTGTAGTCAGGTGGGGGTTGGTCTCTTTCTCCAGGCAGCAACTGACAGAACGAGAAGACACAGTCTTAAACTGCACCAAGGGAAATATAGGTTGGGTATTAGGAAAAAAGTTTTTTACAGAAAGGATGATAAAATACTGGAATGGTCTGCCCAGGGAGGTGGTGGAGTCACCATTCCTGGATGTGTTTAAGAAAAGACTGGATGTGGCACTTAGTGCCATGGTTTATTTGAGGTGTTAGGGCTGGGCTGGACTCAATGATCTTGAAGGTCTCTTCCAACCTAGTGATTCTATGATATTTATATATCCTCACTGAAATAAATTACCAGGAAATGCTAATAGCTGTGATCTGTTTTTCTCCCTACTCTCTCTTGATCTTTGAAGGATTGCATTGTAGCATTATGTTAAATTGCTTTCCATATACTTATTCTTCTGGGACCTACTCAAACAGAACCCATGTCTCTAGGCCTAAACAGAGAATCTCTGTTAGCAGTGTTGGAGTGTTGACTTTCCCATCACTGAAGCTTATGGTTTTAAAAGCACAAGAAGTTTCTAAAAACCACTTCTAAGCTGCAGTAGACTTTGCTGCCAGTGAATCTGCCTCAGAATTAGGAGGAGGAAATAAAATTTGTATGTATCTAGTTGAAACTGATAGGAAGGTAGGCTGAGGGCCCTTATGATTTCAAAAAAGGGCAGAGAGTTAACAAGAATAGGACTCTTCTTCCTTCTCAGAAACACAAGTAATTGACTGCTAGAACTGCTTCTGCTGTGGGTATCGATCAGTGACAGTTAGAGATGTTCTTTACAATCACTCGCCCTGTGAGGCCTAATTAACAAAGGCTGGATTGCTGAATTAGATAAAACTCAATGTCCACTGAAATTAATGTGATGCTGTCTAAGCGTCCTTCAACTATTAAGGGAAAATCAAGTTTAAGTGGAAGAAACGAGGGAAGTCCTGTTAAGGACTAAAACAATTGTGACTGGAAAAGTGGATTAAGACAACAGTTTTGCAAGGACAATGTGAGGCTCAAAGACACTTTCTTAAAAAGTGCCTCTTCGTTTTCTTGTTATATTTTTTATAGTGTTTATGCTTTAACAATTTTTTTTTTTTTTTTTTTTTTTTTCCCTGGGAATCACTGAATTGAAGAAGCAGAGACTGAGAAATCAGAGCTTTTAAAAATGAAACTATTTCTTGGCTATACCGTACCACCCAGCATATCTCTGGCTATCACCTTTCTGGATGGTCAAGAAACTGAGTTTAAATAAGTGGCAAAGGTTTCACTGAAGTCACCAACACTGGTGCTTTCATGTTCAAAGTCCTATATTCACACCAGAACCAGGATTAAGTCTGTATTTAATCTGCAGGACCTGTTAATCTGCTAATTTAATATGCTCAGCTTTTGAGCTCTTCAGCCTTAGTCTCATGATGGCTAACCAGATGTAAAGGTCCTGTGTTACAGCCAGTTTTATAAATCAGCTCTCAGAGGAGCCTAAATAAACCAGCTGATCACAACCAACAAAAAATTCAAAAAGAGAGTTAAGAAAACCATTTAATAATAATAATAATAATTTCTAATGTCACAGGTGGTACTGGATGTAAAAATGACAGTGCAGAAGAGACGAGGCATATGCAAAATTAAGTGGGGTTTGTAATGCTCACATATTCAGTTTAAGCCAGTTCATTATCTTTAATATGGACTATTCAGCAGTTTATGTTTTAGATAAACTGCTAATTCTGGATCCTAACTGTTTCTATACAGCCTCTTCATACATGGACCCTTTATTTTCTCAGATAAGCTTTCTATTTGATTGAAGTCAAGGTTGTTTTGTTTTCTCAAAGGCACATTTGCATTCTTTTAAAACATGGGCTCTTCCACAGTTTTTTCAAGAGTGGTTTAATATAGCTTCAGTGTATATTTGGCCAAATATCTTAACATCACTTAATTTATGGTACTTTTAAAGATAGTTAGCCTTTTTCACTTAAATTTGTTTCATTGTCATCAGGCTACAACACCTGGATTCCTGAGATTTCTACATTTCTTTTCTTATGAATGATGAGAGTCTTCAGAGGTAGAGCATAGCTCTGGAAATGTCTCTTAAAATCCATATTCCCTGAATCCCAGTGAATTATCCTGCTGTCATGGAAAAATCCATGGATTACTGCATATGGGGAAGGGAAATATTATGCGGAAAATCAGTAAGATTATTTAGAGAAGTTACATTTAGCCTAGTTTACATGATCAAGACTGAAATAAAGAGACCTGTAAGCTAAGAGTGGAGGAAGGGTTGCTTCAGGAATACTCTGGCTTTGGAACAGACTTTGATATCCAGTAACAGCAGCTTAAATTTTTATTGTACTCCAGAGAAGGTTATTTGACAGAATACCCCAGAACCTCATGCTTTCAGATGTCAACTTTTTGAAGTATACACTGGGTAGACGCAAAGTCTACCAGCTATAAAGTAGTCTTTCCTTCTCCCTTTCTTGATTTTGATGACAGTTAATGAAATCTGAAATGTCTTAAATGACAATTAATCTGCCAGTTTACAGTAATTACTTACTTTCAGTGAGAAACTTTTGAAAGAGAAAGAAATCAAAGTCTCATCATCTTCAGGATACAATAAATTGAAAGTAATGTAATTTGGAAATTGAAGTCTGTCATAATTAGCCAAGATCAATATCTTCTATTTTCTGTCTGTAATCATTGTGCATTCAAAAGTAAAATCATCAAAGCTTAATCTGATGGAAAGTATCTGCCTTTGTGACAGGTTACTGGGAAACACAGAGCTAAGAATTTCAGTCACTTCAGCCTTTCTGTAACTTTTTGATAGGAAAGACCTCAGTATTGACAAAATGATAAGCTTTGAATCTGAAAGGTTGCCCATGAACTATAGCACAAGAACCATGCCAGTAAATCTCTGGTGCTCACAGGGTCAATGACATAAACTAAAAGGTTGTGTGCAGCAATGCACACCACTTTGCTTAATATCCAGAGGCATTCAAACACCAGATAGTCTTTCAAACACTTTAAAAAATGATCTGCTTTGTTTTGTAAGTAGAGGAATGATATAGATGCTAGCTGTCAAATGACAGCAAATTACACATCCTCTTCCTTTTATACTATCATTTATCAGAACCAGGTTTTGTTATATGTAAAGTGGTTTAGATCAATAGCTAGAAATCTGCTTGTGTTGTATTGATTTCCTGAGAAGATTATATATGAAGATGACAAGTATTTATGGCTGACACAGACCAATTTCCAATTGTCTAATGGATTTAGCACTTTTCAGTTCTGTGAGTACAACAGGCTATTGAAAGTCTTTTAAATATTTTTACTGTATGTTCAGTGACAATAAGAATACAATCTGGAGAGCTTAAACTAGAACCATTGTCATGAAAATATAATTTTTATCCTTTAACCATCATTTAGTAAACAACTAGTAAGTCAAATATGAGTAGAAAGCAGACTTGTTACTTGGTATTATATTTTTTAATTTGTGTAGCTAAACCACAGATTTAGAAAAAATCAGCAAAGAAATCAGTTCTATGGCAAACATGAGTTAAGTAATGGGAAAATGTGACAGAGCATAACTGAAGCTTCATTTATAAAGTATCTAAGCTCCATTAGTTCACCTCTTTTTATTAAAAAACTGTATCCATTCACAGCTCACAGTAGTTGAATAAAATGCAGCATCTAAAATGATTATGGGTATTTTTCTTCTAATTCTTGTCTTTTCATTGTCAAGTGTTTCTATTTTTTCTACCCTCTTGATATTACTCTGTAAAAGGAATTATTTGAATTGAATCAACTGGGACATTTGATGTCCCTGGGAGTGCTGGTGGAGGAGAGGTTGGACATGAGGAGGCAATGTGCTCTTGCAGGCCAGATTAGGTATGGAATTATCTATATTTATTTTGTTTTTTATTTCAGAAAATAACCAGCATATATGTACTTCACATATACTTGTTAACCACACTATATTTGAGACAATGAATGCTTAAACATGACAAAGTTCTCATATCATTACTTGGTTTCTATTGGATATAAATGAATAAGGTTATAAGAGCCTGTCCACAAGCAATGAAAATGTATGTGAGTAATTTATGTGAGTAATTTTCATGAATGGCAGTGCCTTAAGAACAGTCCTAAGGGGAAGGATTTGGAGGTATTTGTTGCTATATGTTATTGTTAATTTTGTGCCATGATTTTGTACAGCTCTTAATAACGACATCATTTAACCTCTGTCAAACTTCCCAACATTGTTGGTGAGGAAGCCAGCTGTGGGAGGTACCCCACTGGACCTGCTGTTTGGGAACAGAGAAGGACTGGTGGGTGATGTCTGAGGGAGGCTGATAGGAAGCTTTTTACATGTTTAGGAGACTGGTTCATAGACCCCCTTGTGAAGCAGTCCAGAATGGCAAAGAAGGCCAGGAAGGCTGGACAACCTTCAAGAAGGAAATCTTCAAGGTACAGGAGAAACCCCATGTGCTCAAAAGACTAGGCATCACAGAAGCAGACTGGCCTGGTTAAACAGAGGACTTTGGCTTGAGCTCAGGAAAAAAACAGGACAGTTTATTACCTTTTTATGAAGGAGCAGCTAGCTCAGGAGGACTACAAGGTAAGCATGAGATTATGGAGGGTTAAAATTAGAAGTGTCAAAGCCCAATAAGAACTTAATCAAGCTCCTACTGTGGAAGATTAGACGTTAGGAAAAATTTCTTCTCTAAAAGTGAGCCCTGGAACAGGCTGCCCAGAGAGGTGGTGGAGCTACTACGCCTCCAGGCATTTAAAAGACCTGTGTATGTGATGCTTAGGAGCGTGATTTAGTGGTGTCCTTGGCTGTGCTGGGTTAATGACTGGACTCAACGAGCTTAAAGGTCTTTTCCAATGTAAACGATTCTATGATTATATGATTCCTTAGATTTCCTAAAATGTCACAGTACATAAAAATGCCATAAAATTTTTATTGGGGCTATATATTATAAAAAAAAGTCTACCAATCAACAGTGTTACCACAGTTGGCTATGCAAAAATGAAATAATTATTTCTTAACAGAATTATTATATAGTGTTTCAAACTTTATAGTTATTTATTCATACATTCTGGGCACTACATTATACCTCACAGGAATCTCAGTTTACACACGTTTTACTTAACTTGTGTTGACACTTCACACGCTGAAGACTTCACTCATCTCTTCTTTGCAGTACAGCATTGCAGAACCATCCATGATACAGGATTGTGTGCTAACACAAAACTGTAAAGGTTTCAATGAAACAGAGAACAATAACACATGATTTTCTTCCAGTCCCTTCTAATGAAAGATTTTAATTTCACCCCACCTAAGTGAACAAGAATATATTTTTCTTTCATTGTGTCTGGCTTGGTGAACCCCTTTAGTCTAGATGGGCTGGTATTTGTTATGTTCTAGATTTCAAAAATTTATTTTTTACCACTACTAAATAAATTATTTACCACTACTACCAAGCTACCCATAGGAAATTTCAGTCTGGTGACAGGTTAACATTGGCCTTGGAATCCATCTAGATGGCTTGACAGAATATTTACTCAAAGGAACACATTACATGGAAAAAGAAGATAAAGCAGAAGAGCAAGTGCAAATAAATTAATGTATTTATATCTTTGTATAAAGATTGTAATTGTCACTGAAGCTAAGATCAGTCTATCTGCCTAAAACATATTCTTCAGAGTTTGCACCTTAATTTACTGTGCCTGAACTACTACTGAGGACAGACCCTCCTTACCACTTACATGGAAAACTTCTAGCAAAGGCTTCTTCCCAAATCCTGCCATAGCCACGGTGTTCAGTAACTCACAGCAGTCAAATGGAAGAATACCAAGAAAGGAGATGAAGGATATGCACTGCAAAATTAGTGTTGGTGCACTCTACACCTTTGTAGTCTTTAAATGTTTAATAAAAGAATGTGTAGGCACATCGTTGTCTGCCAGCTGTTCCTAGGAACATGTAGAAACCCACAGGATTAAGCCCCATAAATACTAAACAAAAACATTTTGACTGATTATCTTACAAAGTGTGGTGCTAAGACAGAAGTTCTACATCTTTCAACCTTTTCAGGTGCACGAAAAAGACAGTCAGAAGCTGGCTGAAATAATGTTTTGTTCTGTCCTTTGCTACGGGAATATTAATGTTTACTATATTTAATTATAAATTTGAAAAGTTTCGATAACACCTCTAAATGCTGACTTTCTCTTGTTATACTCCATGATTCTGGCCTGAAACTTACTGCATAGAGTTAGTGGACTTAGAAGGCTCCTGTCACCAAGATAACAGCAGTTTTACCATGTATTCACACAAGAAAATAATTTATTAATCTGCTTTTTTTAGACATCTTTTAATTTCACAAGACTGATTCCTGTGAGATATTGACTGAAAGTAGAATTAATGATTGTTACAAGGATGTCTGACAGAAGGTTTGTTCTTTTCTTCTTTTTTTTTTTTTTTTTTTCCATTTCTCATAGCACTGTGTAGTACTGGACTACAGCAGTTATTTTAAAAAAAAAAAAAATCCTATCATACAATGTATTTTCATATGGTTAGACTCTAAAACATTTTTCAAAATCTATTAGAAGGGACTTCTTGGAAATCAAGTTTTTTTCCCCAGAACATTATATTATTTCATTTTGATGAAAAATATTTTTGTTTTGATTTATATCTGAGGAACAGAAAGACTTTTGAATGTATTGTTTAATTTTTACTTATTCAGTTGAACAGCATGTGGAGCAGTTTTTTAAGTAGTTTATAGGTCAGAGCAGCATCATATAAGTAGTTATATATGGATGAAAGGACTGACATAATTTGTGTTAAGATTTCACTTTGTCTAGGCTATTACTGTTACTATTATCAATAATGTTAATCAAAAAACTCTGATGATTTGAGCTACAAATTATTTAAAAAGACATGAATAGATTTTTCATTTACTTTCTGTGAGAATCCACTCCCCATCTCCCATAACATGGGTTTTATCGATCGCTCTTTCTGACCCTTCTGGCCTGTTTATTTCTAACTGTAAACTAAATCACCACAGAATCGTATTGCAACAGCCCTAATATATCCTTGCTCTAATTTCCAGTCTGTTTCTTCTACTACACCTACGATTATTCTATTCTCCACTGTCAAGAAATGTGCCTTTTGATTTTCTTTGGTGCCATCTTAAATACACATTTTATTTCTATATCTATTAGATGAAATGATATTTATAAATATAAGCTTTGATCTTCTCAATGGGATTAGTAATTTTATTCTTAAAATAAGGTCAAGACAAAATGGACAAAACTCAGCTCTTTTCAAATTCACTGTCATGCAATTTTCATATTAGTGTACTTATTAAAGAACTATTATATTTTAAGTTATAGAAATAATTTAATCTAGTTGCATTTAAATCCAAGACTGAAGAACCATGAGTCTTCAGGTCAGGTAAAGCAAGTAAAAAAGGGGAATGTTGAAAGCTCAGATTTGTTCTTTATTTTCTCTAGATATAGCTGTTACAGCACAGACTGATAATGCATGAGAACAAAATGGAAGAGGTAAGAAATTATTCTGTTGTAGGAGCTGTTACAAGAAATCAAAACTTCCTGAGAGATTAACTGACCTATCTAAGAGTATTACTCCTAGGTAGAGTAATACAGGAATTTTGGATGTTATAAATGAGCATCAGGTATGGAAATACTGTTCAATGATTAGATAGTAAGGTAAGATTTAAATTCCCCCCATTCTATCTAGACTGTTTTTCTTATTTCAAGAAATTCACTGATTCAGAACACTTAACTCTAGGGAGCCACTCAATAGAACAAACATAGGTGTCTCATTTGTGATATTTCCAAAGGTATCTGAGACAGTCACACAGGTCTGAAAGACAAGACAGGACAGAGAGGGGCCTCTTCAGGCCAGAGAAATTGTTCAAGACAACAGTAGGCGTCCTCATGCTTAAACACCTACTTCAAGCTAGTCATCTAGGATTTGCCTCAGTTTCCCACTTTCTCATACACTAGTGCCAACAGAAATGCCTCGCAATCCCGTTTCATCCAAAGTCAATACTCAGATGAACGAAGGACATCGTATCTACAGCCAGAAACACAGAATCACAGAACAATTAGGGTTAGAAGGATCATCTGGAGATCATCCAGTCCAAAGGGTCACCTAGAGCAGCTTACACAGAAATGTGTCCAGGTGGGTTTTAAGGGTGTCCAGAGAGGGAGACTCCATGAGCTCCTTGGGCAGCCTGTTCCAATGCTCTGCTACCCTCAACTTAAAGTTCTTTCTTCTGTTAAGGTGAAAGTTCTTGTGGTTTTGTTTATGTCCATTGTTCCTCATCCTGTCACTGGGAACAAAGGAGAAGAGTCTGGCACGATCCTTTTGGCACTCACCTTTGAGATATTTATGTGTATGGACAACATGCCCTCTCAGTCTTCTCTTCTCTAGATTGAACAGGCCCAGCCCCTTCAGCCTTTCCTCACAGGAGAGATACTCCAAACCCCTAATCATCTTTGTGGCCTTCGCTGGACCCTCTCCAGTAGCCCCTTGTGTCTCTTGTACTGAGGAGCCCAGAACTGGACATGCCAGATGTGGCCTCCCAAGGGCTGAGTAGAGGGACAGGACCAACTCCCCTGAGCTGCTGGCAATGCTATTCCTAATGCATCCTAGGGTACTGCAGGCTCTCCTGGTCACAAGGGCACACTCCTGGCTTGTGGTCAACTTGTCATCCACCAAGACTCCCAGGTCCTTCTCAGCAGAACTGAAGAGTCTTCACAGCAGCTTTCGCAGGAGGTCTGAACCACTGTCCAGCAGTGCTTCTCAGTGTCCCTGGCCATGCAGGCAGCCTAAACTGCTAACTGAAACTGATGGCTTAACTTGCCACATGAATAAAAGTGTATGAAATTAATGCCATAATCCTTTTCCTTTCTTTGTGTTTCTGTTGACTATCTTACAGAGTGATATAAGAAGAGATTCCCTAAAAATTTTAGAGCTGTGCAGTGATGAGTAGAGCATAAATTCTTGTGTGGAGCTGTGCTCCTAAGTGAGAATGGCTGACAGATGCCAAATCAAAATTTATTAAAAAAAAAAAAAAAAAAAAAAGAGGAACACTCAGCTATATGGATTTATGAGGTTTAGTGCTGAGGATGACTGTCTAAGCTAACAACAAAAAAAAAAAGAAATTTTTTTTGTTCTGCTACCATTTGTCACTTTTAGATTTTCACCTGGTACTTGGCTCAGAGGATCACTTAAATAATATAAATACATGAAGCTATTCACATTTCTCAAAGAAACTGGGGTACTTTTATGAGAAAGGGATATATGACTATAACACTTGGTTATGCAAATAAAGGTACAGTTGTATTTGCAGTGCAAATATGTATTCTCTCTCTCTTTAAAAATTTGACCAACTCATTGCAACACATCTATTAAGTGAACCCCAAAGGTTAAAAAGCAATAGCACATGTTTTTGTTTGAAATCACAGTCTCCCTTCTCCTAAAGTTTTATGTGTAAAAAGAAGAAAAATAGTCTAACTTTCAATTAGCATAACTACATTTATATTTTATAAGAGTGATGGTGGTAGAAAAGATAAATACTGCTGATACTGAAGCAATAAATAAGTCAGAGATGTGAACTAACATATATCAAGGGAAAACAGGCTGGAAGAACAAAATACTTATACAGATGTTGAAGACTACTACATCTGACAATTTTATTATCTGGTGAAGATGACATCTCCTCTGTGATATTCAGTAGCAGAAGACTGCTAGTCACAAGCAGTACAAGTTGAACTCAATATGCGGTAACAATAAAAGTTGTTAGTGAAAGCACAGTGCATGCCTAGCATGAAATGCAGACTTCATCAGCTACATAGAAACTTTGGTCCACTTTGCAAATGAAGATGTGATGATTAGATTTTTGTGGATAGTAGGTGAGTTTCATCTTCTGTAATATTGAATATTTGCAGTGCAGGTAGCGACATCTGAGCCTGTGATCAATGATTTTATTAGTAGTCCCAGTGACTATTGGGTCATTCCAAAGAGTGAATGTGTACAGTGTGCATGTCAAGTGTGTGTTGTATAGATTTGCTGCCAATGTGATGCCCTAATTGCTACATCATAAACATAACCCTTAGGATCATATTGTAATAAGTAAAACAATGGGCGTACAGTGCTGTAAGTCATGTAATTTTACATTTGCAACATTCATTCAAGGCATTTTTTTTACTTTCTTCAATTTTCTTCTCATAATTTTTCTATTCTTTCTTGCAGAAAAAGGATCCCACACATAATCACATACACGTGTTCATGTATTTATTTGACTAATTCAGAGACAGATCATTTCTGTCTCTGAAACAATATTTTGATTCTCTATTATAAAAATGTGTTATTAAAAGAAATTCCTCTAAAATTGAATGCTTGGAGCTTCACCAGGAATTACTCATCAGCACATTACTGCAGCTTGAAAAGGAAATGGGTAGTATGGTTAGTAGAAGCCACATAATTTGTGATGAAAAATAGAGGGAAAATAAAAATAATCCTTCTTAACTGTTTCAGGGGGAGCTATTTCTTAATGTTTCCATTAATTCTAATATCTCCTTCTACTTTCTCCCTCAATCTCTCTTTGCAGTCAAGCACCTCTGGTATTACAGTGGAGATGGATAAACACTGAGATATAACAGCAGAAAAGGTGAATAATGGCTCGCCAGCATGCCAGTACTCTTGCACCAGCTGCTCCAGACAGACTTTTTAAAACAGGATATAGAAGACACGTGTTTGCTGATGTGCAGATATTCTCAGAACCTGCACATAAAATAAAAATGTTGTCGTACTTTGTGATTGCTCTATATGTAAGATTGAGTAATCGTTGTAAAGTAACCAAACCACTTATAGAAATACTCTTCCTCTGATATTTCTAGCACAGCTGGAATTTACCCAATAGCCCCAATTTAAATCTTTTTAGTTGTTTGGGAGATAGGTTCGGTTTAATTTTTTCCTCCTGTGAGGGAGTTAATTTCTTTCATGCAGCCATACAAGTGAGTTAGATTTCATGAGTGGAAATTTTGCAAAATTAAGAGCAAAATTAATGGGGCAGTGAGAGGAACTAATAAAATTTATGAGACTGAAGACACACTGAAAGATATTCTTAGGACTACCTAATGAAGCAAAGATAGGACAATCTACACATCTCCAAAACAAAACTCTGAAATGGAGCAGAAAAGAGAAGTTCTGCTAAACAAGAAGCTGCTAAAAGGAAGGGGGACAGAAGATAACTGGAAGAAATTAGGGTATGAATGGGAAGTCTAAAGGAAATATTTTTACCTTTTATTTTTGTCAACAAAAAAAAAGTATCAGGATTTTTATGATGTCAGTACCAAAGAAAAAGGATAACAAATATTAAACTCCATGAAAAATCAATGCAGTGTAATTATATTTTAGAATACTTAAAGCAAAGCTCAAAGTCAATGTGGAGACCCATAGTAACAGTCTGAAAAGGCCCAAATATGCAAGAAAGGCAAACATGATTTTGTGTTAAGGAAAGATAAATGAAAGAATAAGGAGTAAGACCCTAACTGTCTCACCCAGTAGTCTATTCTGCCTCTTTAAAAATTCTAGAATTCTTGAATGAATGATACCAAGAATTAGAAATCGAGGAGGAAAAGAGAAAAAAAGCCCCTCACAGCCTCTAACTACTAATGTAGATTACTGAATTGTTGCTTTTGCCAAAGGTGAAGAAAAATAAGAGAAACTCACCAATGTTTCTGCCAAAAATATATATTTTTTTAATTTGGAGATAGAAAAATTTGTTTCTAAGGTTGCAAATACGGAGGCTTTTGTGTAAAAAAAATTAAAAATATGTATATTTGCAAAGTGGTTTTTAGATTTGCTTTGAGATTAGGCAAAATAATCCAAAGTAATATCTCAGGAACTTCAGTGGATGCTCCAGCATTATATGTGGAATGATCTGTAAGAAATCATTCTTGTACTGCATGATAGGCTCAGTAGATTTTATACATATTTGTTCTTATTTCACACAGCTCTGGGTAGTGTTAAGATGTGGGCCTAATTTTCTTTAAGATAAGGAAACCTATTCCCTGCTATGCCGAGACATTTCTCCCTACAAAATGATGGTGGCATAGCCTCCAGCATTATATTTCTTTTCTTTCAGTGATACATGCATTTGTAAATGATGTAACACTTAATTTCTGATTTATGATACAAAAAGAGAACCTTGACACTACTTCTTTTTCCCTTTTAAACACTCAGTCTATCTGGAGAAAGATAAATATGATGTCCATTTTCTTAATAGCATTTACAATCATGACTTCAACGCCTGTAGGTCTCAAGATGCATAACAATATATAACTAAAACTACAAGGCAAATAATGACATGACTCATTGAATTTCAGACCCTTAAAAAAAAGTAGGGAAAAAAGCCCAACCACCACTATGAAAGTATATAAACTATTCAGTGAAGAAAATTTTTATCTTTTTATCGTTAGCAGCTTTTCATTACCAATTGACAAGACCTTTAAGGGCCTTAAAGATCATCCACTTCCACCCCCCATGCCATGGACAGGGACACCTTCTACAAGACCAGATTGGTCAAAGCCTTCATCCAACTGAGCCTTGAGCACATCCAGGAATGGGTTATCCATCATTTCCCTGGGCAACCTGTTCTAACACCTTACCACCCTGACCGTAAAGATTTTTTTTCCTAACATCTAATCTGAACCTACTCTCTTTCAGTTTGAAGCCATTTCCCACTGTCCTATCACTACATGCTCTTATAAAATGTTCCTCTCCATCTTTCTTGTAGGCTCCTTTAGGTTCTGGAAGGTGCTATAAGATCTCACTGGAGCCTTCTCTTCCCCTGTCTGTACAACCCCAACCATCTCAGTCTGTCTTTGTAGGAGAGGTGCTTCAGCACTCTGGTCATCTTTGTAGCCTCTTCTGGACCCACTCTAACATGTCCATGTCCTTGTCATGTTGGGGGCTCCACAGCTGGATGCAGGACTCCAGGTGGGGTTTCGCCAGAGCAGAATAAAGGAGCAGAATCCCCTCCCTCAATCTGTTGGCCACAGTGCTTTGGATGCAGGCTAGGACATGTTTGGTTTTCTGGGCTGTAAACGCACATTGCTGGGTTGTGTTGAGCTTCTTGTCAACCAACACCTACAAGACCTTCTCCTCACAGTCTCTCTCAATCTATTTTCCATCCAGCCTCTTTGCTTGGATTATCTGAACCCATGTACAGGACCTTATAATGCTATAAAGATAAATCCTTGTGTAATTTACACAGCGTTGTAGAATTATTACAATTAAACGGGTTGCTTCACTCAGCTGGTTTTTGCTGGGACAAATCCGTTTTTTTCATAGTAGCCAGGATGGGGCTGTGCTCTGGATTTGTGCTGGAAAGTGTTGAAACAGGAGTGTTTTCATTACTGCTGAGCAGTGCTTACACAGCATTAAGGCCTTTTCTGCTTCTCACTCTAGGAGTGAGGGGACTGTGGGTGAGTGGGGATCTGTGAGCAGACACAGCCAGGATAGCTGACTCCAAATGACCAGAGGGATACCCTGCACCATATGGCATGATGCTCACCCTATATGCCTGGGAGAAGAAGGAGGAAAGAGCGAATATTAAGAGTGATGGTGTTTTCTTCCCAAGATGCTGCTACATGGGGTGGAGCCTGGCTGAGAATCTACCTGCCCATGGGAAACAATGAATAAATGTTGTGTTTTGCTGGCACGAACAGCTTTTGCTTTACCTATTAAACTAAATTTATGTCAACCCACAACTTTTGTCACTTTTAGTCTTCTGATTCTCTCCCTCACACCACCAGGGGTGAACAAGTGAGCAGCTGTGTGGGGCTCATCTGCCAGCTGGGGTTAGGCTGAACCAAAAGGTTCACCTTTGAGAATTTTTCAAGATATATTTTTCATCCCACTTTATTGGTTATGAAATGTCTCTCTTTAAGAGTTTTTGACTATAACTGTGTCAAATTCAAATTTTGATAGCTGCATTCTCTTTACAGATATTACTAGTAGTTTTAATTTAGCCAAAGTATCATCTTTCTATTATTCTCTGTTACTTCAAGTCACACATTCTATTGCTAATCAGCTGATATATTCAACTAGAAAACCAGCTGGAACACTGTGAAAAACTACATAGATGAACTTCTGTGAAGCCTGACATTGCTTTTTCATTAAAATATGGTATTTATGAAATATACTCATTTAGTAATTTCATAATACTGTACAAACATTTAATTAACTTCAGAGTGTTACTTTGCTAGTAAATGAATACTATTATTATTCCAGATAATAGTCATTGAGGTCAGAAAGCTGCGTAATGGTGATGACAGTTTCCCACTCCCACTGCTTATTTTCATTCTTGAAGATTAATCTTGAATAATTACTTTCTAAACCTGAAAATGGACATTTCTAAAAAAGAACATATGCAAATAGAACAAGAGAGTCCATTACAATTTAAATTATAAAATATTAGGTTAAAAATATACTAATGCACAAAAATAATCAGCCATCAGCATCATCCATACAAGACCTGTACATAGGCATTTTTCTGCATCAGGTGATTGGGCTATGTTGTGTTTTCTGGCATGCTTTGTTTTGCATATAAATGTTAAAATAACTTCTATTTCCAACTGGAAGGGAAAGAATTCCCAAAGGAGTTGAGATTATTGTGCTGCTTATTTGTTTTCCTTTCTAGGAGAACATGAGTACTTCAAGATTCAAGAAGAATCTGTTTTTTTCCTATAGAACTTAGTTCAGGCTTTTTGATCCATAGACTTGAATTTATTACCCATTTATGCACATGACAATTTTACTAAAAGATAGAACAAGTGTTTTATAACTTCCTAGTTCCTTTCCTCCCCTTTAAATGTCAGGGGGTGTTGTGCTTCCAACATCTCAGGGAATCATGTCCAGAGTTTTTAGGGGATACAAAGGAGGCTGCTGCCTTCTGTTCTTACTTCAATACATTTTAGTACAGGGCAAGTTCCAAGCACCCACAAAAACAGATATATTTTGCTGATTGAAGTATTTTTTCCTCCTGCTTTTCTTCCTTTTTCTTCTTCCTTGACCCCTGCCCCTCCCCCTTTTTTATTTTAAATATACAATAAGCCCTTACTAGTTTAGTGACCTGTGCAGAGCAGCTTATAGCTAACATTAACAATCTACCTGGTTCTGAGATTAATGTTGTTATTCTTGCGACATAGGAACATCAAAAGGCATATAAAAACACTCAGAGTGTCAGGTGGCATTTGCTTTGTTACTGTGCTTTTGCACATGCCTGTGACATCTCTTCACAGACACAGTGGGGCTTTGATTCCTTCGTGTTTTGTATTCATGCACTTTCCACAGTGCTGCTATGGATCTACAGTATGCTAGGAATTGCAGAAATTCAAAGCATGCATGTACAGGGATAAATGATAAATTGTTGATGGGGAAAAAAATGTCTGTGGTCAAGCATGGGAAATAATCCATGAGAAATTTGTATTCCAGAAAGAGTACAAACTCCCATGGGGAACATAAATGATCCCTATTGTTTGTCCTACAATTTTCAACCATTCCAGAGAGGTTTCCTACTAATACTAATCTTAAAAATAGTTGATCATTAACAAAGGCCAAAAATGCACTCTCTCATAGCTGGGAAGTATATTTTAATCCTCTAAGTGTCATTGTGCCACTCTCTGGTTCAACGTTGGTTTCCCAGTTTAGTATTCAGAGAGCTAATTCATTTTGTTGCTGGCAGCAGTGCATTAATGATGAAGCTATGACAATGAACACTGTCTGCATAACAAATGTGTCTTTCTCAAGCTGCAGTAAATACAAAGTGATTAACATGAAATAACTGCTCCAGCAAACTGCTTCTCGGCTTTTAGATAGATACTAGTGTTTTTATTTAACCCTGCATTTGTCAGATACATCTTGAATGGCCCTGTTTACATTTAGTTTCTGGAGGAGGGGCAGTTGCCACCTTGGAGCTTTATTTTACAGAGTGCACTCTCTTGGAGATCTGCTGTTAGCACACTGGATGCAAATGATTATTAATACTCTGTTCCCTGCTTCTGACATTTACTAAGGCAGAAGCATCAAACAGAACTAAATCACATCATGCTCCTTCTAGCTATCTTAATCCTGCCATCCTATCAGAGATAATGAAAATAAGGTCTGAGCAGGTTAATTTTGCCATTGTTAATAACCTTTAAATTTAAAAGAACCCAGGGTGAAGTTGGTGGCATCCCAAGTCAGGCAGGAAAGTACAGAGAGAAGGTGGTGAACAAGAAGAATAAAACTGAAGTTGTTCTTCCCTCACAGCTCCACCCCCGTTTTTTTATTCTTAATCCACGCATAATGAAAAATCTGAGCAATGTCACTGTATTATGAAAAGATGTGATTATTCTATTCTTAGAAGAAGTAAGACAGAGACAGAGTCAGACAGGGACAGAGATGGAGACAGTTGATTTGACAGTCAATGTCCCTTATCCTTGTTGCCACTCAATCCCTGTTGGGGGAGCCCCTACCTGAAATATTACAGCAAAAACAGAAGAGCATAGCATCCTCCATGAAACACTTCAAAGTGGTTCTCTTGTCATCCAGACAATCTTCTAAAGCCATACTGTTCACATTCCTGCTGTCATTTCACTTCATCTTGTGATAATGTGCCAGTAGCGTAGGCTTTCCACTCCATAACAGTCTTTTAGAGACAGAGTTTTATTAGAAGATGTTGTATAAGAGTTCAAATATTAATTTTATTTTTTTTCCCTGCCAAGGCATTGCTATAAGGACTAGAAATTTTTCTCATTTACATAGTATATGTGGCACTTGTGCCATCAGTTTATAGAAATTGAATGGTTGCATACTGGAAATATGTGTTTTTACGGTTCTATGAAGGCCATTTTAAGGTTTATATCAGTGAAAAATAAACAGCATCATGAAAATATAATGCATATTCAAGAGTAATGCAAAAGGAAAATCAGAAGAGAAAATTTTGCTTTCCTCAGGGAAATCACAAAAACGTACTAACAATATGTTGGGATTTTTTAAAGACATGCTGATCCACTCACCACAAGTATTGAGTAAAATTTAGAGGGCAGGGTGGAAACAAAGAAGTATCTTCAGGCTCTGTTTAAAAATTTGAAAACAGTTCTTTTTTCATTCATTAAGCACAAGTTAGGTTCATGGGAGCCTTAAATCAAAGTAAAAAACTATTTCTAATATTCCTAAGAAGGTACATGTGTTATTAAAAAAAAAATTGGGAAACAACTTCACTTGGAGTAGGATGCATACGGACTTGTGACTACAACATAACCTATCAAAGCCCATGAGTAGTGGAGAAGGGAATGGCTGGTAAAGAGACAAAACAAATTTCTTGAAATATTCCCTTGACAATCAGAGACTCAAATGTAATCACATTTGAATAGGATGAGATCAACAGTGAAGTGCTGGTTCAGAGACAAAAAGATTCCCGTAATTACAGCCCTCATCTCCCATTTTGGTAAGCTAGGATAATTTGAAAATAGCATCCAGGTAAGGTAAGAGGAGGTGTGCCTGCTGTGCTCAACAGAGGATGATCTGGAATACCTACAACCAAAAGGCCTCCTGGCATTTAAGTAATCACAAAAGAAGTAACATCTTCAATCTCCCGTTTCTGCAGTATGTTAGGTGTGCAATGAACTGGCATAAGCTCTTATTCCCTGCTTTTTTCTACCCCACACACTAAAGCTGGTGGTGTGGGACAACAGACTCTCCAACACAGAAAAGCTAGGTTCAGGAAGCCTGAGAACACATAGGCATCTGGACCATGTGGCCTGCTAATATTTGTCTCTGCTCTTTTAAAATTATGACTACTGAAGTTTTATTTGGTTAAATCAGATTCATATTGAGATCATTTAGCTACAATTTTTTTTCCTTTTGCTTTTCTTAAACTAGGGGTTATATGCCAAGCTTTAAATGACAGACCACTAATGAAAATTCTGTAATAATGAAAAAACACAGCTTTTTGTGAAAATGATGAAAAATAGCAACAGATCATGAAAGCAAAGAAAAACCACAGGCTCATACTCACAGCTTTCATCAGTAAAACCAATTTAAAGTGATTTCTAAATTAAACAAAATAACCAACTCCCTAACATACTGAATTATTGAATGAATCAACAATTTAAGAGTATGAAAGAAGTTCTGATTGCCATGCACTGATGGTAAGATTAAAGTATCAAGTAAACATCAGTTTTCAGAGAAAGTTGTTTAACTAGCAACAAACTGCTGTGGGGCCAACAGTCACCGTTTCTGCAGGGCTTTATTGCCAGAGGTGTGGAAATTCTGATGAAATCAAGGCACAGTTTTTGAACACCATGGATGAAGCCATACAGAAAGAGAATCTAAAAATATTTTACAGAGTGCAGTTAAATTTTACATTAATAGAGTAACCCTCATTCTTTGACTAAACTATTTGGAGAGTAAGCCATCAGAAAACCAACTCTCATGCTAAGGAAACTTGGCAAGCAATTTATCCCTGCACCATTTGCATTCTTGCAAGGTATCTGGCAGTGTTATTTATGGTAAGATCATTAAAGAAAAGATGGTGGTAGTGATTGAATTTTTTAAAGAAAACTTCTAAGTATCCATTTTGAGCCTTCCTTTCTCCACTCTGACATTTCACTGGAGCAATATTAAGTTGTAAAAAGCTTTATTGACTCATGCTTTGTGGCTACTCGAGCAGGACAAACATCTGTGTACCAGGGCCAAGGTAAAGACTTTTAACCATAATTAATTTTACTTCTAGATCTTGGCCTGTTTTTCTTTTCTAACTTGCTTCACTTATACAGATTTTTTTCATTTTCCTTCCTTTCCACTTGTTCACAGTAGACTCAGTGCAAAGAGATAACATCAAACAGGTCAGAGTTGAATAGTTTTGGCCTTGCATTAGTGCTATTAGCATACTCTCTCAAACCACTTAATCTTATACTGTTTGATGCAAACATGTTTCTCATCCAGGTTCTATCTTTTGCAACAAGTCTCCTACATTTACATTACTGATTTGGTTTTTTCCAATTTTGATTTTAAAAAAACCCATGTTATGTAGCTTCTCTTTTCACCCTTACTGTCAGCTAAACTATATTTTACATTATTTATCAATAGGAAAAAAGTTTAAAGTCAAAATGCATACTGTATGCTGTAAAATTGTAGTGTGTCCTATTAAAATTTATGCTGACTGGATGCCAAATTGTACTCCATTTATGCAGTCTCCACTGGAGTTCTGTGGTAAGCTACATAATTTTTGGGGATAGCAGAGTTTTGAACTGCTTTTGGCAAGCACTCTAAAACATAGATAAGAAGCATCAAGGAAGAAAACAGTGCTAGAGCACCACATGAAGGTTGCATTAGTAGAGTTGTGATAAATTGACAGTTCACTGCTTGGTCTTTTATTCATGTGCTGTCACTGGGGAGCATTGGCCCACTGAAGTAAACATCATGGATTGAAGAAACACATGGAGCACACTGCTCTCCTACAAGCAGGGGATGATTTGGGAATTTATCAGCATATTCTTAGTGCTTTTCCTTCACTAGTGCCAGGCTACAATTTCTGCCCAAATATGGTGGCAAGTTCTTACTATCTTGCTTATATTTCTTCTGAGTTGCAATGCTAAAACCAGGGAAATCCAGAAAAAATATTACATCTTTACTAGCATGAAATTTTAGTATTAAGAATTGTTGTCATATGATATGATGCATCACACCATGAATATTGATTGATATGGAAAATTTTGTGCCAAAAGTTTAAATTAAACTATTAGTTCATGGAAGTGTTAAAAGGCAGAAACTCTTTTGTAAAAACGTATGATGGTGATTGCGGTTTAAATGTCCATATTTTACCCTATTCTTCTTATAAGAAGAGGTATCTATTTACTGCACCAACCAAAGACACTCCTTTTTGTGAATATGTAGCAGAAAGCACTTTACAATAAGTCTATAAAGATTTTGAGTAACAAAAAGGTGCTGAAGTTATTGTACATGTTTTTTTTCCCTTTGCTCCTATATAAAATACACATGTGGATAATATCAATAAAAAAAAGAATGTAAATAATAATAAAAAATATAACACTTCCCTCTCCCCAGTAAAACTTCTACTGGTTGTGGGTTGTATTTTTTTGTTTGTTTTACTTTGTAGTATTCTTACTATTTCTACTTAGTCACATAGGGTGGAGGGAAATGAGGCTCCTGGCAACCTGTTTTCATGCCTTTTGGTACTGAAGTGATGAAGAGCTGTTGGATTCCCACTGGTTACCCCTGTTGATTAATGAAGGGTGAGACAGAAATTGTAGAGCTGCCATGCAGAATGACCTTACCTGATAAGACTGTTCTGCCTTCACTGCAGTAGGTGAGAAGGGCAGGCTGTATGCAGCAGGCTGGTTTTTCTGTACCTTAATGAGAAAAATTGACCTGTTTATCCACCAGCTGTCTTCTTTGTTTTTGATTCAAATAGTTTTTGGAAATTTTTTTCTGAACTTAAATGTTTTACTAAAGCTGAATCCTCCAAAGAATGGCTTATTGTCAGCAAAATCTGGTGGATTGCTACAAACTATGGGAAAACACCTGCCAATAAATGCATTTATAAGACAATGATATTCATAGACCAAGAGACATAGTATTACTGACTTAATTTACTGACTTAATTTATATATGAGTGAACAAGAGCTCTTTTTTCCCCACCAACTGTCTTTTATAAGCATTTTGTATAGCTTAGCTTTGCTTTTTATTTTTTCTGTTGCATATTAGGACATAATTGGGTGAAAAAAAAAAAGATGAACACCTCCAAATTACAGCTGGGGGAGAGGAGGGGGAGGGTTTAATGTAGGAAATAAACATTTCAGTAACATGACTATGCTTGGCTTCCATGTCATGCTAAAAGATATGTAATTTCTACTACATGTAATAGAATGAAAACCTGTGTCTATCAGATTGTACAAGAAAATGAAAGTATTATTTAAGGTTACTGTATCAAACATTGAAGAATTAGGAAATGTGAAAGTAAGGGTGGAATGAACAATTCATTTAGGATCAAGGTAAACTGAGCGATTACCCATTTCACTGCTCTTTTTTGGGTTTTCACAATTCTTGAATCTAGTACCTCTGTGCAGTTCAAATTTCTCCCCAGATGCTCATCTCAGCATCTGATTCCTCATTCAGCCATTAGACTCCTGCTGCTCCTTGATTTTCCTTACTTGCTTCCAAATCACAGAAACATAGCAGGCCTTCTCTCCCCCAGTTCTGTATCATGCTCAGACTTTCACTCTCCCCATCACCCAGGCTGTCAATAAACAGACCAAAAACTACTAACACCAGTATTCATCCTCGAGGGGTGTCACTGTTAACCACCCACCACTGGGAATTGCACTGCTCATCACAACCTTTTGCCCCTGATGATCCAGCTGGCTTTCAATCCACCTTTTGGCTTGCTTGTCCAGTACATGTGTCTGCTTAAGTGCTCTGCAAAATCATATAGAATGCTTTACTAAACTCCAGGTAAACAACACACAGCTCTCCCTTGGTCATCAGTGCATCATCTAACAGCAAAAAAAGTAATAAGTTCTGTCAGGCACTACTTCCTCTACATAAAACCATGTTGGCTGATCCCAGTCACGTCCTTGCTTTTCTTAAGGCTGACAACCACTTACAGCATTAGCTGCTCCATCATCTTCTCATGCATTAAGGTGAGGCTAAGCAGGCAGTTTCCCTAGATACCCCCTTCTGCCATTCTTTGAAATGAATGGGAGCTTCTCCTTTTTCTCATTTTCAGGAATCTCCCTCAGTCACCATGATCTTTCAGATAATAGATGGTGGCTTCACAGTGACATAGGTCACATCCCTCAGCACCCTTGGATGCATCCATTTGATGCCATGGACCTGACCATGCCCAGCAGTCGAAAGTGCTCCCTCACTCCATCTTACATTGCTCTGTGTAACGCTTGTTCCTACGCACTATCACTTGACCTGTGAGCAAACTTTCACCTTACCAATGAAAACTAAGGCAAAGCAGGCAGTGAGAATCTCGGTCTCAGTTTTTTAAGCCTTTTCTTGGCACCGGTTTTTAAAAGAATCTTTTTTTTTTTGCCCTTCACACCTCTTAACTGCTTTTAACAACACCTGAGTTTTGGCTTCCTTAACTCCTGTATTTTTGTAGAGAGCATTTAACATTACAACGTAACTTCCAGCACCATATCAGACTTTTTCCAGCACCCTACACTCTGAGACAAAAGTCACCATTAAAGCCTTAATTTGCAGATGGCTGATTCAGCCCTCAACATCCACAGACAAACTATCTTTTACAGTACATACTATACAGTTATTTGCTGTAGGGCATTTCTACAGCCACCTTAGCCTTTCTCCTACTCCAAACACAAAGCTTTCAGTTTATACAAATTATCTGAGATTTAAACTTTTTTTTTTTAATATAATGTTTTAAGCAACTATATTTCAGTCCATAGGTTGGTTATTAATTGTGTGTTGAGGGTATTACTTTTAGTAGTATAATTCAATTGACTGATCTTCATGTAGCAGTACATAATTCCCATCTACTGGGATGTTTCAGACATCCTAGTGCTTGGCAGAAATCAGTCTTGACAGCTCCCTCAGACTCTGGGACTATGAGTAGCACCAGCATTCACAAGGCAGTTAAGTTCAGTTAGCAGGTAGTGATATATGTCAGTATTGCCATACTTGCTCCACATGATCAGTAAGGACAGCCCAAGTCTCTCAGACTAACTCACTTACCACTTGGTCATATCTACAGTAACTTTTGCCACACACGTAGCTGTTGCTTAAAACTGTTGTGAACCAGCGAGCACTCCCCTCCTCAAGCAGTAGACTGGGGTTCACAAGACAACAATGAGTTTCCAATAAAAATCTGAAAACAGCACTGCCAAATATATTTGTTTAGTCTCTAGGTTTAGCAAAACTCCATTAGACAAGAGCAAGGCGGGTAGTCAAAGACAGCTTTTCATAGAAACACTACAAAATGTTTGCATATCATAATAAAGTTTAAACAGATAAGGATTGATGGTATCTATATCTAATATATATGTGATTAGATATAATAATACCATATAGATTAGATTATATATGCAATTATATATGTTATATATATTATATATTTTATATATATAATATAAAATATAGTTTTGGTATAGGTGTCCAAATGGTGGTGGCAGGGTGGCATCTGTGAGGAAGAGGCCAGGAGCTGCCCTAAGCAGGACACATCAGATTCCAGCTGGCTCCAATACACCTAAGATGGAGGTGCATCTGTAAAAATATACCTAAGAAATACCAGCACACCACACAGTAGAAAAATGTGACGGGGAAAAGTGTGAGACAGCCCTGCAAATACCAAGGAAAAAGAAAAAAAAGGATTAAGTGCTCCAGGGGCTAGAGCAGAGAAAGGACTGCACCAGAGCAGATACCCATGCTGCAGTCCATGGAGGATTCCATGCTGGCACAGGTGAATGCACCCTGAAGAAGCTGCAGTCCATGGGAAGGGCTGTAGGGATTAGAATCAAGTTCCTGAGGTTCACCAGCCAGCACTGTCTAGCTAGTCTTAGCTGGACCTTATCAAACCCTGAGGCTGTTGGCTTCTCAGGAAGAATGCCTCGGCATTTGAGTGGTGAGAGCAGTACACATGGCCATGCTGGTCAGCCTCAGTAAACACAATGGGCCTCTACAGGTGGTATGTACATGCCATATTCAACTTGATCCATGTCATTTATAGACATAAAGCACTTTTACCCAAACTCTTTCTTCGTCACCTTCTTTTTCCCTTCTTTCCACAAAAGACCACAACGTTTCTTTCCAAACTCAGACATGATCTGACTCATTCAGAGGCATACGCCAATGGATCTGGTCCTTTAGAGAACAGACCTCTGCTATCCTGAAAATCAGTGACATTGCCTCCAGTCATTTGGGGCAATCTTGGAGTATCTCTGAAGAATTAAACATAATTTTAGAGAAAGGTGAATTCTGTGTGCCAAGGGAAGGGCAGAAAGCTGCAGCAGCCCGGACATATGTCCCAGTGCTGGCCCTAACTTCTTGGTTAGGAAGATGTTTCTGACTATGCCAAGACATAGAATTGTGACTGCAAATCTCTTCTAGGACAGGAACTCCTGCTGCACTGTGTCTTGGTTGGAAAAGACAGGCATCTGCTAAGGAAGGCAGGAGCCTCCCTTGAAATGGAAAATGTAAACCCCCCACCCTCCAAATTTTGAAATTAAAGGGCTCTCAGGCAAAGATATGGGAACAGAAATAACAGCTCTCTACGAAGAAAATAAAAAATACAACTACAATAGTGCAAGAAAAGAAACCCCACTGACAGAGTCAGAATACCACCTGACACCCTGTTGGTCAGGGTGTTGGGGACAGTTCAATGAAATGGCGACTGCAGTCCTTCCTCTGGGAATCCAGGGGGAAAAGACTACTCTTCTGCGCCGGCATCTGAGGTTTTTATCCAAGAAGGAATTCCTGGCTCCTCCCCCTGGGCGGAGCATCTCATCATGAGACTCAGTGGCCCATTCACTGAAGATACCTTCCTGAGGGAGGATTGGTTGTGGAAAAGATAAAGAAAAGTGCCCCACCTGGTTTTATCAGATGGCCAATTAACAGGAGCTAACTGCCCCACCTCTGACAGATGGTAATAGAATACACACCCCCAACTGAAGACACACTTAATTCTGTGGGAAAGTAAAGACATTACTTTCTTGGCAGCACTACAGGGACAATCTGACATGTTCTATGAGAGATAGAAAGATAAGAATGGAAAATGGAATAGTTACTGCCTTACATTTTCAATAGCATCTAAATTGAACAAAAAGCTCACAATACTCAAGTTCATTGAGCTGCGGGCTGACCAAATGGAACTGTTGCTGGCACTAGAGAAAGAGCTCAGCATCACCAATCACATCACAGCATCTTTTTCCTGCATAAACATGTGAGCGACTGCAGCCTGTCTTCTCACTCCCCTCTTCTGGCCTCTTCTTTCCATCCACTCTGGGTTAAGTAGAACTTTAGAAGTGGGCATGTGGCTGTGGTCTTAGCTACATTATTTTTAAGAGCTTCATACACAACCTTTCCCTACTTATTCCCATTTTACATAGATGCAAACCTTGATTTCTTCAGTTCTTCTGAAGAACTACACGTAATTTTTCTGTTTGTACTATAGTTTGTTAACAAATAGAAGTTTTTGTCTTATTTGATACATGCTATAATAAACTGTTGTTTTTTTTCCTCATCTTATGGATGTGAAACCTAGAAAGATGTGGCTGATTTTTGCAGAAATTAATGTAGAGATAACAACATCCACATTTCTTACTATCAGTCAGTCATGAGGTAGAGGTCCTTATTGAAATCAATAGGAATTCTATGTAAAAGATGTTTTACCACATTCCATTATTATCAAAGTAAGGAAGATATATTTTTTCTTTTCTGTTTTCTCAATAATATAAATTAGAGTTTCATATTACTTTTTTTCTAGACTGGTATTAGTGTTATGGAATTCCATATTAAAAGCTTTTTACTATCTAAAATAATTTATGTAATTTTAATCTTTCATTGAATATTTGTGTGGTATTGAAATGTGGTAAGATGGAAGACAGCAATTTATTTACTTACGGTAGCTTAGAAGAGTGTCAGACTATCAACTATTACAATAAAAAGTACTAGATTCCATAGTTAATTTAATACTGTCCTGTGGCTTCATTAAGAAGATATGCATACAAAAATATTGTGCTGTTCCAGCTGATTTTATATGCCAAATTTGTAGTGCTGTTAATGATGTAAATAAAAGGAAAACAGATCCCTGCTGGATCCTACTTTGTTGGCTGATATGAGGGGTCTTATTAAAAGAATGAATATTGTGTACAGGTATTCCACAACATTTTGAAAACTAACATTAAAAGAAGGAGTGTAGTTGGGAACATACAAAATTTTCTAGCTTTATCCTACGACCAGAATTATCTTGCTATGAAATAAAAGTGAAAAATTCAGTTATTAAATTAAAAAATAACATTCCTGGCTTTCCGCAGCAGATTTGCATTTAATAATTAAAAATTTGTGTCAAGCAAACAATGCAAATTTTTTTTTTTTTTTATATTTGGGAGGCAATATTGCTGTGGCAATATTTTGAAAACCATTCAATTTTATTCTCTACAGTTACGCAATTCATGGTAGTTACATGTCATCTAAAAGCTTCAGAAAACACGTTTTTTATATCTTAAAATTAAGAGGAATGTAGTAACAGCTTAATGTTTTTGATAGAGGTTTATCAGCATAAGAGGGAATTCTGTCTTTCCCAGATTGCTTTGTTAAAGAAACTGTATAATGATTAGAAAGTTATTATTATACAGTAGTCACTGAGCATATTAACACACTAAGTTCATTTTCAGAAAATTGGAAAGGAAAAGAGAGTTACTATTTAGCTTTTAGATAAATACCATACATACATAACCATACATTACCATACATAAATAATATTCATACAAAAAATAATTATTCAGAAAATTACAAAATGTAAAGCAAGTTGGGTGGAGTGGGGAGACCCATGCAAATAATTATCCCCAAGAAGCACTGTAACTTCAACAGAGCCCTGTCCTTCCTAAGTTGTTTTCTTTCCTAAAATAATTCCCTCTAGTATTGCACTATAGGTGTCTGAACACTCCTGATGAATCTCAAATTAAAAATACAGATCTGCTGTTAAAAATGCACTAAATGCACCTCTTCTGGGAGAGGCGGAATGAAATTGAGAGGGTCAATGAAGATTTAATTTATCTTTACTATCAGCCTATGGTGAATATGCTGCCACGCCCCATTATGGGGTCATTCAGCCCTAACTCACCAGTACAGAATGGGTTTGTGTCATCCTCTGAAAGAAACTTTAATCCAGAGGACAGATTCTATGCAGACCAGTAACATCATCATTGTTGGGAAAGAAGACTTCAGACCAAGAAGTAATGATCACTCTTTCCCTTATACTATTGCCTCAGGAGGCTCACAGCTCTTGGGCTGACAGATTTTCCATCCTGATGCTGTGCCTGGTCCATGTAATGTTGCAACCTTCCTACCCATAACTTATGTAGTGCTAACCAGATTAATTGCAAGATATACAGAGACAGATGTGGCTTACCCATTTATTCTGCTTCTGATCATGGCCCCTTGTTTTTTCTTTTGATTTCTTAACAGGCAGAGGTTTACTTCAACATTTTCAGCTTTTCAAATGAAACTGCAGTGCTGGTTTGGAGTTACACAGACTAAGCCACAAGGGAACCCATCAGAAAAAAAAGCTTCATACACTGCAACATTTATGATTACTATTTTATGTAAAAATGGGAGATAACATTTTCCTGTCCACATCCTTCTCTCTCTAATATGTCTTTATATTAAGCACCTCACAATGGAAAGGACTGCTTGGTCATATAACTGTGAATTAATTGCATATCATTACTCACCCATTAAAATGAAATTGCAAAGTTCTGTGTTTGTCAAAAAAAAAAAAAAAAAATAAAAAGAAGGAAAAAAAGAGAAGCTTTTCCTGCCAGATGTTATATAGCCCAGGCAATTTGTAATTGAGTTTTAAGCCTGCCCCTCATGCAGGGTGTTTGCTCTCTTCACTGCTGTGTGGGTGACGTGGTGAGGTAACATGCTTGAAATTCTGAGTTCTGTCTAGGATTTTGAGGAAGCTTAGAAAAATATCTGCACAAAAAGAACCAATGTCTTCAGTTTAGTCCAAATTTAAAAGTTCTCACGAATTTGTAGCAACCAAGTAGATAGCTCATACTGGCATTCTAATGCAAATTGCTTGTATTAGCAACAAAGTTCCATACTGACTATTGTGGGAATGGTCTTCAGTGACTTACTTTCCATTATTACATGTAAGAAATGAGGTATCTGACCCATCAAAGAATATCAAATGTAGATTAAACTATGCAAGCAATTTCCTACTTCTGTGCAGAGCTGCAAAATATTTTATGTCTGTGTAGTTATTTTCACCTGCATGCATGTATCAGTTAACATGTGGCAATATTTTAGCTGAAATGTATGTGATGAGAGAAAGTAGGTGAATGCAGGAAAACTTTTAGTCTTTTGCTAATGATTTGTGATTGCATTAACTTTCCAAAGGAACACAGAAACTTATATCTGTACTACAGAAAAAATGATTTTTTAAATTTTTTTAAAAATTTTTGAGACATGTTCTTTATATAAAGATTCTTTCTTTTTCTTTGCTACTAAACTATTGATGAGCAGGCTGTTTTCTAAATAAATTCATAATTAATAGAAGACAGAGCTTGAGGAAATAATTACAAAGTCGTGACCAGAAGTACAATTTTTTTCTCAGTCTTCAACAATGATTATTCCTTTATTGGAAACCAGAGGCTTTGCAAAGGATTTTGCTAAGTGAATTACAGATAAGAAAAGATAAGGTCTTTAAAAGTGAAAAGGAATATGGAGAGTTTCTGGTAGCATTTTTTTTTTTTTTTTTTTGGATGAATCAGTCTAGTTATGATTGGGTTTAGAGCTAAGAATGGCTGAAGGATGATTTTCAAGAAACACATAATAAACCACCAAACTAGATATAATATTTGAGAAGCAAGGAATGTGCACTTTCAACAAGAATTGCAATACAAACCACAATACTTTAAAATCTTCTGATGGTATCCATAAAACTGTAAAATCCTCTAACAGTCAAGAATTTAAGCCTCAGGCAGTTTATGAACAGTAAACATTTAACAAAAACAACTCCCATCTCATTTTTCCTCCTCTTACTTCTTGCTGTTTAATTTGTTTTATTGTTTCATATTTCAGTTGATCACACACTACCTTTTCCCTCCCCACAATACTAATCAAGAAAGTGTATGGTAATTAGATAGCATGCCCCTTGGCACAAGTTGTTCAGTGCAGTGAAGTCAGAAGGAATTTCTTCCAGTGCACAGTTCAGAGTTGCATTCTGGGATAATTTAATTTCAAACTCCTATGTATTTTCTGTGGTGAAAAAAAACAAAACAAAAAACTCATTAAAGGAATAAACATGAGGGAGGAGAAAAGAAGGAATTGAAGATGTTTTCTTTCTTAAAACATGAAAATTAGGCATGCCTGAAGGCACAGTGACCAAATGAGGCCATGCCACTGCTGCTGGATTTAGAGTGTACCTCCAATTTTATTTTCACTGCATATAGATTTTTTTAAGGCCCACTTACATTCTGTTCAACTCCAGCACTTCTCCCAGCTGAATACATCTTTTCCCAAGCAAACTCCCATAACTTATTTTCCAAGATTTTTTCCCATTAGAGTGAGCATCTGGGTTTTCCTCTACATGTCTTTTAAACTAGGCAGCAGACATATCTCAGGAACCTCTGGGACATAATGCTATCTGTTCAGGACAGAAGTCTTAACAAAACTTATCTTAAAGACAGATTCTCCTGGAAGATTTCTAAATACCTCCATATAGGAAAAAGCATCAGGAATAACAGGGAAGGGAGGGTAAATGCCATCTCTGTGGCTGTTCAAGACAATCTCCTTTCAAAAAGAAAATGAAGTTCCATTCTACCTCCCTCAGGCCCCAAAATTAGTACAACAAAATCTTTACTCACAAACTATAGCTGGCCTAAAGGCAGGTTCAGGAGGTATTTTTAGTGCTCGAGTTTCTGAATTCTCAGGGTCTTTTTTGGAGTGGGTGTTCAAGAAAGCCTATGAAAAACTGATAAGCTTCATTTTTTCAGACATGACTGGTACATAAAGTAAATAGCTGCTTCAGTGTGCAGATATACCTAAACTAAACTAACCCCAGGACAAAATGTGCTTGGAGAGTATATTTTCTGTTAATTAATTTTCAGAAATGTCAGCAAAGTCTTGTATTCCTCAGAATTTCCAGGTGGATCTGGCAAGACAGTTATTTCATAATTTTACAGACAGCTACACAGATCAAGAGAAGATGAGGTGAGCAGTGGGCACCTACCTTAATAGCATTATTTTGCCAGAACTTCCCTGAGGGACCCAGCAAAATCTTCTAGCTGGCCCAGCACCTGACTTTCAGTAATGATAAAAGTGGCAGAGCATTTTCTCCTAGCATGCAGATAGTGCCAAATCTGCTCCTGGTTTGGCCCTTGAAAAAGGGGTACATCCCAGGAACCATAAAGAGGAGGATAGCAATATTTTAAGTCTTCCTGGATGGTGGATATTGTATGTAAGCCAGGCTACATGTTGCTGGGCAGGACTGTGACAGAGGTAGGAGAACTGAGCTGGCATATGGCAGACCCTGGCTAGAAATGAATGTATTGACCTACAAGTGTTGTGAGTTACCCACAGCATGTGCATGACATATCTGGATTAGCTTTCTTATGTGTACTCATAAATTAACTAAAACTTGGCTTGGATGTGAGGCAGCTCTATGTGGGTCTCATCAATCTACTCCTAGCTCCTACCCTTGCTCCAAGACCATGCAACTGTTTAGAAGTGACCTCTGGAAGTCAGTTAGTCAAGGCATAGTTAAATTCAAAGTTAAATCAGATTGCTCAGAACTATAATCAATCAAGTTTTAAATATCTCTGAGGACAGATTCCCCAACCTTCTGGGGCAATCTGTTGCAGTGTTTAACAAGTTTTTTGATGACTTTTTCTCCAGTCAGAATTTCTGGTTTTGCAACTAGTTGCACCAATTGTTTTTTTAATTTCTACCTGAAAATAGTTCAGCGCTTCTTTCTCTATAGTCACCTGTTAGATACTGGAAAAGAGCAATTAGATCCTGCTTTAGCATTTTTTTCCTCAAGGCTAAATTCTCTACCCACTCTCTCCAACTTATCAATATTTCTCTTGCAGCAGGGAGCCCATAAGTGGTACAATATTCAAGATGAAGACTCTCAACTGGTAAGTAGAAAAGAAAAATAATTTCCTCCAACCTGCTGGCTGTAATCCTATAATGCAGTCCAATATTCAATTAGCCTTCATCTCTGCATGATGTACTGGTGATTCAGTCAGCAGTCTCTTTCTGTAGAGCTCCTTAGCTAGCCAGTCCCCTGCCTGCATGGACACATGAAGCTGTGCTGTAAGTAAACCTGTGTCCAGCTCTTGATGAACTGTCATTTTTCTTTGCCACCATTTTGTTTTGGACCTCACTGACTACATCAGCTTCTCCCATGATCACCGGAGCATTGAAAGTATCTCTTGCTATCATTATTTCTGTTCTGCTTGCCCTGCTCAGACTGTGCTCTGTTTTGGCAGTGCAGCATCCTGTCTGGGCAGTACTGGGTCACCTGTGGCTCCCAAGTCACCTTCCCTGGGGAGGAGCCCTGCTCTAGCTGCTCCCAAGAACAGGAAGGCAAGATTTCCACTCAAACAAGTCAAATTCTGCTCGTGTGAAATCTGGGATCTCCAGTCTGCAGCTGGTCTTACTGCAGTTCCTCAAACTTAAATTTTGTCGTTTCATAGTCGCTTCAGTCAAAGCTGTCATCAGCTAATCAGTTTTTTCTTTATAGTTTTTTCTCTGTGTGCAGAGCACATCCTCTAATGCACTTCGCATTTTTGTCCTTTCAGCACAAACATTTAACAATTGTACTTAGCATCCTCCGGAATTTTCTGTATCGGCATGGATTGGAAGTTCAAAGTTTCCTATAGAAAGAAAAGTCATGTGATTATCAAGCTTTCCTAAGTATTTCAATTTTTGGACAGGGCATGCAGGGGATAGGAAGCATGGGGCAATTGTGTGAGAAGGCAGTAGAGTCATAGGCTGTGCAGCAGAGGGAATGTCCATATATATCCACGTAAAGATGGTTAGACTTTTCTCCATTTTGCATCTGTACTGCACACGGCCTACAGTTAAACGCTGAAAGAGCAGATACCAAGGATTTCAGAAATACATGTAAGTTTTGCACTTCACCATACTTCAAAATATAATGTGACTGTGATATTCTGACACTACTCCTGGTTAGGAATGTCTGCAGCACTGGGTAGCCCAGGTCTGAACACAGGCTGGCAGTGGAATAAGGTTTGCAGAGAAAGTGAGGTGCCCTATCTCTCAGAGCCACATCAGGGAAAAAAGGGTGTTGCTGTGGCAGGTGAACAGCTTTCTGCTTGTTAGTCTATGTGCACAGGGAAAGCTCCAGTTCTATTAATCATTATTATCACAGTTTTTTGATTGTGTGGAACATGATTCCTTCACAGTATGGAGGGGATTATCCTGCTACACAGGCACATGCTCTGTAAATGAAACAGAGTTTAATCTTCTGCCTTATCAACATGACAGCATAGTATGAACCCCACTGTGCACCCTTCTCAGCATACTTTTAAGGGTCCTAAGGCATGTTATGGAAGGGCCATTCATGACTGCTGCATGACCTCCGGGGCAGATACTCCAACAGGTGCCTCCTGGGTGCTCCAATTATGGCTTGGATGTGTTTCAAAATATCATGGAAAGCCAGGAAACTTTCCTTGGGGAATATACCTAAAACTGTTGAAAATAGGAAGTGTAAGACATAGTTAGCAATGCTAAATGCTTTTCCAAGACAACCCAGGAGACTGGTGTGGAATTTAGTTTTGAGTTCAGGCTGCCTGAGTCTGAGTCGAGGGCTTTCACGTTGACATGGACATTTCTCTGATGGTTATCTGAAACCTCTGGCAGAGGATTGCTGCCCACTTCCTACACATTATATTGAGTTCATGTGATTGAGGTTTTTCTAACACTGTATTCTCCAAGATGAGTCCTAACTTTTGGTATTGAATTAAAGTTGATAAGAAGTAACCAGAAATACTTAAGAAGGCATGTACTCATGAACGGTAAGAGGCAAACAGCAAAACTAAGGAAAACAGACAATTTTAGTATCAAATAATCTCATCAACAATAATTCACCATCAATAATTTCATAGTTCTGTATTAAATAAACTTCTATAATTTGCATGAGCCTTATTTTTTGTTCTTTCAGAATTTCTAGCTTAAACTGTCAGTAAACATCAAAACCATCAGATAAAAAAATCAGGAAAAATAAAAACCAAAACACACACAAGCCCCCCCTCCCCCTGAATCCACCACCAACCAAAACCAAAACAAAACCAAATAAAAGAACCCAAAAAAACACCCCCCCAAAAAAAACCTAAAAAAAATCCTCACCAGCAGAAAAAAAAAGGCAGAAAAAACATCAGATTTAAAAATTATATGGGGTTCTAAATCTAATTTTTTTCCTCTTTCTAAAATTTGAACAACTCAAACTATCTGATGTAAGGCTAAAAGGTAGTACAGAGAAATTGAACAAACCAATAATGCCAATGGCAGCTTATTGGTATATTCTATTATCTAATTATGCTTATATAATAAGTTGAATAAAATTTCAATTCTTGCTTTATTTCTTTCTAGTTTTTAGATTATAATTGTCTTACATTTTTGAATCTTCATGTTTCATTTTAATACCTATATTTGCTCTGTGTGTGGCAATACTTGTTAATGGAACTACAATTGTTTGACAGGAAAATAAGATACATGTTCCTGATTAAAATGTTAAAGAATAAAAATTACAATAAAGCAAAATTTTTGTAGTAATTTCAAATTTTATTTAAATCTATTGGATAGCTTTTAATTTTCTTGCTTCATTTAAGCAGACTATGATATGTCTGATTTACACAGTTTTCTATCACAACCCTGAATGTAGATGCTCTTTACATTAATACAGCAAGGATGAAAAACAAAACACAAAAAGCCCTGACAGTATCACTTTCTTGCTCTGACAGTTTAAAAAAGCATGCAGAGATGAAATGTAGGCTGTTTTTCATGAAAGCTCAGACAAGGCACTGGCATGAAGGAAAGGTGGGAATTCAGGTTACCTAAAAAGTGTCTGCTGAACCAGAAACTTCAGCTACCTTTATAGTCAATGGGGGATATGTTGACAATTTTAGAATATGACTCATACAACCTATTTTAAATGCCTATTTGAGGAGGATACAAAGCCCAGTCTATAACAGCTCTTTCTGCTAGCTAAAACAGGAAAATAACATAACTATTCAGAAGTAGATGTCTGTTTAACCAGATGAGCTATATCCAAAACCTTTGTTTATTCCTCTGTTAACTTTGATAGAATGTGTAAACAGTAAAAGTCCTACTGATTTCCTTTGCCTTTTTCTGAAGCAAGAATATTTCTATATCTTGCCCTGAGAGATTCATTACATTGCTCTAAACAGGATGAGACAAGGCTCTGGCCTCTCCTCCTGTGTTGACCTGATGGTTTTTGAGGAACATACAAACAAACTGTTCACTTTTCCACAAAGAAAACCGTTATATGTCCTATTAAAGTCAATTTCCCCACGGCTACACCTAAGAGAGGAGAACTTGTGCTTTAGTTGTACTTATTGGCTGCTCTAAACTAGTGAATTGAATAGTCTTCCTGTGTGCAGAAACTCAGCCGTCCATGCTCTTATATTGTTAGAATGGTCCCAGGCATGACTTTTGCAATGGATCAAAAGGCATTCTCACAGGAGTGTTCTGGACTCATAGGAGTTAGCAAAGACAAAGGATAATCCTCAATATGCAGTCTGCATAAAAGTGTCATTTTTGGGGGAGTTAAAGCAATTAATCATGCAGACACAGGCCAGTGCACGCCAGTAGAGCTAAATGTTAGAGAATAGTAAATCTCCTGGACATATTTATTTTTCTACTACAGACAAAAGTCAACAGCCTAGGTGAAGGAAATCATATCTTTCCTTCAATTAACATGCCTGTCATTATTTTTCTCCTTAATGATACTAAAATTTTTAATTAGATATAAACCTCTTCTGTAATATTCTCATTCTTCTGCTTTGTTTTGCAGCAAAATAGCTGATCATAAGGGAGAAAGCGTAATGTCCAAACCACTTGATTTTATTTTTACTGAGTAAAGTAACTAGGAAAAATTTAGTTTGTTGCGACTGTTCAGCTTCAAAACAGCCAAAGAGGGGATAAGGGATAACAAAAAGGTATATCACGATATTATGACATTTCAGTAAATCTCTAGAAAATATAGCTATCTCCACACAGGGTCACAAAAAATTATCATTGCAGGAGGAGGTTATTGAGATCTAGGCATGCTTAATCTGAAAGTTTAAAGTTTAAAATAATTTTCTATACCAATGGCACAGAATTTCTAGTGTATTTTTCCAGATTTTTTTCCTTTCTTTTTTTCTAGCTCTCTATTTTTCTTCTATTCAGATTGAATTAATTGCGTAAAATAATTTCTCTCAAATGTTCAATGCATTCTTAAAGAAAACTCATTACCATATATTGAAGTGCTTTTTATAATGAAGCAATATGTAAAATATATCTGAAATTAATCAAATTATATTGTACTTCAGGTTATATCTTCACTTTAAATAAGTATTGTCTGTAATTAAAAGAGCAAAAAAAGGTAAATAAGAAGGCTGCACAGCTGTTACTTTCATTACTTAGACTCAGTGGTTTAAAAAAAAAGTTCCTGCATCTGTTTCCTAGAAGAAGGATACAGTTTTAGGTTGTCCCTACACAAGGAAAATAATGGAGTTTGGACTTATAGTGCTTTACCGTAAATAAATAGAAGCAAACAAGGGTCTGGTCCCACATGCAATTACACTGTCACCTTAGCATCTTTCTGGATCTTTCTTGATATCAGATCTACAATTCATATAGAGTTTTTTACTTCTTTTGGACTTCTTTATGCAGACCATTTTTAAATGAATAGTACTTTTGGATTCGACTCCACTACAGGAAAATTAAAACCATGTTGTATTATGCAGACGTTTTTATTTTTTCCACTATTCTTATAATGTTTTGGTGTTTTCAGTGAATTCTTTGCACTAGAAAATAAAATCTTCATATCAGAATTGATTTACAACTCTTTAAGAGACTCCTTAGTGCTTTACATCTGAGGTATTCACTGTTAGCAAATCATAGAAAATCATTCTTCTTTTTTTTTTTCCCTTTATAGCAAAAGTTAAAACTATCTTTTATAATAGGACTTAAAAAATAAAACAAACCAAACCTTTCTAAAAAGTGTATTCAAAAACCAATTATCTTTTTTGAATGACAAACCAAATGGGAAGGAATTTATTGTTCAAAATACTAAACACAGTTTTCTTTGGCATTAGAACAAGTGCTACATATATATGTTTGTATATGTCTCTATGTGTATATATTTTTCCTAAATAACATATTAGAAGCAAAGGTATACTAGAGAAAATTAATCATATATTAGGCATTGTTTTGGTGAGATAGTGATAAAGAATGCTAACTTTTCATTTATTAGTATATTTAATAGGATTTTGAATAAAACTTAATAAAACAAAGATATACAGATTTTATATATTGGATTTTGAAAAGTTGTAGCTATTTCTACCATATAGCATAATTATTAAATATTTGGTTGACTGATGATGTATTCCTAAGAGGTTAGCTTCAACCTAAGTAGTGGGGATTCAAAAATCTAAACCCAAAGATTACCCTTAGATCTCCTCATTTTGCCAGTTTGCTCTTGATGGTAGTGCATATATACTGTGTTATTAGAACAAGTAAGAATTTTCTAAATTAGTATTTTGGATACTCATCAGGACATTCTTTAGTTCTAAAAAGCTAGGTCATTAATCTCAAACTCAATATTACCATGATTTTTTGGAAACCAACAGTGAGATAAATCCTTTTACTCACTTTGTATATGTGTATGAAGTACACACACACTGAGAAATTTTGTCTTAAGCAAACATATTTTCATTATAGTGGTAAATACTGAGCTTTAATTTGCTTCCAGTCCTCAGAAGACATTCCATTTGAAATGTATAATCTATTCTCCATAGCCAAGTTAACCCCAACTAGTGAGAGTTTCTTTTGTCACCTGTGAGACGTGGCTCTGCATGGCTGTACCTGTCAGGTATTGATGTTTCCAGTTTGCAGTGACACATTCTGGGTATGATTGGAAATGTGTCTCTTTGCTGTATTTTACTGGCTATCACAATGACTGCCACTCCAGAACAAGATGCCAAAGAGGGAGCACAATTCTCCCATACTAACGTGCCCAGCACTGTTTGGATATTGGCAGGGCAAATTCCAAACCTCTGAGGGAAGTTCTAGGTGAAAGCATTAGTCAGAGTATCCCAGTTCACAGAGAGGTATGAGAGGTTACAATGTCCAGTTCCCAAGAGTCTTCACTAAAGAGGGAAGAGTATTGAAAAATGTCTCCACATCTAATCTTTGTAATTAGGAGAATGCAATTAAGGGATGAGTCTATTTTTGTGGTGTTTGTTTGGTGGGTTTTTTTGTGTTTTTTTTTTTTTTTTTTTATGCTCAGTTTCTCAAATTTCTGTCCTGCTGAAGGCTAATTGAAGTGTAGCTACACAATTAGGTACACACACAAGACATGATTATTATCCAAGAACCAAAAAAGATTATTTCAGAAATTCATTGGAATAAAAATCATACTTCCAGAGACAATTAATCAGGATTTCTACAAAAATTACTATTAATACAGTATGTTTAGCTCTGAAGCATGGGCCAGCTTCTTTGGCATATATTTATCTTATATTTCTTATCTGAGAATATTGTCTTTTGCAGCATTCTTGCCAGTTTCATCCTTTTGGATGCCAAACTTAATGAACTGAGCTAATATAATTTTCTATCTCTGCGTTTCTGGCCACAGTGACAGTTTCTTTTTTTTTTTTTAAATTATATTCCTTCAAAGACTAGCAATTTGGATACTTCAAAGTAGATATATTTTTCTATTTCTATTATTTTCCTTTCCTTTCCACTTTCATGTCATCAAATATTCCTTGGCAACATATCCATTAAAACAGCACAGAATGTAACATCTTCACTAGAGAAACAAAGTTAATTAATTTTTCTAAAAATTATTTTCGAGTGTTCTTTTTTTATTCATTTGTAACATTTTCTTTCAAGGCTGAAATTGTTTGGTTTTCTCACCTGGTTTTATACTCTGATGTAAATGACTTTTTCATCTCTTTCTCAGTGTTCATTTTCAGTATGAATAAAAGCTACAAAAAAAAATTTGAATAGACATGTGTCTTCCATTAACTTCTTCTGATAATTCTGATGCAAAATGATGGTTATAGTTTTCCACAAGTTTCCAGGGATAAGAGTGATGCTGGTCCTATTATAGCACTAATGGAGATTCTGGCACAGCACGTTTTGTGCAAACTGTTGGCTGATCATAGTTCTCAAGTCTTCAGCTGAAATCTTTTTTTTTTCATTTTTTCAGTTTTTGTTCCCAATCCTTTCTCAGTATCGAGGGAACCCCCCACCCCACCTCTTGCAAACCCAGAGTGAAACTGTGAGTTTGCTCCTTTTACTCTTCTAATTCTTGCTCTAAAATCTGGAAATAAATATTTCATTTGTTTCATATCTTTTGTTTATATGAACTGGAAGTATGCTTGTAAAACAAACATTTCATTTTGTAACTCTTTGATAATATCTATTACATTAAGTAGAAAAGTGCCAAGAAATCTGAATAGAAAATGTAAATTAGAGTGGTGGAAGGATGAAAAGCAGTCTAATAAGCTGAAAAGTAAATTATTTCACCTTAGCATGCATCACTTTGTATATTGAATATATCTTATAATTTTGATTCTTGGTATAAAAATTTAGCCACTGAAAGGTTTGCAGGAGGAGGAGGAAAGATATATTTTAAACTCCACTACAAAGCTGTACTTTCCCTGATCTTTATACTTCACTTTGTTGTACCTCAAGGAACAACTGTCAATAAAGTTGGTTAGCAGTAATACTGATGGCTTTACCTTCGACTATAAATATTCTATCTAAGTATAATTTCTGGGTAAGATTAGTTGTTTACATAGTACCATTTTAGCAGGATTTTTTTTGTGTGACCATACCTTGACTAACAAATTTGGAACAGTGTTCTCTTCTCACTAAGTTAAAATTAAGAGCTAACACAGAAATTGGAGCTAACACAAAAAGTCTGCTTATGAGAGACTGTACTTTCATTTGTCATTATCACATGATTGTGTATCTGCCACTGTCATTTGAAGGTTGGGCTCAAGACAGTGATTATGCTCCAGAGATGCTGGGGAATTGAAAACTTACCCAGCTCAATGAACATTCTTTCCAGTTCAAAGAAACACTTCCATCATGCTTGCCATAATGCTTAGCACCTGGAAATACAACTGAGGACTTTCAAGTTAAAGATATAGACTAACAAAGTTTGACCTTAGGTGAGATTATATACTCCTAGTCTGTTTAGAACAAGTTGGAAGAGACATAGAAACATCCTTCAAAGTAACTGTCACACAGTTCATCTTGTTAAATAAAACACATTTTATTACTACACATTCTTCTCTGTGATTTAACTCTTTTTAGACAAGTGGAAAAATCTATTTTCTGCAATCTTCTCAACAGTTTCCAGTAATTCTGTGGAGTCTGACAACCCTGATAATATTTTTCTAAGGTGTAGATCACTGTCAGCACAGTTATATCTGCAGAGCCAAACAACCTAAACTTGTCATCTACAGATTGATTTGTTCGAGGCTATAGTAGAGTATTTCTTTCTATAGTAGTTGGTATAGAACATTTACCTTTTCTTCCAAAGAGCTTCCTTTTTTCCTGCCTTATAGCATATAATCCTGCATGATCATAAATCTTTTCAATTTACCAGAGGCTATGATTAAAATTGTTTAAATAAAGCCTTAAGCCTTTTCACTTTTGGATTATGGAATTCACACGATACAATTTCTTATCTTTCAAAGCAGTTCCATACAAGAATTTAGCACATGTGCAAACTTCTGTAGTGCTGGGTATCTTGCCTTCTCACTTTTATGTCTGTCATAAAGGCTAGTAGTCTCTATACAGATTATAACACTCAATACAGTCTGAAAAGGGAGACAAATGAATATGCAGCATTTGCTGGAGCAGTTGCCTTGGAAAATAGGCATAACAGGTGGCATAATTTTATATTCATAGGCTCATCTAATAAGTAGCTTTTTGTTTTTAATGAGCACCACCAAGTTAATGGTAGATTAAAAAAAATACTTCATCTTTGTTGCAAAAAACAGTTAAGTAATTTTCTCAACTGTCTTGTGTAGAGATATGAATTCTAGGGACATAAAAAGAACTAACTCCACTTTAATTGCATTTCCTGGGAAGTTCAAACTGTCTTCAGTGTCTCCTGTCCCAGGATACAATCTCTCACTAGTGATGGTGAAAATACTCCCATTGTCACAACTCCTCTTTGCTGATTTTGTAGCAGTAACATCCCTGTGCTGTTGTAGAATGCACAATGTCCCTTTTCCCTTCCCTCTCAGTCTTCTGTCTGCTTAAGGCACTAAACTCAGCTGGCTATGTTAAAGCAGTAAGTTTCATTTATGGTGTTTGGGCTAGTTTTCAGCCTTTGAGCAGAAGGTGCATTATGCGTCACTGTTTCCAGAGGCAAAAGTTAACTTCCCTGTGGTGCTAGAGCTCTGGTCAATCCTTTGAAAGACTCTAAAAGACCTGATTTAGTTCTACACTACCTATAAGTTCATGCCTTTCTCTCACAGCCTGATAATTCTCTCGAGACAGTTCTATGTCTGCAGTTGTTTCCTTTCGTTTCTCTTTTTATTTTGTCTTAGACTTTATGGGACAACATTGAATCATATGCAAAGAGTTTGTAAAGGTGCCAGAAAAAATGAAGAGGTTGTGTTAACACCTCTCTGTTAAAAAAGTATGTGCAATCCTGAATATTAATTCTAAGCTATTAGAATATCTGTTGAAAGTACATTTAAGTATAGTTTTATACATTTTTATACTACTTACTGCTATTGAAACAAATATGATATATATGTATAATAGATATGATTCAAAATGTCCTAATAGTGTTTAAAAATTGACTTCTGATTTTGATAGCCAATGCAGAAAGCACTTTATATGTATAATTTTTTGTTACTTTTTTCCATTAATTTAGAAACAAATAGTAGTTGTACTAATCTGTTAATGACAGGCTGAACTGCAGCAGAATGCTTCGGCAAGCTGGACACTTCTAGTTCCCACATCGCTGCTCTTTCCTCCCCTGCTCAAGATCTCCTTCCAGCCTCCAGGATTTTCTCCCTCTACCATAGACTGCACTGGAATTTTGGGCTCCTTATGTCTGCCACAGAACACCAGTTCAGGAACAGTTTCCATTAGAAATCTGACATATTTTCTCTTCTTGGCAAACCCCACTGTACTCTGAGGTGCCAAAGTTGTGCACTTCATTCACCTGTGATATTTCACTTTTGGCCATAGCTGCCTATTTCTGCATAGAAAAGGGTTTCCTGGTTCATTTTTTTTTAGATTATTTCAGGGTTTTTCCAGCCTGAAATGGGACTGAAAACTTATCTCTTAATTTTCTATAAACTGCTAACTAGAAAAGGCAATTAAGGTGTTTGAAAAATTTCAAGTTCAAAATATTTTTTGTTTAACATTTTCTTAAATATAATAAAATTCACACTAAAAATTGATGAATGAAACTTTGACTTTTAGAAGTTAGAATAGAATACTTTATAATAAATTTATTAGGACAGTCACTTAAATGGGGTCTTTCTCTCAAAGTGATTTTTTTTAATAAGTCCACTCTTTCTGTTAAAAATGTTCAATGAAATATTTACAACCCATTTTACCTGTACAATCAATGATTCTTCATAGAAATTTAATAAGAAAGAATGCACAAATGCTGAAGTGTAAGGAGAAATTAGTAGAAAGCTTAGAATAAAATACAGAAGTGAAAAAATATCATCATATTTGAGCTTATGTATGAACAAAACTGTTGAAAATAAACTTAGACACACAAAGAACTAAGATGGCAAAACCTTTCCTGTATTTGCTAGAACTATAATCCTGAAATGTAAAGCATGACTGAGAAATTGTATCTGAGAGTCATGCAACAGCTTCTAGTGCCTGTTAGAAATATAGAATTTAGAACATTTAGAAAGACCTAGGATTACTGAAAAATTGAAAATCTTTACTTTGAATGTCAGAAAAACGCAAAACAACAAAAACAACCAAACTAGGAAATGAACTAGGAAAGTTGAGAAAATGTAAGAAAATGTAAGAAAATGTAAGAAAACCTGAGAGGCAGTCTTTGCAGAAAGGAGTCCAGAAGAAAAAATGAGATTTAGTAGATGCACAATTGCTATGTTCACAGGAGACAGAAAATAGGAAGATTGTGTTCTTTACATATTGATTAACCATGGAGAAAAATAAACAATTAGCTTTGAAAAATAGAAGAAATTTAATAGAATATGTTGAAAACACAAGAATATGATATTGTTTTGTATAGTTATATAGCCTTTATTAGAAACAGCTATGGTCTTAATTGATCTCAGTTGCCATAATTTTCTAATACTAGAGCTAAAAGGATGAAGTAATAACAAAGGCAAACAGATGTTAAGGGACACTTAATGTAACTAATTTGCAGGAGAGTAATAATACTTCTCTTTGATTTTGTAGTATCTTTTGTAAAGCAGTATTACTTTGCCTATTTTAATATTATATTAATATTATAAATATTATAATATTTCCATATGTTACTGCTTAAAGCAGAGTCAGCAACCATAAGATGAACATTTCTAAATGGCTTCTTTTCTTCATTTTCTCTCTCCTCAGAATTTTCTATCTGAAATTTACATTTATCTTTTTCTATTGTGTCTATAACATATGCATAAAATTACTAATGTGTGCCTATTAATTAGTTCCCCTATTGCCTGAGAATTTTACTTTATTTCTTGTTCTTTCTGCTTTCATTTTTTCTCTTCTACCCAAGTATTACAGGTTTGTCTGCTGGTTTTGTTTCTAATTAAAACTTTTCTGATCCCAATATGTATTTAAATGAATAAAAGTATTTAAAGCTGCATTTCAGATCTCATTATCTTTTTACATTCTATGCAAATAGATAAACTCTGTCTTCTGTGATTTAACTTGAATCACTGTTTTGGTATTTCTGTCAATTCATTCTGCAAAGATAATGCTGTCCTTGCCCAGAGAAGTGGCCAAAATTTCTATGTGTGGAAATTTCTAATATTTCGAAAAAACTTCCCTGTCTCATGGAAGAGAGAAAAAAACTAACCACCAAGCAAATGGCAACTTTGATTTAAAGCGTAAATAAAGTCTCTGTAAAGATATTCAGCTTCTCAAAAAAAAAAAAAGAAAAAAAAAAAAAAAAACCAAAACTGTGCATGATTTCTTTAACTGGAAGACTCTGTGAAGAGTTGAATGCATTAATTGTCACAAAGACAGAAATACTTTCTCCATGTCATACCTAGGAGAAACCAGATGCTCTATGGAACTGAAGACACAGCAGAGACTTCATCAGCCACGTTGCCCAAGGGCAAGCTGTCAGCTCCAATACCCCAGGCTGTGTCCCCAAATCAGTCTTGTCTTTTAGTAGAATTTCTCAAAAAATCTTTTTGTTTTGTTTTGCCAATACTTTATTTTATGCCAAAAATGTGATGGAATTTTTGGTTGTTTGGTTTGTTTCCTTGACCCATTCTATTTCCTAGGGTATTTCCACAAGAAATAAGTACTGAGAAGCAGAGACTTGCCTGGACCAACAGGCTTTGTCATGTGCTGGAAGTCCTTATCAACCGTCTGACTCGTGTAAGTAAGCAAATTATGATATCAATTCCCTAACTGGTTAGTACAATTCCTCCATAACATGAAAGGAGAGTCTTAAGTAATTTAACAAAATATATTCTTGTGCTGATTACTGCAATAAATCCAACTCAGGACACTGAAATAAATCACTGTGATACATTGTGTTTCCTGCTTGGTTAGTTCTAGCTATGTAGGTGTGGTGGGCTCACATTTTTCCTCTCATTGTCAGAAGGTGACATTAAAGTCATTAGTACTAAAAACAACTAATAGTAATTGTTTCATGTTATCTTTTTTCTAAAAGAATTCTGTGTGCTTAGAACCAGAAGAAATTTTTCTTAAATTCAGTCTAACCTAAACATTTTAATAGTGGCCAAAGGGAAAAAAAACCCCGAATACTTCTTCTTGATTATGACAAAATGTGAAGTGCTTCTTTTCTAAAAATCTGTTACATATCTGGATCAACAGAGGAACAAAACATTAAGCAAATAGAAGGATATATAATGCAGTAATCTACTACAGATTCATTTTGAGCGCTTGTCCCTGCTCTGGTAATTTGCACAAACTAAATGTGAACAATCCTAGGATCAGCCAGTGAAGCTTTATTCCCTTTTTCATGTGAATACTTAGAAATTCTGTCAACAAAATACTATTTATCCTTGTGTTTCCTATCTCTGAATTATTCTTTAGTTCTTCTCTGTAAATATTGATTGCTTCTATTATTGAACATCCCAAAAAACCTGTACACTACTGACTACTTGATCCACCAGGAAATACAAGGAATTTGAATTTCCTCAGGCAGAATAAAACCTTTGATCTCCCACATTCTCCATGCATGTTCTGACCATTACACTAGACCATGAAAAGATGAGGTAGCTTAAGCAAGAGGCTATCCTGCTAATGAGGATTTCTGTAGCAACCATGAAAAGAACAAGAAGGCTATTCAGGGCTTTAAAAATATGACCAGTAACTCCTTTCTGTATACTAGAAAGAAAACATCTGTTTAGGCCAAAAGAATTTTCACATCCTCGGCAATTTCTTTGTCAACAATTAGAAACTCACTAAAGACAGAAACTTGGGGCAATTGCCAAGTCAAGTGACTTGCAGCAATTTAACTTTCTCTTTGTGAAATGTCTGAAAACTCCACCTCTGCTGCACAGTCCAAAGGAGGGAGACATAACAAATAAGCATGAAAAGACTACTGAATTGTGAAAATTTACAACATCTACAATGGTTTGCTTGCTGTATGTAAGGGGCAAACAATATAAAGCAAATTCACCAGTTAAGGAGCAACCAGTTGCTGACTATAGACTAATAGAATTAAATACCATGATACTTTTTAAGCCCCTCCTTGTTGTTCTTTAATGCAGCTCTGCTCAGAAAAACTGGCTAAAGAGCAATGCAACCAATCTGCCATTCACTGTCTAACTCAGGGTTAATTGAACAACTTTTTGACCACATAGCCAGATTTACATAAATTGTGAAAGGTATCAGAGACTTGGCTCACACACAACCCCAAGTGGATGAGTTGGGCTGACAGTGATCCTATGCACAGAAATGATACAGAAAACAATAGCCTCAAGACGGGGAATATTCAAAATTTTTAATCTCTGTGTGTAAGATAAAGGTCCCCAAGGTTTTATGAAGGCTGGATTTACTGTTGAATTTATTTTGTTTTTAAATACTACTTATTATAATAATTGGAATAATTCCTCCAAACTGAAATGTATAAATAACACCAGCATAAAAAATAAATTTTCCCTGGTATTCCAGTGTCAGAAGATCCATTACAAAGTCTTTGGATTGAAATAGACTTTGTATGTGCATCAAAAAATAAAGATAACACTTTTACTCATATCTTTAGATGGGCTTCTCTTCTAGCATTATTTGCTTCTACTTTAATTCATTCTAAAATTTAGAATATTGCTTGAAAAACTCACTAATGTTTCTAAATTTTCCTTTTTATTATGTGACTCTACCATAAAACTTCATAAAACTTCATTCTTGCTATCAGAATGAAAAACTATGACAGTAATCACATGGTGCTAAATTTTACAGTGCTGGAACATCAACAAAAGAGTAAATACATAGAAATATAGCAGCCTATCAAAAGGCACAACAAACCTGGAGAGGGAAGGGCTCTTTTAGAAGGGCATGTAGTGATAGGACAAAGAGATAACTTTAAACTGAAAGATGACATGTTTAGATTACACATTAGTAAGAAATTCTTTACTGTGAGGATGGTGAGGCACTGGAACATGTTACCCTGAGAAGTTGTAGATGCCCTACCCCTGGAAGTCTTCAAAGCCAGGTTGGATGGGGCTCTGAGCAACCTGGTCTAGTGGGAGGTGTTCCTGTCCATGGCAGGGATGTTGGAACTATGTGACCTTTAAGAAACCTTCCAGCCCAAAATGTTATCTGATTCTATGAAATACATCTGAGATTTTGCCTTAAGTAGATCAGCCTCATGTTGAACACTTAGTGGCAAGACACCATTCATGGGAAGTGCAATCTGAATATGGTAGAATTTCAGATACAGTTTGCTTTCTTTAGCTCCTGAATAAATTAAGATTCATCCATACCATGTATGTATACCATTTCTTGCTTTCAGGTAAGAAAGTGATATTTTATATATAGTATTGCTGCAGGCACAACACCATGTCATCAAGATATTTGTAGGCTACAGAGATGGCAGACTGCAGTATTTGCTGATCTCCATGAGCATGTAATTTGTTCATAGTGTTCTATGAACAGAAAGTGAGAAAGTGTGTCTATTTACACATGGATTTTTTTTTTTTTTTAATTTCTGTACTAAGTGGCTTTCAGTACCAGATTTCATTAAACTGGAAAGCTGGAAGAACATTTTGTTTTCTTCTCTTTGCTCTTCAGTTTCTTAAACTGCTTATGCAACTGTAGCACAGAAATGGTGAAATAGAAAATATTTTATTTTATCAACATTTAAAAGCCAGAGTTGATTTGATTATCTAAGGCTTTTGTGTGTGATTCTTCACTCATATCCCTCTGCTCTCATATTTTGTCAATCTTCTGCTCCTTGTTTGGGAGTCTGCAGGATATTCTTGCATTTTCTTGTCAAGATTTCTCCCTGAAAGAAGCCATGTTTACAGTTTCAGGGGTTTGGCTTTGGGAACTTGCAGATATTCCTCATCGTCACAGCTTTGCCTCCTTCAGTTCCTACCGAATTCCCTTTAAATATCTCATTCTAGTTCGCCATGAAGAATTCACTTAACATGGCTAAAATAGAGCTATTTCGTTTTCCAAGACTCACATTTTTCTTCTTTATGATAATCTCCACAATACTTTGTCATGCAGATATTTTATTAGTTAGGATTTTGTTTCTCTTGGTGCAACCATAGTTCTTGTTCCTTGACACAAAAACTCACCTTTTTCACATCACACAAACCATTTTGAAGCAAACTGATTTTCACAGTGATGAATAAGAAATGAGACTGATATTTTGACTGCCCCCCACTATCCTTCCATTTCAACATTATTATTTTAACATTATCAATTTTTCCACATCATTTGTTCTTGTGTAAACATTTGTGTACCAAACTCATGCATCCTCCTACATGTATAATTACCAATATAATGGCTATATGAGAAAAAAAGATGCAGCCACAATAATACCAAAAAAATATTTTATCTTTTCCCTTTATCATATCATTTCCCAAATGTTTTCTTATGAAATTATTTGGTTAAAAATTTTCTCTTACTATCATGCTTCAGACTGGCTCAGAATTGAATGGACAAAAAAATGGGGAGAAATAATTTAACTAGTGAAATATGTAGTGTCTAATACATAGAACTTGGATAGAATTCCCCACCAAGTGATTATAAGATTTCTGTTTGCTCTCTTAATTAAAAAAGAACCCCATAATTCATAAAACAGAAATTGCAAAAAATGGACTATGAGTTTTGTTTAACAATATCAATGAATTGGTAAATATAAATGCTAGAACTTTGGTTTCTGGTCCTATATAAACAAATTTTTTATGTTCTACTGTTTTTACTATGAATATGCTTTAAAAAAATACTTTTTTTTTAAAGTAAAGACACTATTAGTAGTGTACCAGAAAATTTACAACATAGTTTTAAGATAGACATTTAAGCTCATTGTATCTGCTTGATGCCTATTTGTCTGGCATCCTTTTGTGTTCATAATATGCATGCTTGGGGTACATTATTGATTAATTGTATTAATGTTAAATGCAAATTGAGGGAATAGCTCATAAATGCCTCATGTAGGCCTTGCTAGACAACATGCAAGTTAACCTGGTCTTTTTAAAAAGCTGAACATAAAAACATGTCATTGAAGTAGAATTTTAATGAGGTGTAAATGGAGTTGCTGTGGAGAAATAATATGGTATGGTGATATATAAAAATGTGTAAAATATCAGAATTTCTTGGAACAATTCCTTGTAGAGGCCACTTCTATACACTCAGATTTTTAGCTATAAATCACTTTACAAAGTCTGACAAATAGCAGGTCACACTATCCCACTGATTACCATGGGTGTAATCTGACACACAAAACAACATGTCCCTAATAAAGAACCAGTGAAAGTCCTAACATTTCATATTCTGGAGAACTGTGTTTTTGCAGAGTGTCAAATCAAAAATGCATATGGAAGTAGATGTAAAGAACTGGAGACTACAGAAATTATTTTATTTTGCCCTGCCTTATGCTTATGTGCCAAATGCCTTAAAATTACCTCTGAGCGTCCTTTCTCTTAATAAAACAGGGTACGGATGCAAAAACCAGCTTCTTTCACCAGGCTTTATGAAACTGCTTCTCTATTATATGTGCCAAGTAAATCATACATTTTTCAACCCCAACAATATAAAAATCCCCTGCAGCAAGCATATAATCTTTCAATAAGTGAAGAAACAGGTAAGATGAATTTGGCAATTAGAATAAAACTGAACCAGAACTGAAGGGAACAAGACAAGAAAAAAGGAGAGACTGAGCTAATCATCAGAGGTGCATCCGGATCCACAATTGGATCCTCTCAGCCACCTGCTCCCCCGGAGAAAAACAAGGAATGGTTTACATCTAGCACAGGACATGCCTTCACAAAAACAAGCACACTACAGGCAACTTAAGCTCCCAAGTTGCTTCTTTGCACCTTAACAGGAAATATTTTGCAGCTCCTTTAATTCAGTACAAACATGTGCAAGTCAATCCAGAATACCATCACATACTACTTTGCTTGGATTTTCTACTTCCATGCAGATAACACAACATGGGTTTGACATTCTCATCCTGTCTCAACCTGTCTTTCTCAACAGAGGCAGCTTACTGTGAAACGAAGAAGTTTCCTCAGAACAAAAAATAGAATATTGGTTAGAAGACTGGAAATAAAAAAGCATGGAAAGCTAATAACAATGATATTTAATTGAAAGTTTACCAGCCTGTGGTTGCTCTGTTTTCAGATACCGTTTTTTTTACCTAAGGAAGTTAATATGACAATAACTCATATACAGAATTTAGATGGTCAGTCTTACTCTATTACATGAACTTATTAACATCATAAGTCTACTAAAAATTTTTCACTAAATTAAGTTTTCTGTAATCTATCACAAAATAATTTACATGCTTTGCTTTTCTGTGTGACCTTTTACGAAGAGCACAAACAATGTCTACTTCCTATGACTTTGCTACAGCTATAGCAGTATCAAGGTTGATACTTAAACTAATTTAGTCTTCTCAGTGGCTTTTGTAGCCTCCTGTAAGCTCTGAAGAATGTAACTGTACTGCTACCAAGACACAAGACTGATTGCCAAATCCTCTGCCTACAATACATTGCAGGCAGCTTTCTCATTGTAGTTATACTCTGAATCTTATGGAAATGCACAAGGTCCATCAGAAATACTCCATTCCAGAAACTGTATTAGGACTCATTAACTAGTTCTTCCATTACACAATTCCTTCCCTGTAGAGATGTATTTCAAACTAAGCAATATTTCAAATGAAGTCACGCTTCACACAAATTTATTGATTTTTATTGACATCAGCTGTGAACATATATAAACCAACAAAAACAAATAAATATAAATCAGCTAGTTACAGACAAAATACAAGAATTTAAAATGTGGCAAACACTACACTCAGTTATTTGAAGCTGCACAAGTCCTTAAGAGCTCATAATTAAAGAGTTGTTTATGGTATGAAAAATAATAAATAAAAATAAATAAACTTACTTCACTATGAACAAATGGCAATGAAATGCAATAATTTTATTTTAAGAAAATATTTACATGTTCAATAAAGTAGTATAGAGATGAATAAAAAATTAGTAGCTACTTGAAAAATCCTAAAAGTGTGAAGATACTTATATAAGATCCTGGCAGTGTCATGGAATCAACTATCTTGGTGTGTGAAAAAATCTAGACACAAACACATGGGATACTGCACAGCTAAGAAGAGACTCTAAGGCACTCAAAAAAGCAAAGTGGTAACAAAATAATTTAGTCCCCAGAAGTCCATAACTATGTTTTATCCATACAGTTGTTCTAGATACCTTTAAAATAACAGCATGGATAGAGATTAAGGTAGTCTTCAGTGATTTACGGTCATTCTGAAATTATAAGACTTTAGTTTCAGTTATGCATACTTCTAGAAAACTTTTGAGGAATTTTCAGGTGTAGGTTCCCTAAAACAGTCCCTGCAAAAAAGCTTCAGCTATGTTCGAGACAAATTTTCCAAAATTTTCTTTCTGCTGTAGAGACAAAATGAAAAGGCAAGTGAACTTGTGCAAATTACAGGAAGTACAAGTGTGGTACAGGTAATAAGATCATCATCAGACACTTCACTATGCCTTCACTCATTAAGAACTCCAGGGGAAGATTGGTTTTCAGGATCACAGTTCAACAGCAATCTAGAAAAATAATCTAGCAAGTTATTGTCTGAGAAAATTTATTCTCCATGTCTATTCCCAGGGGCTATTCACGCCTTCTGTATTTTCACTATCTAGATGTATATAGCAGACTTACTGAGTGACAGTCAATAGAGTCAATAAACACTTCCAAAGTGTGATTTATTTAATTATAAAGAGATATTAGAACAAACTATGATACACTATCTACAAGTGTCCCTTTTTTTCTCCATTGTCTTTGAAGGAAGTCCAGGCTGATTAGCTGAGATTGGGATGTCTGGACCCTATATGTCTATTTAAAATAATTTTAGTTATTGCATTTCTAAAGCTTTCCAATTTTCTCTTCCACAAATCCCCAATTCACAAGATTTTCCTAAAAAAAACCAATCATGTTGCATTCCTCAAGATATTTGACTTGTCCTTTAATTTTAATTAATTTGTTCCTTTAATTTGTTTCTGAGTCTGCGCACCATGCATGTACCAGACTACTGCACTGCCAAATGCACAGGTTCCAGAAGGTCATGCTTTGTCCTCCAGGCCCAAAAAGAAACAGAGGAGCTCATGTTCTCTCTGCTTAGGGAAAACTCCCTCTGGTGCAGCCTAGTGAGGCTTCCATATGAAGAGTATTTGGTCTTGGGCTGTCTCATGAATGTCTGGTTCATTTACAGGGATATTAAATTTGCGTGCTCCCCTTCTTTTTTGGATTTAGTAGCAAAGGTGTCTAGAGTAGTAATAGAGACATTTGAGTGTACATACAGAAATACAAGATATTTACCTTGGGACTACTTTGATTTAGATCAAGTCCTGACTAATTTAGGTGTGCACTGACTTCAGAGAATATCATTCAGTCCTTGTCTGTGAAAGAAACATCCACAGGGACACTCTTTCCATCTTTACCTACTACTACTTTGCTCCTTGTAGTCTCATTTTGAGCTGGTGACTCAAAGGAATAAATGTCTTCTTAATGATACAATCAGTTTCCTATTAAAATTTTTTGTTTTCTTACATCTAGGAGAAAGTACTCCTAGGCCTGTGACATTTATCTCTAAACAGAAAGACTAGATGATTTTTAAGGTCCATTCCAACCCCTTAACAATCTATGATTCTGTGATATGCTTTGATCATTCAGAGTCCAACACACACATTTTTCCTATGGTAGGTCATACTTTTATGCTCTTAATGAAGTTTTATGTAACATTCTGCTCTCTTTATCTCATCTGGAGACATTTGTGCAAAATTCAAAATACTTGGTGTTTAGGAATGAATCATAGCTCCACATGTTCTCATCAACTCAGAATTTTCAAAATATTTGTTCTAGACACAGAGCTGAGAGGAATATTAGGCAGGATTTTGATAGTAGATGTTTCTACATCATCCTAGAAGAGCATTACAATGATTATTTTATTTCCTTTGTGCCAAAGCTGCCTATAACAAGAAGATATGATTTTCTTCATTAGATGAATCAAATAGCTGAGTGTATGAATCACAGTCTGAATGTCTTAGAATTTAAAAAGTCAACAGGATCTGATCTAGCATGCTTAAAAAATTATTGCTGCATTATTATTATTAAATTTTGACTCACACACCAGTGTGCATCATGAAATAACGTTTTCACCTAAAACCATCCCTTCTATGATCAGTCTGTTACCTGCTTTTCTTTACTACTTATCATGTAAAACCCCACCATTATTCTAAATTTTGTCTTCTTCCCATTTTAACAGTTCTAAAACAGTTTCATTTACCAAACTCAGGTGTCCTATTCCTACCCATATTTCATAAATAACTGGACACATTCTGTCTTATAGTCAGATTGCATACCTGAAATTTATAAACTGTAACTGGAGATGCCTAATTTAGATTACTGACTTTTTCTTTTTGACTTTTTTTTTAGGCCAATACATTTTGTAGCAGAGTACAGAAGTATAAATAGGAAACTCAGTACTCGTACGTCTTTGTCTTTGGTTTCTATTTCTGACATACTAATCTCTGTAGTTTTAAAAAAATGAAATAGCACATCTAGAAATATGTGTCTGGCTTCAGACACTGTGTTCTCTGATTGTCAATTTTCTGTTTTATAAGGCATGTAATGCTCTTGCTCGGAAGGGTGCTCATGTCAGTCTAGGCTGACTTCTTTTTCTTTCATTGGTCAATAAATTGTCAATGGCTTTGTGTGCACCTGCTAAATGAGTTTCCTTTCAGATAAGTCTGAAGAGGAGTAAAGTTGCCAGATGTCCATTTAACTTAGAATCTGTCTCTGACTGAGGCCAAAAACAACTAGCAAAACAAAGGGAGGGATTGTCCCCACTGAATGCACAAGCAGATGCAAGACCAACAGAAAAATAGTTCTTTCCAAAAGGACAACACACAGGTCATATATGAGAAAACTAGAAGAATGAGTGTGATATAAAAATGGACATACTATGACAGTGCTCTCAGAAATGACAGCTTCTACCTCCTGTTCTGCCTGGCTATTATATTAACAGCACTTGCCTAAATTATAGCTTACTGGAGATAAAGGCTTCATCCATATTTTTCTTCAGCAGCTGGTTGGTGACTAGTGAAGTTAGAAAAAACATGACTGTAAACATGGGTTGTTAGGGATCTTGAACTCTACTGATTTGTGTAGTGCTAAGAAGACAAGAGTCATGGCAACATAGTACAATTTGATCTGCTTACCTAAATCAATTAGCATTTCTGTTTCAGTAAATAAGGCCCACACATAGGTGTTCTAAGCATCCTCATTGCTTTAGGTCTGTTCAGTTCTTTGTCCAGAAGTTGGATAAGAAGTGAATACTTGAGGTACTTCTAAGACTGTATTTGAGTTGAGAATGAGGAAGCATTGTAAAACACAAAGATCTGGTCTACTCAAGCATCATACAAGCGTTGAGGAACCTAACCTTCAAACTAATAACGGCATATTATGTTTATTTCAAAGAGATGTATGTTCTCTCTCTCCATTTGCTGATCTTTCATGATTTAAAAGGTCTAAAATCTTAAATTCCCTCTAAGAAAAGATTTCCTAGTTCAGAAATCACACTCTGAATCATTCAGAATCACATTCCCTTCCTTGGCTGTTGGTAGCTGTTGTGAAGTTACATATTTTTCAAGATGCCAGAATATGTTACAAGATTTCCACAAAAATAATCTCTGGTTTATAAGTAACAACAATTATCAGAAGCAGTGCAAGCTATATGCTTACTTGATAGTGTAAGGCAATGTTTTATAGGTTGCTCTGGTAACCATCCTTCCTCAAGATCCATTGGTTTTCTTCTTGCTTTACAAAAATCTCCTCAGGTCTCATTTTATATATATTGTAAAAGATGGAGCTATTCTCATGAAAACTTTATATGTTCCATAAATGGAAGCTTATTTAACTTTGCAATAATATAACCAGAGGCTTCTTCCTTCCCCAGAGTAGTATGTTACTGGAAGGAACAAACTTATCAGAGCTGCTGCTAGTCTTAGCTTTGGTGTGGGACAAGGGAAATTAATTTAGGCTATTTCCATTGACATAGAAAAGTCATTGGAAGATAATATAAACTATGACAGCTATTTTTATTTTCCTGTTGTTTTCTTTTAATTTCTGTCCAAATTTTCAACACAAACAGAAATTAATTTAAAGGAGAAAATAAGATTATTTATTTTAAAGTAAGTAGCAGGTATTTTTATTTCTTTTCTATTTAGATAAAAGACAATTTAAAATATTAAACATACTGTGGTGTATTAGTAGTCATTTAAAATTTTATGTCTTATGTAATACTGTCACAGACTAGTTAAGAAATAGTGAAAATATAATCAGTTATGCAACTTAAAATAAAACAAATCTAATTGCTATTAAATTCAAAATTTATCAGAAGATATTTCTTGCTGTTAAAAATTTCTTAAAGGAAAGATCATCTTTTGAAATTAAAACATACATTTTTTGTGCAGAATTCTGAGATTTGACCAGCTTTGAATGTAATTCTCAAAGTTGAATCAAGGAGAACATCAACAACCCACAAAAGCTGTTGAAACATTACGCAATTCAAAGAATATGCAGAACTACTCATCTCTTCCACCTTAATTACATCAGTCTCACCATAATGGAGAAAAGAGTGGGATAGCAGTGGCCATGAATAGAAAGAATTTAAGGGATGAGTTATCTAGCTGTTAAAAACATGAAGCCTCCATAATTTGCCTAAGGTCTTTCCTCAAGACTGTCCTTAAAAAAACCTCTGATCTTATTGACTTCTCTCAAAGGCTTAGAAAATGGGGAAACTCAAATAAGAGTAGGCATAGAAATAATAGCACTTAATTAGTACTTGGTGCTGAAAATCTCCAAAATGCCCTACAAATGTAGACCAATCATCACAAGATCATTTTTAAGGACAGATAAATGTTTATATGCTAATAAAAAAGTTTTAAAAATACTCCCCAATGTTAAATGTCTTGACTCAAGGTCAAAGGAAAGCAGCCCGAGAATTTGGAGATCAAAAATTCATAGGTTTTCATCTACATGCCATGTTTAATCTAAGTTCAGGGTCAAAAGTAGCTTTTAATTGACAGACAAAGAGAAAACTAATTACATTGTTGATAAATTGTATTGCCACAAAAAACTTGCAATTATAAAATATGAAAACTTTCTTATGATAAATTCATAAGAAGTTTTTTTACCATTATTTATTTAAATTCAGGAAATGTAAGGCTCCAATCCTCTCCTTGCAGGAGAAGTGTACCATCCCTCTAATCACCCTTGTGCTCCTTCCTTGGCTCCAAAGGTCCATGTCCTTCCTGTGCTGAGCAGCCTGGAGGTGGATGCAGCACTGTGGGTGGGCTCTGACCAGAGCTGAGTAGAAGGGCAGAATCCTCTCCCTTGCTCTGTTGGCCCTGCTGGTTTGGATGCAGCCCGGGGTACAAGTGGTTTTCTGGGCTGCAAGGGCACATTGCCAGGTCATGTCCAGCCTCCCTTTGACCACCATCCCCAAATCCTTCTTGGCAGAGTTGCTCTCATTCTTTTCATCCCCCAACCCGCCTTCATATTGGTTCTTGCTCGGTTATTTCTACCCACTGCCTGTATTTGCTATCAAAAGAATTTGAATTTTGATGTGACACTGCCCTTTTTTTAGAGAAATTTTTTCATCCTGACCGGACATATCCTTCATACTGACATGCTGTCCAACCAATGCTGCATGCCTGCCACAGAAACCAAAGTGAGACAAAATAGACTGTGCACAGTGAGAAAAGGACCTTCAGCAGACCTTTTTAGAAGCTCTGTTGGTTCAAATGAGCTTCCATGGAGGTAATCTCTCACATTTTCCTACAACAGAGAAATCTCCTCCTGCTGATCTGCACTTTAAAGGCTACAAGAGAAAAGAAGAGGGGAAAAAAAAGATTTAAAGGAGTTAGGATGTGTCTAAGTGGAAGAGAAATCTTAGACTTTCTCTTTGTTTGTCAACTCCTCAACTGAAGACTCAGAGAGTGTGACAACTGTGCATTTTATACCTACAGAATATCTCATGTATGAAGAGTGACTATTACTGCTTTTTGTGAGCTTTTGAGATACTAAAGTCTTTCTCTAAAGTGAAAGAGAAATAATCATCTCCCTTCACAGAAGACATTTTATTTGTTCTGCAAGAAGTCATGTCTTCATAAAAGCCCACATTTGAAGACTGAATTAGTAAGCACATCAGCTTCAGTCAGTCAGTTTTTACTTCTGCTTTCTATCCTTAAGGAGGAATGCTAGTCCTTAACTCTCATGGAAGGAGGCCAAGCTCTCTGACAGAAGGAGAAATCCTATGGAACATCAGGAATGTACATGTCACAGGGAATAGCAACCCACAAACTCTGTGGAGCTCAAACTTTTTCATTAGGTGAAAGTATGTTATATATTAAATGTTTCTTCAGATAAAAAATAGTAACCATTTTTCATGAATTTTTTCAAAATATATTGGCCTTCCCTCATATCTTGAAGACCCAAGCTTCCATTTAAAATTTGCATATTGAAGTTAAATGTTTCCAGTGGTGCTTCTGACAACTTTTTTTTTAAAAAAAAAACACATTTAATTTTCAGGACTATGTGTTCTGTTTGCTGGCTGACCTGGGAAAAAACAGTGCACAGCTATAACATCTTGACACCCCCTCAAGTACACACTAATATTCTGCACTACATTTCTAAGAAGTGTTTTGTGCATTGTTAAAGGTGCCTGGATTGCCTCAGCACATGGAGTCCTGCATGATATTTTTTTGTACTTCTGAAGTACTACTGGCACTGAGTGTTGTATTAATACATTAACACACTGAGTATCATGTCGCCCCTGACTCAAAAGAGACTGCACTTATATGTTTCTAATTTGAAAATGGATGTGAGCTGTAAAATTCAGAGTAGGCTTTCAAGACTCTAATCCCTCAAAGAGGAATCGTAATACTATGCCTCACAGAGTACAAGTAGCATTTGCTTTGAGTATTTTACTCTTTATACATGAAATAGAATTGTATTAACTTCACTGAATTTTGAGTCTATCTTCCCCAACACTTAATTCTACTGTATTCACTCTGTAAGTCTTATCTGGATGATTTCACATTTCTATTCTCATTCTAGTTAGCCACTTGATGTTTAAAACATTTAACAGCTCTGAACATACTTGGGAGTACGGAGTTATGCTTTCAGGATTTTAAGCTTTTGCCATGCTGCCCACTGCAAATGTAGGCACCAATTAATGAGTTTTGTAATCTGGGCCTTCTTATAAGTTAGGTTTACAGATTTGTCCTGAAATCTGCATATTGCAAAACACCATTAAATTGAAAAAAATTCCATTTTTAATCATTAGAAAACTGCAACAAGCTATCATATTCATGGTAAAACCTCCCCCCCCCCGCCCTTGGCACTTAGAAATCAGTGAGATGTATTGTATGTATTCACAGGCAACTTCACTGGTTGGAACCTGAGGCTGGATCTCCTCAATACTGCAGGCCCTGCTGTAAGATCCAGAGACCTTCAGGGGCTTCTTGCTGCACATAACAATGTGTGCTTGGTCCCACCAGCTATCCCAAAGTCTTTGAAACTCCTAAGAAAATCCCCTCCTCTAATTCTGAGGTCATTTGCCCATATCCCATAAAAACCATATGAATCTCTGTGTGAAGGGCCCTTGAACGGCCACCCATGTTCTGCAAAATGACCCTATTGCAACAGTATGAAGGGAAACAACTCATAGCTTAAGAACTTGAGGGACAATCAAAGACAGGAGATAGAACAGGAGGAGAGACAAGTTACATAAAACTTTTCATATGGCTGTCACCTTTTCCAAGGTAGTACAAAATGAACTCACTACTTGCAGAAAGCCTAGGAAAGACACTGAATTTGCAGCTCTTTAAATGTAGCTTTAAAAAAAGCTAGGCAGAAATCCATATTAATCGATAACACAAATTTGAATTTCTCTGATGTCACTATTAATTAGAAAATGCCAAATTATATTTTCTATAACACTGTACTACATATACTTCATACACCATGCTGCAATGTGGTGGGCTGACCTTGGCTGGCCACCAGGAGCTCACCAAGCCACTCTCTTGCTCCCCATCATCAGCAGGACAGTGGATAAATAAGAAGAAAAGATCATAGGTCAAGGTAAGGACAGGGAGATCACTCACTAGTTACAATCTCGAGCAAAATGCACTCATCTTTAGGGAAATGGATTTAGTTTTTTGGCAACTAAAAATAGAGTTGTATAGGAAGAAACAAAAACAAATCCAAAAATACCTTTCCCAACCTACTTCCTTCTTTCAGGCTCATCCTCATTCCTGACACTTCTACCTCCTACCTCCCAGGTGGCACAGGGGGATGGGGAATTAATTTTGCATCCAGTGCGTCTTCCTGCTCACACTCTTCCCCTACTCCAGTGCGAGGTCCCTCCCACAGAAGATTCTCCTTCATGAACTGCTCTAATGTGAGTCCTTACGGGCTGCAGTTATTTAAGCACTGCTCCAGCATGGGTCCTTTCTTCTTGGTACATTCCTTCAGGAGTAGGCTGCTATAGCAGGGGTTCCCCACAGGATTACAGGTCCTACCAGAAAATCTTCTCCAGTGTGGACTCCTCTGCATGCGCCACCGTTCCTGCCAGAAGTCTGCTCTCTCACGGGCTTCCCATGGGCTGCACAGCGCATCCACCAGTTCTGGTGTCTTCCACAGTCCCACAGTGGGGATGTCTGCTCCACTATGGTCTTCTCCATGGGCTTCTCAGGGGACTCTCTGCTCCACCAGAGCACCCCCTTCACTCCTACTCTTAGTCCTCTCAGCTGCTGCACAACATTTGTAACCCTTTCTTAAATTAGTTAGACACCACCAAAGTTGCTGATAGGTTCAGCTTTGGGAAGCAGCATGTCTACTTTGTAGCTGGCTGAAACTGACTTTGACATGGGGACAGTGCCCGGTTTTTTCTCACTCAAGACACTTCTGCAGCCTCTCCACTACCAGAAGAGTCACATTGCCATGAGAATCTAACACAAACCAATAGAAAAAACATGTCCCAAGTTTACAGGGTGATGTGAATTATTTTCAGATCTCTAATGTGATTGAAAAGTGTCTGTTTCCCAATTTAGCAATCCTTTATCAGTCAGACAGATTAAAATATGGTTACTCCAGCAATTCAGAGTTGAGACATATGTCAGCTGAGACATACGAAATGGGAAAAAAAAAAGAATATATTCATGAAAAAAAGTGCATCATATTAGTTGCTATAATGGTTCTACTGCAAGCAGAGTAATGATCAGTGTTCAGGTTCAGTGTTCTTTTGACAGCTCTACCAGAATTGCAACTGGTGATAAAACAAACATCTACTGTCTTAAAGAAATGGTCTGCAGTCTTCAGAACTGAAACTAGGACTTCATTTTCATTATATAAACAGAAAACAATCATATATTTTTATCACATAATTTATTGCATTATGTTTCCAGATTACAAGAGCCTTAAAACTCATGCCCTTGCTTCAATAATAATGACTAATGACTAATGAGGAATGACATCTGATCTATCCATGGTTCGATTTTTACAATTTTGCTGCCTCTGTTAGCTAGCAAAATGCACTTTGTGCAAGGGGACTAAATCTATTTGGCTTCTAAAAGAAATCAGTATTTAACAGATACGCTAATTATTAAATATTGGTCAACAAGTGCAAAACACCAATGGCACACTGTGCAATTTTTCTTGCTAACCATGGTGAATACAAATGTGTCTACATTTAGAAATAAGCCACCTTCTGTAATTAATAGAATGCTCAATTCAAGTTTATTCAAATGAAATGCACTGAAGAGTTGAAAATATCTTAGCATATGCAATGTAAGGTTTACTCACAGAGAGGAACTTCCCATGGATCAAGTTTGGCTTTGAAAAAATATCAAGTCAGAACAACAAGGAGAAAATTCAGAGCTCTGTAATTTTCTTACAGACTTTTTCACTAAGGTGGTACCACTATAAAGAAGCAAACTGCCTTTCTCAAAACTAGTAGCTTTATTTTTCTGTAATTTTTAGTACTGCTGCATAACATTTGTGACTTTTTAGAAAAGTCACAAAATTGTCAGAGGTTTTCAGTGTTTACTACATTGTAATCTAAAGGGCAGAAAAAGACAATTCTGCAGAAAAGCACAGCATATGAACACAAATGCTCTCATTGAAATTTAATACACAAAACTTTATTTTAACCCTTTTTTAACAATAAGACAATCAGCTAGGGATGAGTCAGGAGCAAAGATAACTTGATTCTCAATATGTCAAAGAAAAACTTTATTAATATAAGGTACCTCAAGAGCCGGACAAGAAATAGAAAGGCTTTGAAATCACTGTCTTTCAAGTTGCTTATGGCAAGACAAGACACCCCATCAGAGAAATCAATTCCTCAGCTATTCAGGATTTACTAAAAAAGCAACCAACTATAAATGCTTTTTACCAGAATATTCTGTGACTCTAGAAAAATCTCAGAAGTTAAATTGAATACTAAAAGATAGGAGTTATACACATGACTGGAAAAATCTGGCTAATTTTCTCAGTTTTGAAGTAAGTTCTGATTAAGGAAAAATGAAGGAAAGATAAAGTTAATGGCAAAATCTCTTGACTTATGTCTCTCTGTCCTACACAGATTCCTGTTCAGACAAAACATGCAAAAATATATTTTTCCCTCAAGTTCTGGAAATAAATTGAACTTTAATGAAGATGAAAATTACAGTTTAATAGGATCTTTTACAAGTTCAGCTTCATCCTATTTCCCATTTACTGACATGAGACAAAAAGACAAAAATAGCTCTAAAATGTATTTGGCTGTTAGTAGTATTTTGACTTTACTCAGCAATAAGAGTCTGACAGCTATAAAAGAGATGTGAATATTCTGAATAAATATATTAGCTTGTTTCATAACTGCATTACTTCTTTCTGTGCAGGTAAAAAATTCTACTGATGTCAGCAGAGCTACGGTAGTGCAGAAAGGCTACAACAATTGTTCCATTGAAAGTTTGACTACTCATGGAACCAGACAATTTTACAGCTTTCCATTTACCAGTTACAGATATAATAAAGATCTAAATCTGAAGATATGAATGGTATTATTAACCAAAATTTCTATTTCTGACTAAAGTGGAAAAATATGGTGTCAAGACAAATGATTTCAAAACCTGGTTTCTTTCTTCAGAATAGAAGCAGTCCTTGATCACAAGGAAAACTACTTTGACCAGTGGTGTGGATTACAAAGGATGAACTAGGAAGGAGTCAGGAAAAAAGGGAGGCATCTCAAAACAGACCTTTCTTTTCCTCCTCAAGATGACTGATTCACACTGACTAGACAAAGTAATGTGGTAGTTGTGCATTTTTGGCTTCTACTTCATAGTTTATGGCTATTTTATGGCTGGAGGTTGACAAGAAACACAGCTTATTGCTACACTGTGATCCCCCATCAAGTTACAGGGCTGCAGACTCAAGATACTGGAGGTGAGACTGACTATTTGCTTGGGTTAAGAAAGATTCTTTTTCCTTCTGGGATGAAAGTGGTAAAATCTTAATGGCTTGTTCACCTTTGTTCACCTCCATTTCAGCAATATTTAGTCAATTTGATTTAGAACTAGGTAGGCTTCTTAGTTCTTTACAATATGTACCTCATGCCCACTGTGGACAAAGGAGCCAGGTCATACCAATACAAGAGCCCTGAGCAGTTTTGATCACCACAAAATAAAAAAGATGTTAAACTATTGGAGAAAGTCCAATGGAGGGCAATTAAAGGCCTTGAGGAGAAGACATGTGAGGAGCAGCTGAGGTCACTTGGTCTGTTCAGCCTGGAGAAGAGGAGACTGAGGGGAGACCTCATTGCAGTTACAACTCCCTCATGAGAGGAAGAGAAGGGGCAGGCACTGATCTCTTCTCTGTGGTGTCCAGTGACAGGACCTGAGGGAATGGCCTGAAGTTGTGTCAGAAGAGGTTTAGGTTGGATATTAGGAAAAGGATTTTCCTCCCAGAGGATGGTTGAGCACTGGAAAAGGCTCCCCAAGGAAGTGGTCACCGCATCAAGCCTGACAGAGTTTAAGAAGGATTTGGACAACACTCTGGGGCATACGGTGTGACTTTTGGGGATGTTCCTGTGCAGGGCCAGGAGTTGGACTCGATGATCTTTGTGGGCTCCTTCCAGCTCAGCACAGTCTGTGATTCTGTGATTCTGTGCCAGCAGTACAGAAACGATACGACTAGAGGCTGACAATCCCCCATAATGCACTGAAATGCCTTGTATGTGAAGGAGAAAAGGAAGAACAGATGATTCTCTTTTTCATCATTGAGTGCCATACAATAATTTTATTAATTAAATTTCTTTGTCTATATTAATTTCTATGCACATCTTTATGTTTGCCTTATAATTTTTGATTTTTGAAAATAAGTTATTCACTTCAGGATAAAATGAAAAAATAGAACAGTAAGACTAAAACAGTAGACACAGAAGTCACTAATGCAAATGTACCACACTGCAATGCCCTTTTTACTGCAACATGACATGTTCTTAGAGTACCTCCAGGCCATGCCAGTCTCATTTCAGACTACAGAGCATATTACTAAAGACTGCACTTGCATGGGCACACTCTCCTCAGCTCTTCTACTTGTCTGTTTCATGCACTACTGCCTTCACCTTGCTCTAGTTTAAAAATAACTCAGAGAAGAGTCAATGCTAAGTGCATTTTGTTCTGGTTTCATCTGAGGTGGAGTTAGTTTTCTTCCTAGTAGGTGGTACAGTGCTGTGTTCTGCTTTTAGTATGAGAATAATGTTGATAACACACTGAAGTTTCAGTTGTTGCTGAGCAGTGCTTACTGTAAGTCAAGGACTTTCCAGTTTCCTGTGCTCTGCCAGTGAGGAGGTGCACAAGATGCTGGTGGCAGCATGGCCAGGACAGTTTACCCAAACAGGTCAAAGGGATATTTTATGCCATATAGTGTCATGCCCAGTATACAAATAGGGGAAAGTTGTCTGGAAAGGGCTGATGGCTGCTCAGTGTCAGACTGCATCAGTCAGCGAGTTTTGAGCAGTTGTATTGTGCCTTTCACTTGCCTTTCTTTGGTTTCATTTATAGCTGTCTCTCCTTTTCATTACTATTATTATTATTATTATTGGCATTTTTAGCATTATTAATATTATTATATTTTACATATAATCTTTAAATTTACTGATAAGGTTTGGTTATAAACTTATACTTTACTTGAATTTTTCTTATCTCAACCCATGGATTATATATATTTTTTTTCAATTATCCTCCCCATTTCACAGATAGAGGGGTAGAGAGCAAGTGTCTGCACAGTACTAAGCTTCCAGATGGTGTTAAACCATGACAGCCCTTTTTTGGTGCCCAGGGTGCAGCACAAAGGGTTGAGATAAAACATCTGACCAGAGTGTGTTAAAAGTAAGTTGTCATAAGCATTTGCTGTATAGGTTTAATAGTCACTGGTCACAATTTATTTGCTCTCAGAGTTGCACTTGTTCTCAGGGTAGTGCAGCACGTAATCCTCGTGGTGATCTTTATCATTCATGGGGTCTGGGCTAAGACTATAATTTTGTACTTCCTAGTATTGGCCTGGCCTACTATATGATAGAATCAGTGGCCATGAAAATAATCTGGTGAGTGTTCTTGGCATTGTTATCACCTCTGTACTTAGGGAGCTACCTCTTGGAACCTATTATTTATTACACCTTTTGCCTATTCTCCTCTGACAGTCAGCAATGGGGGAGACAGCTTCCTTTTTCCTTTTTCCTTTTCCTTTTCCTTTTCCTTTTCCTTTTCCTTTTCCTTTTCCTTTTCCTTTTCCTTTTCCTTTTCCTTTTCCTTTTCCTTTTCCTTTTCCTTTTCCCCCCACCCTGGCCCCTTTCCCTATCTTCCTTCCTCTTCCTTCGCCTTCCCTCACCTTCCTTTTTTTACAGGCTGATTACATTTTGGTGTTTGAGAATTTTAAAATTTCTGAATATCCTTTGAATACCCTTGAAACCAGCCTGGTTCTTTTTGGCTCGGAACCAGCATGTTGCTGCATATGGTTCAGGTCTCATGTAAGGTTAGACAGCTATTTAAGAATATCACCCAAAAGTCTACCCCAAGCTTGGACAGATATGAGTGGCAGAATGTGCATGATAGCATGGGCAAGCATAGGCTGTTGGCAACTCCAGTGTTTTTTAATCTCACCTCTGAAAAAGTACAGAATCTAGAAAAAACACTCAAAATATTTGAGAAAAAGTATACTGTCAGCCTTGCAATTCCAGAAAGACACAAATCACTGCAACATGCCTGGAAGTGCACAAAGAAAGTGTTGATGTGGTGTTTAGGGACAGTGGTGTATCTGGCAGTGCTGGGTTATTGGTTGGACTTGATGGTCTTAGAGGTCTTTCCCTACCTAAATTATTCAATGATTCTATTCTATGCTGGAGATTGTTGCAAAGAGTGTTTTAGGTTGCTCAAAGAATCATGACTTTTGAGTCCTGTTCAACATTTGTCAGTACCCTCAGAGGGAAAGGTAGGTCTTTGTTTCTGACATTTTTATGCTATAGTACACTCAACTCTTACCAGTTTAGGTGAAGATGAAGAATTAGCACACACATTGTTTAAAATACAATTACAACACTCACGGAGCAGACATTCCTTCTTAATTGAATCAGCAAGGTTAATTCACATAGAAATTATTCTGATTACAAATATCCTCTCATTCCTTCTCTACTGACCGACCATGCACACTTTGTGCAGTCAGCACACGCACACTTATTGCCACTAGCTCAGAAACAGAGCACTTCTGACACACAGTAATGAGAAATAGACCTGCCTTTCTTATGGGATCTTAGTGCCCAGCTGTCACAATGGTAGTGACAAATTTGATGGCTTAATGGAACATATTAAAAAAATTTCCTTTTTTGAGTTCTTTGCATAAAGATATTTCACTATGGTGATATTTATAATGTGCCATTAATGGAGTTTTTGCATGGACCAATCTTTTAAATTTAATAAAAAAGGACAAAGTATCATAGTTTCTTCATTATTTAGGGATTTTATTTTTCACTATATTTTTATGATTTTGAAACCCTGAGACTGAGAATAATCTAATTGCTCAAAATTATTCCTCATTTACCCAGTTCAACTCTACTGCAAGGATAACACTATATAAAATACACATTCATATGTGTGTCAAATATAATCCTAATTTAACTAAGAGCTATAAGCTAGTACTTTTTCATTCTTGTCCCCATTTCTCTGAAACTGAAACTTTAAATTTGTCTCGGCATTTATTTCAGAATACATTTCAGAAATTTATTTTCATGGAGTTCTATTTTTCAGCTAAACATTAAAAATATGTTCTTCTGTTTCAAAGCAAGACTAAAACAGAATTCTTGACTTTCACACTGAGAACTTGATCCGGAAATTTAAGCTTCTCAGATCTTTGGTACTAAATGTTCATATAATACAAATTATGTTCTCCATTTTTTGCTTTGAGCTTGTAACTTGTACTTTCTGAGAGGCTCATTGATGAAAACATTTTTTTTGTCAAAATGGGAGAAAATTACTGATATCAATAAAATATCAAATTAAAATAAAGACCAAAGTTCAAAATTTTATTAGAGCTGAAAAATCACAGAAGAAAAGCTTACATTTTCAACATAACAAACTACTTTTCCATCAAAATACTAACCAGAATGACTCAAAAGCACTTGTAGTACATATTTATGAGGTGGATAAATAAAATGTTCAAAAATCTAAATCAGATATAATTCTTCTCATATATGTAAATTTCCTGTTCTCCTACTTCAGCCCTGTAAAGTATTTTAAATTAAGATACTCTTTGATCTTCAGATATTAAAGGTCCCACACTGCTGTTCTGTTTAGAGTGTGTTTTCCTACACCTCTGCACCATTTGATCATTGTTTCATTCCCAGAGGTGGCTCCAATTCTTTGCTTTTGTAAATATTTGAGCTGAACATTTCTGTATAAATTTGTATAACGAATGTGTTATTTCCCAAGTGACAGAATTGTATGTGCGGAATGAGGTATATGATGTAAATACAAGGCAAGTGAATAGAACTGTAAGTGGAGATTTAGCTCCTGCTTTTAGACCAGTAATAACCATAATTTCTTTCAATCAGATAGTAGTTTTATAGTAAAACCTATTTGAACCGGTTTTATCACAATCACTGGTCTATCTCAAATGAGTTTGTTGTTAAATACAATTTTTTGAGGTTTTGTAGTGAAAAGTTTTTAATTATTAGAGTGGTTCTGTTGGTTGATAATGTGATGCAAACTTATTTTCTGATTTATGATAAAAGTACATAGTACTAGTAGCTTAAAAAATTATATTAATATTTCTGTGCTATTTTGCTTATTAAAATTAGGTCCTTAAATTGCTCTTAGCTGTACAGCTCTTTGCAACAGAAATTTGAATAATGATGTTTGAAAGAAACATCAGCTCAAGAGCAAAAGAGCAAAAGAACAAAAGACCGCATGCAAGTGCTGGAAAAACTGTTTCTCACAAAACCAAAGGAGTAGTCCTGCGCTTAGACGAAACTAATACAAAAATATAAAAAAATCATGTCTTTTCTGTAGAAGAGTGTCTTCTTGCACACTGTGTTTATACCAATGCTAGGTTCATGCTCGCTTTTAGTACAAAATGTCAGGCCCAAGCAGTGGAAATAATAATGTCACTAGGAAGCTGTGCATATGTTCCATCTCTCCTGATTTCAGAGCTTCACTAAGGAGCATAGAAACATAGTTGTGCATATCTCATTATCTATCGTCATGTTTGGCTCTTTAGAATACTCTGCCTGGGCTCCAGACTGTACACCAGAAAGCTGCAGGTGTCCTATAAATCCTTTGTTATATCTGTCCATCCCATCTTGAAGTCTTTAGTACCAACACTATGTCCACAGGCTCATGCTGCAGAATCATGTCTTCAGATTTCTGAACAGTAGGTACAGGGTTCCACTTGTGAACAGATGTTCTGAGGAGTGTGTAGGAAGGGATCAACAGATAAGCCAAGCTCTGTCTCAATGGAGATGTAGTTAAAGCAGGTAACGTACTCTAGAGAGATATCAGATAACCCTAAACCAGTTACCTATCAACTCAATTTGACATCTTAAATATAGGGTTTTAGTAATATTTTAAGTGACCTAATGTATCCTTTCTGGCCTTGGTTTAACTTTTCTCCTGTAGATGCTCTGTCACTTCTGTTATACTGACATCCCAGATAAAACATGGTATAGCAAATCCAATTAGATTCTTCTGCTTACTGATTAGAATTAAAATTTGAAAGTTTTTTTTTAAGGTAATGTGGGTGCATTGATAGCATGAAGTTATCTGAGATACTTTACAGGGCCCTCTTATTCTTAATATGGAAATATAACCCCTTGCATGCTTCAGAATACTGAAGGATTGCTCACAGAAGCTTTAAGCCTGTATTTAGGGTAGATATTAATGTTTTTTTATAAACTATCCAAGATATTATTCAGTCATCATTGAAATACTAAATTGTACTAAAAAATATTTCTGATTAATTCTACATGGATTCTTTCTCCTAGCTGTAGACTAGAGTTTCCATCACATAATGGACCTATATAGAAATTGTTAGCACTAGTCACATTGTCTCAATGTTGGTTCCTTTCAGCCAACCAAGTTGAAATTTCTGTTAATTAACTGACTGGAATGACTAACAGTTTTATCTGTTTTGAAGATTAAATTCACTGTCGTCTCCCTCTAAAGATAAACATGGCAATGCTACCATGCAATTTATTCTACCTTATCTTAACAAAACAGTATAAGTTAAGCTAAGACAAAGACAATTTTCAGTGTTTATCTTAAAATTGCAGAAATTAAGATATAATTAATTTCTGTAGTACCTGCTACATAATCTATCCCTACTTGGTCTTAAAGTTCCATAAATTTGCATCAAGGCACGGCATAAATTAATTTTGCTTAGAAGAGAAATAAAGGAATGCCTTAAATTTTAAACTACAGATATTAAGAACTTAACCCAAGTGATTTTATTCTGGATGTTCACACAGACATTTATTCCTCATTATGACAGCGAAGATAAACTAGGCATTTCTGTTAAGAGATTTACTTCTGTGGAGATCCAGAATTTTTGTTCAGATATCTGTATAATAAAGATGTCCCATTACAATAAAATAAATAAATAAATAAATAAGATAGGTTAGACAGAGATGAATCATAATCTAAAAATCGTGAAGATTTGAGTCCTAGTGTCTTCATTGTGACTAAGTAATTAAAGTCAATACATTTTGTTAGCTTGATATTTGATTGCCCAAACCAGAATGCTATTTCTGGTATTTTGTATAGGTACTACCACTAATCATCAACTGCATAAACATCTCCATGGCCATATGGTCTAAATATTTTCAAGGGCTTTTGAAGACCTATTCTTTGAAAGTCAGCATAAATGCCTTAAATGCATGGATATTTTTAAAATCTCACTAATAATACAGATGGGAACAAATGTTTATTTTTCTCATGAAAAGCTAAAAAGCTTTACAGTGATGTTCAGCAAAGTTTTTAAAACCTTCAAAAGATTTGTACAGATGCAACTCCTCTGAAAACTCAAAAGACACAGTGAAGCTCAAAATCTCCTAACTCCAAGCAGCTGGTCTTTAGAAAGTCTGAAAAATTCATTGCTGGAGACCACAGGGTCCAAAAATTCTAGCTATGGTTTAAGAAACTTAAATTTCCATAGACATTCTGGACAAAGCAAGTAAAATTTGTAGGCTTAAAAGCTGTGATCTAAGAGACTTCAAAGTTTCAGCCACACTTCATTAAAACCCATCGTAAGATATATTGTTTAAATAAAGTTTTTTGTGAAATTCCAGGGTCCTAACACATTTTGTTTCAAGGAGCTACAGTTGAGCAATGGGAACCATAGTTTCACCATTCAAAGCATTCAGTGGCAAAACTTTTGTCTCCATGTGTACTGCTTGGCTTCTCACTCCCACACTGTTGTGTGACACCTCCCAGTTGTGCCGAAGCAAATGCTTCTGAGTTCAGCCTGGAAGACAGCCAGGGGCTGATACATTTTTAAAAGAGATTTTCCACTTCCACCTCTATTTCAAGAAGGTTTTCTGAATAGATCAGTTGCTTCATCCCACAAATACTGGTGTGAGAATGACTGAGAAGTGTTGCTCCGTTACTGGCAATAAAAAGCCAAGGGCTGTTGGTAGGGTGAGAGCTGGTTTCACTGGGGCTGTCACAGACATCACTTGTTGAAGCCTCATGGTCTGAGACTGACAGTCCAAAACTATGCTGTTTCTGGGACTTGGTTGATTTGACCTACAGGCAAACTAACAGTTCTTTCAAACCATAGGCTGATCCACAAAAGCTACTGAAAATTATCATTCAGCTTTCCAGAGCACTCAGAAATAACAAGTATTTGTCTACAGTATTTAATATTTTTTAAAGCAATCTTACAGTGGGGAAATTTAGTCACTAGAGTTCTTAGGCTAGAATGGAAAAAAAATTAACTCTCCCTGGAACTTGTAATTGTACTTGGCTTGCTGAGCAACAAAACAAAGCAGATTCAGGTCCATGCTCCTGGAGCAGTTGCAGTCTGCAACATTCTCTGTGTGATGTCTTACTACCTCAGTATTGACCTTGTCGAGCTTTTTTTTTTACTATGTCTATTTTACAAAGAACTTACCCATATGTTCAGCACTGAGGAAAAATATTAAAGAAACAACACTCAATCATTATTCTTAGGCAAAAACCAAAAGCCCACAAAAAACAAAACAAAACAAAACAAAACAAAAACCAAAAGTGTAATGAAGGACTAGTTATTTTGCAAGTTACTGCATAATTTTCTTCTCAGGGCTCCAGCTACCCTATTCATATTAACTACTTGTGTTAGCCACATTTGTTTGCAGTTCTAACTAGAGAAGTGGATCAGGAACCCAGGTTAGGAAAAAAAAAAACACAAACCAAAAACAAAATAAAAATAATGGAGGGCAGAAAAAATGGTGGTGCAAGATGAATTTGGAGCATGGGGGTTATGGACACTGATTTTAGGTTATGAAATGTCCAAATTGCCAGTGCCTTACCTGATATGGGCTTCATGTACAGGACAAAACTGAAGATGAAGTATTTTAGTGCCAGCTGGCAGTCTGGACATACTTTCAGCTGCCTACACATAAGGAAGTGTATGTGTATATTGCTTTATTGATTTTACTCTTTCAAGAAAAGAATAAATACATTATTAAACCAGTAACAGCTCTTTTTATTAAAAAGCATCACATATATTCTAGGTTCCTTCGATAGATGGTTCTTTCTCTTATGTAAGATATGTTTTCAAGCTCAAAGCACAGAGTAGCTTTTTTCTTGCTTATCTGTTTTAAATATAAATTTTAAGTAAATTATGCAAGAAAACAATCTTGTATTATCTTTAGAATCAGTTTTTCCTAAGCTTTCATACTTGTTATGCCAAGCAATATCTAAGTAATTAGAGCTTCCAAGAAAAGCTCTGGCCTTCTAGAATGATTCTATTATCTTTAAGAAGATTTTTTATTCATTTCTGTTAACTGAAAACTTGCAGGAATATAATTACTTGAATAAATTAGTTTTTCTCTAATAGACAAAGAACAGTTTAAATTCTCACTGTTGTAATAAGAAACATCTTCCCTTCATAACAAACTCTATTATTATAAACCCAGTTGTTAAAAAGAGAAATGTTATTACCTACCATATAGGTAAAATGCAAACTGATTTCAGAGCACTTAAAACAGAGAGAGAGACCAGGAAATCCATCAAGAAAGGGAAAAACCCCAAACTCAGCATATGTTTTAAAACTAAATAAGAGGAAAATGGAAATCTAAACATCTCAAATGGTTAGGTAACACATATCCTGAAATGTTTTACATTATTCTTTTTCATAGCACACTAAGAAGTATGTCATTACTGATGGTGGCACTGTAGAATTTTAGAATGTTCCACTATATTGTTCAGATCCTTGAAGATTGGGGAAGCACTATAAAAGTAATGAATAGTAAAAAAATTTAACTTCAAAAGCACTGAAATTATTTTATGTCCTGCAACCACCTCCAGTCATAGTGGTTGGACTAGATGTGTGTTGTAAGTCCCCTCCAGCTGGAACTATTACTATTACTATTTCTATTTCTATTTCTATTCTATTCTATTCTATTCTATTCTATTCTATTCTATTCTATTCTATTCTATTCTATTCTATTCTATTCTATTCTATTCTATTCTCCCCAGTTTGTCTTTTCCTAAAAGGAGTGCTTGTCAGAAAACCAAATTAAGATTTGTTACCAGGACACTGGCTTTAAGATAGCTTGCGTACCGTGCTCACTGTCTCTATCTGTCCTTCACTCTTTCTATTAATGTGCCCTCCACATGATTTTCCTCAATCTATCAGACTATACAGTAGCTTCTAGAGTATATGGTAGAGGGTAAAAAATATGACTCCCTCGACACTGAAGACCAGACAGACTTAGACCTGCACAGAGAAGGTGCTCCTTCCAGAAGGGCAATGAACAACCAGAATCCTGGCCGAGGAATATCTTGGCATATCATCATTGCACAGGTCTGGGTGCAGGAGAGACAAGACTGAATCCAGGCTAGTTATCCTGTAGAGCCACATAATGAATTCACAGCCTGTTTCCACTCTCCAGGTATGAAAGGGAAAAAAAAAAAGAGGAAGGGGGTGGATTGGTCACTTTTGGACAGTGAAGAGTAGCATCCTGACAGCTGTAGGCAAAGATGCCAGAGCCAGGCTGTCCTCAAGCAGGTGACAGGATGAGAATTGTAGAAACCTCTGAGTGAATAAAACTTATTAACAAATGTAAGAAATAAAACAAGTGGCAGCCATCAGGTCAGGAAGATGAGTAGGACTGATGATAGAAGTAGCCATCACAAATTAGGCTCGAGGAGAACCTGTCAGTAGAGCAGTGTTTCAGGAAAACTCATGAATCTCACTTCCACCCACTACTAAGCGCAGACTTTCAAGGCAAATATAATTCCATGGAACATTCAGCTCAGAAAGAGGATCAATAGCCAATCAATTTAGATTCACTTCCCAATGAGGAACTTATTAGAAACAATTTGTTGGAAGAAATTTGGAAACATCTTAGGAGCAGTGATTTGGATAGAAATAGTCAACAATATAGTATAATATTTGGATATAATAGTCAACAAGAAAATATAGGAGATAGATTTCCTTTTCTTAGTATGTAGGGATTCTCAAAGAAATTACTTTTCAACTGACACAGAAGATAAAATGCATCACCTTTTTTTTTTTTTTAACAGAATTTCATCTTCCTGTGTGGAGAGATGAGCTGGCTGGGACGGAGTTTATTTTCTTCTAGCAGCTCACCTGGGCCTGTGTTCCAGACTGACCACCAAATCCAGTGATGATAAAATGCTCATGTTTAGTAGCTGTTGAGCAGTGCTTGCAAAGTGCCAAGACTTTCTCTGTTTCTCACTCTCTGTCTCCCCAGTAAACTGAGGGAGGCAGTGGGCTGTGTGTACATAAGAGGTTGAGAGTGTGCATAGGACTTGACCTTGTCAAAGAGGCATTCCCTCCCATACAACACCATGCTCATCTATAGAAAGGGAAAAGAGGGGTTTTTAGGGTAGTCAGTTACTCAGGAACTGGATGGACACAGATCTGTCCATGGGAGGTGGAGAGTAATTGCCTTTACATCACTTTTTTTTTTTTTTTTTCCCCTTCTTCCACTTATCCACTTATTAAACAAGTCTTACCTTGACCCACAAATTTTTTGTTTTTATTTTTCCTCTCCTCCCATGCCACTGGGGGTGGAGGGAAGTGAAGAAGCAGCTGTGTGGTGTTTAGCTAACCAGGGTCAACCCACACCACGAGGGTAAGGGGGCAGATATCGCTGCATAGATGAACGTGGGAATCGATACTTCTCAGGCTGCAAAAACGGTGTGCTGGAGTCCCAGGGTACAGTTTATGGCTTTTATGTTCATTTATCTTTACACCTATTTAACTTCCTACATTAAATATTAAATTAAATCAGTTAAAATTTTAAAACATAAATAAATAAAAACAAAAAAATTTTAAAAACTGTGACTGTGAGTCTAATTTAGTTAGTAAAATTAAGCCTTCAATACCTGTATACATCCCCAAAATAATAAGTTTGTATAGAGATTGTGGTCCTGTTTTTTTTCCTTTACACTGTAGTGACATTGTTAGGTATTTGAAAAAACCCACATGAGAAGTACATACATCATCAGTAGTGTAAAACATTAAGCTCTGGATTGTGCTAATTACAAAGCATATTGCACATTCTGCCTGCTTAACATATCTTCCTTTTCAATCTAATCCACTTCAGGGGAAAAAACAGAATATCTCAACATTTCTGATTAAGCATTAAAAAGAAGAACCAACTAGTGTTTTCAGAATTTAGTGTTATTTCTTTTTAAAGATGAGTATATTTCATAGCACAATAAAGAACAATGCCCTAGCTACTAAAAAGGTTAAGTACGTGCATAATGTTTCCATCTCTTATTTTTTGGAAAGAAGTATAATAATAATAATAATTATACTTTATAATAGATTTTAGTAGCTGCCTAACTGTGTTTTGATTTCTTTGGATTAGCAGTTGGTGCTGTAATTTTTATTCCTTCTGATTGCAAGATGTACAGCATTTAACCAGTTGGTTCTCATTTAGCATTTCACAGACTGCATCCTTTTTGAGATCTGATTTACAGGTAATGAAGTAACCTATATTTAGATATTTTTCAGGAGATGATTCTTTTGGTATTTTTAGTTGGAAATTAAATGTGAAGATTCTAGGTACTAAATGAATACTGCTGCTAATATGCATAAAGTTATTGGATTTTTTAAAGATAGGATTTAAAGTCTTACTTATTTTTAACTGTTAAAAAAGGAAGCAGAAAATAGACTTGCATATTTGCATTTTATTTAGTTGGCAAGTTCACCCTTCTGACACACATAGCATGCAAGAACAGATCAATTTTAAGATTCATAAAATGGAATATTTGAATAGTGATTAGGTGTTGAATCAATATTTATGTCAAACTAATCGACTAACTTGTTTTATTTATTGAATTGTGTAGCACCTGTCTCTTGACATTTATCAAAGTATGACTGAGAAGGGAAAGATGACCATTATTAAGATTTCCAGTTTTCCTCTGAGTTTCTCTTTTCCATAATGTAAGTTAAAGCATGATTCTGCTTTTCCTTAGTAACAAAATAACATTACCTCAAAGCCCTACAACTCAGACACAAATTCCCACTGATCTCCTATACAGCTAGGATTTCACCATTAATAAACCAATAAATTTTATTTCAGCATATCAGGCATTAATACACACTGTTTTAGACATCACAGGTTTGTGGAAATGTTGACTGGAGGAACATCACTATTCCAATGCTCTGACTGAAGCAGAACTGTTGCCAGGAGTAAGTTGGTCTTATTCTAACCTTAACAGTTTACAAGGATGGAGGTTTCATAGCTGCTCTGAGCAAGGTATTCCAGTGCTGCACAGTGAATTTTCTTGCCTGATATTCACTTGACACTCACAAGGTGCCTTTGTTCCTTCTATTAGTGTCCCTTGCACTAACCAGAGAGGTTTAGCTCCATAACTTCTCCACTTCCTTTCAGGTAACTGCAGACCTGTGCAAGACCACAGTTTAGCCTCCTCTTTGTCAGAATAAACAAGACCAGCTTCCTTGCCCTCCCCTTCCAGAGGATGCCAGCTAGACTGTAAACACCCTATTAACTCCCTCTGGGCAATGTCTGATTTAACTGTCCTTCTTGAACAGGAGAATTCAAAACTGAACAGTCCACTGGTGTAGACTCACCAGTGCCCAGCAGAGGGAGAAAACAACACTTGATCTAGTGGCCATGTTCTTATAGCAAAGTATGTGGTTCACAGCTGTGTCAACCAAAACTCAAATACACATCTGAGCCCATGTTGTGTTGTTTTTTTAATAATTCTATCCACTCCCTGCTGTAGTGCTATCCCTTACAATGAAGAATGTCTATTTCTATCCTTTGATGATGAAGGATATAATCCTTGTTAGGTAACCTGAGATTTCTAAGTCATCTTCACAGGCTGGCACAGGACATGTCAGTCATCTCTGTATCCTAGAATCAATACTAGAAGAGTGATCCTGGAAGAGATACTATGCAAGGGATTCTGGATCTACTGGAGACACATATCCTTTATACAAGTTGCATATGGTCAGTATGCAGTGATCATTTCTGGTACATAGGTATGTTAAAGTTCTACCTGTATTTAGGTTAACATAAACACATTCCATATATATAAATTCCCTGTAATTCTATCTTTGTTTCTATCCTACTGTATTGCAGTAAAATAAATTTTCTCTCTTACACTCTGTTTACATAGCAGTGCTGGGCTGGCTATATTTGATTTCCCTTATGACATTTCAAATAGTATAATATATAGACAGCAACAAAGCAAAAGCTTTCTGTTCTCAGGAATAGAAGTCAAAGGACTCCAACACTAGTAATAATAAACATGAATGGGGTCAGATGGAGCCTTCATATCCTCTGTTTTTCTATTATATCTCCATGAATAGGAGTCATGGCTCTGAAGTATTTAAGTTTCAAAATCATTTTATCTACCAACCTTTTGGTTCCTTATTACTTGCAGTCTACTACTAATGTCTGTGGAAATTGGTGGTTACAAAAGTTCACCTAGACAGAGTAAAATGTAGGATGTGCGAAGTACTTTTGCTGTCATTCTTGTGTATTTTAGGACATAACACTTTCTAAGAGTATGGGAGCACCTAAAGCTACATGCACTGAGATAAAGTTTCCCACTAACCTAAAATGGATCAAAGCTTGGAAAACTCTCCTGATCCAGCCATACAAACAGCTCACCCTTGTGTAATGATTTCAGGTAGAATATCTTCTAATACTAGAGGATTGTTTAATGGGCATCTTTATTTTTCATTGACAGTGAACTCAGCCATTTCAAAGGGCAAGTACAAGGTCTATGGACATTTAGGTCCCATTTGAGTGCTCAAAGTAGAACCAAATGGGATGTAAATGGTCTTGTTATGGACTCAAGGTAAATTCTACACTGATTAAATAGGCCATACTGTCTCAGTGAGAGACAATGGTTAACAGCAGTAAAGGCTGGAAAAAGCTGTTCAAGTGATAATGCGTATATAGAGTCGTCTTTGCCACTTCAGAAATAAAAAATTAAGCCTGATGAATTTAGGACCTTGATTAAAGCTTCCATCATGAAGAACTTGCAGAAATGCAAACTGCTATCAGGTAAAATGGTGTGTAAGTGCTATCACCCAATTTCACTGAGTACACTTATTTACCCTAATTCTTTTCAAACCTCTCTTCTAGTCTGTTTGTGTATGCTGTTGCTTTCCCTGCCATCTATTAATCCACTTGAGAGACTTTCTTTTTTGCCTCCCACAGAGCCTGAGTGTCATGTTCCTGAGAATTAACACTATAGCTCTAATTCTTAGCATTCTAATTGTAAGTTTGAAATAAAGGTAAAAATCTAATTTTAGTAAAATTTAAAATAAAGTAACCCCTAGATAAGCAAAACTGCCTCATTTATCGGTTCTTTTATTTTCCAAATACTTTCAGAGTTAGAGCAATTCAAAAGAGTTACAAAATAACTGCAATATCTGCATTGTGCATATTCATAATTTACCACATAAATTTTCTTCAGTTCACTCATCACCTTTTCAAATATCCAGAAAAGAATTATCTGTAGATAATCCAAATTCTTCCTCTAAAAAACCCATTTAGTAACTATAATTTTTATTCCTTTAATTATAAATTGATTATCCACGCTGCCTAGCTGAATGGCATGATGTTCATAATCCTTTTGATGTAATGAGATTGTTCTCAAGTAAATGGACAAAAAGAAATTATAAGGACACATTTCTATGGTATTTATAAATCAGAAAACCTTTGTGTGCTCAGCTTTCTCATTTCTTTTTGGCATTCTTTGTTTAAAGCAATGTGTATGATTTTTTTTTTTTTTCATAGTAACTTCTCACAGTTCTCTGCTCAAGAATTGGTATTGTTCTGTGATTTTAATGAGTTTACCCACTGGGAAAATTAAATGCTTTACTGTGTACATAGAGTAGTGAATGAAAATGGATTCCCATAGATGTTTCCTAGCAAAAAGTTTACATTTATTTTATTCAAACTTGGTGGCTAGTTTTTAATTCTTGCACTATTTAATTTATAATTGTATTTATTTAGTGCAGGTTTTCTGGAAACTGATAGCAGTGATAATCTAATGCTCAGAAAATGGTTGACAACATTATTGGTAAGTGTAGTTACTCCATCTTTGCATGCGTCTGTACACAGTGCCAGCTAATATTGCTACAGTACTTAGGCAGATATTGATAAAGTCATCATTGTAAATATGAATAGCTTATCCAGTGTGAACACTATGCTCTGGTATGTAAGCTACAATCCTAGAAAATGAAGTGTCTGTGTTTAGCAACATCATAGAATAAGCCATAACTCATGAACCACTACTCATTTCTTTTCCACCTGTTTCTGTGATCTCTGCTCCATGAAACTATTAAAATTTTCATAGTGCTTTTTCCATTGTATCTCAGACCCCTCTTCTCCACTAGGTGATACTATATTGATACTGCTAGGTGACCCTGCTTGTGATGTCCATTGACACCTTCCATTACTTCCTTCAATATTATTCATTCCCATTTGGTAAGGGTATTCCAGTTTCATACTTGTGTTTCACCATATTATTTTATCCATCCTGCTGTTCAGCACTGGTAAGCTCTTAAGGTAAGCTTATTTTTTATTATACCTTCAGTTACTAACTTTGTAAACATGTCCAAGAGTAGTAACTTGTTCTTATGTCTTTTCTCTCAGTTTATAACACCTGTGCCCTGACACATTTTCTTTCCTCAAACTAACCATCTACGAAAAATTTCTATCATGTCAATTTGCACCTAAATTTTCTATCATCTCACCTGTGAACCTTAAAATTTCTGTGTTGCCTACATTGAACCTCTCATATCTATGTCTGTGTCATGTCTATGTCTGTCATGTCTATGTTCTACAAAATGTTCTGTATTATATGTGCACCCACATGTGCACACACAAACTTGCATGGGTCTACCATTCTAGTGTGCCCAAAGGACCCTGTCTTCATTTTTGAAACAGAGCTTTCATGACACAGCTGAATTATCCAAAACCATTCTACCATGGGGAAGGTATCCTCCATTCCTGGCTATAGGGTGACAGTTCTTTCCTGTGTTTCTTGTGGTCAGACAGATCTGACACCTCAGATGTGGTAGAATCACAGGATGGCTGAGGCTGGAAGACACTTCTAGGAATCATCTACCTCAGTCTTATGTTCCCAGGAGAGTCAGATAAAACAGGTTGTCCAGGACTGTGTCCAGCTGGGTTATCAGTATCTCCAATGATTGAGACTGGATATTGAGCATTGGTGGTCTCTCCCTAATGTCTAATACCCAAGTCCCTGGAAGCAACAAACCTGCCTGACTGCTCAGCAGGCAGCTGCCCTCTGCTGCCACTCACCACTTTCTCTTGGTGCTGCTCTGGGGCTCACTCTCAGCTGACTTTGTGTCTTCACTGGACACAGCTCCCAGCTCCCAGTCACTTGCTGCTACCAGGGCACTGATCCCATTCAGGAGCTGGAGACCTGCAGGTGGAACATGAGGAACAGGAACTGTCTTCCTGGTGCTAGAAGACATGAGCTTGCAGCTTTAACTCCCATTTTCCAGCCCAACTGGCACAGACCTTGCCTGCTCCTGTCCTTTGGTAGAGCTGCAGGGCTCAAACACTTGTACCCTCAGGATCTCAGAAAAGCTTAGGTCACTCTCCTTTAGGTCATCTCTGACACCACATAGCCTCTTAACCTCAACCTGCAACTCCTGTCCTGTGTAACACAGAGACTTCCCCAGCACACACATCAGGCAGACAAGTAAACCCTCTGACTCAGCAATAGGCACCCAACTGTCTAGAGGTGCAGAGCACCTGCCTCCCTTGGGACCACACTCTGCTACATCAGAAAGAGTTCCTGCAGGACTGGTGCCTGTCACCACCACTGCAGATCCTGTGTGCGCCGCCCTCAGCAGAGCTGCTGGCCTCACTTCTGCGTGCCCTTCTACTCTGCCTACTGCCTCCATTGGCTGTGCTCTGAGCTGCACACCCCTAGGCACATGCTGAAATGTTGTTTGAATTTTCCTAATCATTTGGAACTAACCTCTTTGATCAGGAATAGCTGACAAAGTTTAAAATCACATTGTCTCTCACAATACTGGAGGGCCAGGGAAGAAGAAAGGAGCTGCAGGACTCAGCCCTGAAAAGGAAGAATGCTCTTGGCTTTAACACTGTTTGCAAAAGGAGGAGGAATCATTGCTTCCCTTCAGGAAAACTTGAGGATGTACTCTCCTACTCATGCACATGTTTTCCTTCATTCCCAAGTTTTCAACAGAAGTGACTCATAATTTCAGAGGAGGTTTCAAGGACACAAACTTCAAGTCCATGTAAATGTGTCACTGAAGCTCTGGGCAAGATGCTGAAGCTTGAGAGATAACTAAATTGGTTGCCTGCTTTATTTTCAATTCAGGTGTATTTATTTTCTCCCCAAATATCCCAGTGGGTCTTTGAGAAGCAGCAAAAGCAATATAATACATCAAACCTCACTGATGGTACTGTTGAATAGTAGAAACTGCTTCACTAAATAGGAATGTGACAATTTGCAAAGGTTTTGACTAATGTGAATAAGACACAACAGCTAACATCAGTCGACTCGTTGTTTTTGTTAAGTTTATAATGCAATTAAATAAATAACAGGAATATTAAAAAGTTACATTTGTGTTGCTTAGAGAGATTTTTTGTTCAAAGAAAAAGCTAGCCAAAAAAGTCTTGCTCATTGTCAAATTCAGGAATTGAATGAATTTGCAGTTCACTGTGGAAATCCCTTATTTAACAGTAAAATATAGAAAAGTCAATGGAACTTAGAACGTAAATAATGAAAAGTTAAGTAAACAATTATGGTTACCAGATTAACATTAACACTACTCAATTAAGTTATAGATTATTTTTCTCCCAGATTTTATAAGAAAACTTACAATTTTATTTGTATATAATCCACTAAAATTATTAATGAATGCTAACAATGCTCCTCTATTAAACTTGGAAAGATGAAGAGGCTATATGCTTTTGCCAAAAGTAATAATATCTTTATCTAAAACTAATAGGGCCAAGATGAGAAGTCATTTATTATTTAGTATTTGGTGGTGCTCATATGCTCATAGGGTTTCTGTTTATTCATTAGTGGAAAACTATAAGAATATTTTTCAAACAACATTTTGGGGTTTTATTTTTTCTTTGAAAAATGTATGTATAAACTCATCTGAATAGTTGCAGAATTATATTGGGTTGATAACATCTGATTCGGGAAGCTTTCTCAGCTCCAAGACAGACAGGAGAGGCAAAAATACACTCAGTGGGAAATTGCCTGGAAGTTATAACCTTCACCTGAGAAAGCAGAAACAGGCTTGGGTTCTAGTTTTAGTTAGTGAATACAGACTATGGATGTAAGGAGAGGTACAATCTCCTTCCCACTAGCCTTCTCACTCAAGGAATAATTTAAAAGAGCCTAATCCCCAGCCAGAGAGAAAAGCGCCTACATATTGCATGACAATTTCTTCCAGCCACTGGCTTATAACTATTTTGGGTGGGATCCATTTTCCTTAGAGTTTCTTATCTATTTTTTTCCAAATGAAAGATGAAAAGAAATCACAATCCCACCTTAGTAAATTATTTAACTCAGGTCAGTAGAGATTATTTCACAACTGTTCTTATGTCTGCAAAAGGAAATTAACTTAACTGGAAGCTCTGAGTCTAATGTAAATGAGAACTGGCACAACAACATTTCAGCTTCCTGACTTTGTGACACAAAATTCATAACAATTTTTTTTAATTAATTGATCAGGATTCACTACTGTTAACAGAGGAGCATAGATTGGTTAACAGGTGAGGTACTGCTATGTTGGAGGGCGTGGCTGCAGGGGATCCAGCAGCAAAGTCTGGAGAGGCTCCTGCCTTGTCTCACAGTGCTGAGTAGAGGAGCTGTGGCTGAGCACACTGGGAGGCATAGCCTGAAATACATGAAGAGCAGAAATAAAACATAAAGGCATTCCCTGCAGAGTCAGGAAAAAAGGCACTAATTATCACCATGGAAAGGTAAGGAGTCAGTTGGATAGTGCACCAAGAAAGGTGGGAAAAGGACTCAGGGGTGAGATAATTTGAGCCTGGTTGGGAAGAACAATCTGGGGATGGGCATTACAAAACTGCAACTCATATTAAGCAGAGAGTTGGGATGCAACCTAAAATAAAGTTTTGGTGACTGAAAGGTAAAAGTATTGAAGTGTCCTGGAAGGTGAATGTGCGAATACTGTTTTTGATATTCATCAGCATTTGTTGTATGTTTTATTCTCCAGTTCCTCAAAGTACACCTAAAGCATCTGTTATCACAATTTCTGTGATGGGATTTAAATGGTTTTATTTCACTTTTCTAACTTCTTGGTGTCTTTCATCTGAATTCCAGATTTTACAGGAGTTAATAAGCATTTGCTGTTTCTTCATGGTCTGTGGTAATATTATTTGCTTGACAAGTCAGCATTGTTACTAATAGAGACATTTTTTAATTAAATTTACATTCCAAATCTGTTCCTGAGTAAGCTGCCTGATGGTGTAAGGCATGCACTTTCTCTAAATCTCCTTTCACCACCCTTTTAGAAAGCCTATATAGGTAGAAGAAATAGTTAAAATATCCTGACAGATATGCTATACTATACTATTGTTCTTGACAAAAATTAATTAACTTTTTAAAAAATGTATTAAAGAATAAATACTAGAGAGAAGACACATATAGACTGAAAGGTTTGAGAACTGTTGCTTTGCATGGCAAAGATATGTTGCAGCACATGAGACAGCTGGGCAATTGTTTAGAACTTTTTTCCTGGGTATGTTTTTTTTCCTCTTGTTTTTTTTCCCCCAAGGCTGTGTTTTCAACCTTTAAAAACCAAAAAACTTGGAACATTTTGGCATTTGGAAAAGGGGCTAGATTTCATTCATTTAAAGATGATTTTTTTTAATCTGATATTTATTCCTAGAGTACAGCAATATATGGAAATGAATACCTCCATTACAGTATATGGATATAAAAATGGTTTTGAAAGGATATAGTGTTAGCAAATTGGCAAGCAACAGAAAATATGTGGTTTTTTGAGTGAAAATAACTCAGGTGTTTATTATCAGGGTTCAGCTAGTAGTAATCCAGTCTCCATTTCATTCCTGTGTGCTGTTAGTCTGGTCTCCAGAACCAAATCAGAGCTTTCCCAAGCCGTGCTTCCTCCAAACACCTTCCACAAAATAATTGTCTGCTTTGCGATATAAGCATGCATGTTAAATGATTGTAAGCAAAATTAATAAATTGGTCTTTTTCTGTTATTTTACTCATATTGGCAGGAATTTAATTGAGTTTTATAAAAGTGGGAGAGAGTTTGAATCCTCAGCAATGTTCTTGAAAATCAAAGGCCTTCTTTCCTTTTTTTAGGTGAAAATTAAATCACACTTCTTTACCCTGACTGAGTTTTTGCTAAAAGCTGCTTGAGAGTGAAACAGGATACAAAGGGAATAGTGATGGATAAATGTTCAGGATTTCCAGAATAATCCTGTAGATTGTCTAACAGAAAATAAATTCAAAACATGTTTTCCTGCTACTCATTTTATTTCATGTTATTTGATCTTTACGTTATTCATGCTTCAAATTATTTTTAAACGATTGTTTCATTTCAATATGCTTATATTTTTTAATTTGTTGCACATGAAAATTAGTAAAAAATATTTTGGATTATTCCACACCCGTATCTGGGAAGCTGTTGAAAACTTTTCACACATTTTCATAAAAAACTAATGGTTAGAAAATTGCCTTTTTTTTTTTTTTTTTGGTTACCAAAATATGTGTGCCACATCACTCATATGGAGTGAATATGGAATAATAAATCAGAATAAGGAATACTATTTACAAATCTGGTAATTCATTTTGATAAAAGTGGTTAAGACTGGATTCAGTAGACATTGTTAGGAAATATAGAGACAATGTTAAAAGAAAACATAAAAGATTTTGCTTCTTTGGTTTGGTACAAGAAAGTGACGAAGAACAAAATTGCTCCCACAAATGTTATTAGGTAGTATTCTAAAGTAATATCCTTTAGGTAGTATCCTTTAGTATCCTAAAGCTGGCTCTGAAAAGGGACTGTGTTGTGCTTATGTAAGGATTACATTATGCACATGTGCATGAAAGCAGCAAAAGTATCCAAGCTGCTTGTCCAGTTCTTATTTTCCCTAAATTTAATTTACCTCTATAGCAACTATGCATTTACTTTTGCTGTTCTGTTCTATACCTTACTCCTTTCTTTGAAGAAGGTACTGTTCTTATTATAAACTTCTTGTGTTTTGGGTATTCACTCTTCTACAACTTGAAATATCCTAAGAAATATTCATTGGATTTACTTTATTTATCTGGCTTCCTTCAACAATGCTTCCTTTTTACTGTTCCATAGAAGGTGAATGAAGCCTTCTATGATTTGAATACTGTGCATTTTCCAAAGTCTAAACTGTAAGTATTTGAGTGATTGTAAGCATATAAGGGCTGTTCATAAAAGACTCCTATGAACCAGTTTCCTTAGTAATAAAAAACCTAGTATCTGCCCGTCTTTAAAAATGCATGATATTATTGTTATTCTCTTTCTATTTAGAGATAAATAGTTCCAGAGTCCTTAAAAGATGAAAGATGGTGCAGATCTGTTTGCTTCACCTGCAGGTTTGTTCAACAGCATGTGAACATCTGCTCTTCTGTAATTATTGAATGTAAAGAAAGTCAGATATGTTTAATATATGTGTAATTCCATTTCACTTTTGAGTCCTTTTTTATTTTTTTTGAAAGTTAACTTAGTGCTGTTTAGAGTCAGAATTTTTACCATTAAAAATAGATGTTCATTATTTCAGAGACTGCAGTTTAAAGGCACCCATGTTCATTACATGTGCTTATTGTATTCAAAATATTGTAGTTATTTTTGTTCAATAATTTAGGGGAAAAAAAGTTCAGCTGAATCACCCTTCAACTTTATGATGTGAACAGATTAAAATGTGCTCAGATAGGAATGTATGCTCAGACCTTTTCTAAATTGTTGACAGAGAACTTTGGGAAGAAATCAGAACCTATAAGTTTAATATTGTGGTGTGGAAACCCTGTTTTTTATGATACTGAAGTGCCATTCAATATATAATTAATCTTCATTAATGAATGGAAAATAGAGAGATTTTGTGTCACACTGTGTTATTAGTATATGTCAGAAAAGTTTGTGCATTGCACAGTATAGGTTTAGCCTATCTTCTAAATTAATATTGACTTCATACTTTGAAATTTCTAATTTTTTGGTAGGAAGATAGCATTGTATTTTTTAATATTGTTCAAGACAATACCTCTGGTGTGTTGCTGTTGAGATATCAGTTTGGACCTCCACAGTGTTGCTAAGAAGAGATCAGGAACCCAAAAGAGCTGCTGACTCTGGCAAAGTAAATTCCTCTTACAGCCTTGATGTACTTTCAACTGACTTTAGAGAAATCAAGATAAGAATCAATGAAAATTGAACAATGCCAGAAGGAGACACTGTACTCTCTATACAGTTATTCAGTTTGGCACACAGTAAAACTCTTTTCCCTGGATCAGAAAGAGAACTCTGAAAAAATGACCCCAAAATATATAGCTCTTTTTTTTCCTGTCTTTTTTTTTTTTTTTTTTTTTTTTACCTTCTTTATGACAAATAAGAGATAGGAGAGGAAAGCCTTCTGGCAGTACAATGCATTAAAAAAGTGCCAACAATGAGCAGTTAACCCTGTTTATAGAAAGAAATCCATTTGGGGACAAGAAAAATAGATAAAGATTGTTTAAATGAACTTCTAGGAATGAATAAATTCACCTGTCTTACAGAGAACTGAATGCCCTCCTGAAGTTTGTGTTTGAGTAGTCCACAAAGAACAAGACCAGTTCTTGTTACACAGACAGGAATGGAAGAAGAATTAAAACACTTGTGAAACTTAGATTTTTAATAAAGTCAGAAAGGAAGCTTGCCTTTTTTTAGGAAATTCACATTTAAAATATCCCACTACAAAACTTACCATCAAGACATTAATTTCTTTTTGCCATCATGGGCTATAGGAAGGAGAACAGGACCACCAAAGATTTTTACTCAGTTACATAGCTCCAGTATAAGAACTATACTTTGCTATGTTTTTCTGTGTTTTTATATTCATTAGGGATACCAGAAATCAGATGATGAGAACACAATACTTCTGTGAATGCCTGAGAAAAAAAGTGGACAGGGCTTGGTGTGGTTGGAGAATTTGTAAACTCACGATATGCTCCAGTATGACAGCATCCTGATCCATGATAAAATGGCCTGCAAAGTCATTTTTCAGTTCCTGTTTTGAACTCTGAATCCCAAACTATTTACTGACATTTCTTTTTCTCCCTGTTGGAATATACACATTGTCTATCCTGTTCACACACTCACAGGAACTCTCCCATGGAGAAGTAATAACAGAATCACCTTTCCTTATATATAGGTAATTTTTTTCTTCCTGGCTTCTGTGTGGTTATTACTTTGACCTGTGCAATTATCTTGTAAAGACAAGACTTATAAATCATAGTTTTCTTCTCAAAACGGTTGCATTTTCTGATCGCTTTTAATACTCTTTCTCTCTCACTTAGCACAGAGTAAGCCTGCTACACTGGGTTCTCCAAAGACATAACTGGAATTTTTAGCAGATAATTTAGAAAGACAAAGATATATATTTATACATACATATATGTAAACATAAAGACTCTTTAGTATTTCTCGTAAAAATATTGACTGAATTCCTTCATGGCTCCTGAGCCACGAATTAGGAGTCTCCAAAAGACATTGATTTAGATTATTTACTAACATCACAAGGCTTACACCTCCCTGGAGCTCAAAGCCAAAGCTCTCATTGATGTCAATAAGACTCAGGGACAGGCATGACTTTTTAGAATGAGTATCTTTTATTTTCAAGAGTTTTTTTGTTTCTGGTACTGCATTTGCCCAAGAGCTATATTTTATGTAGTTTTTTATTGTTCTCCCTTAAGGTCACTGACTGGTGGTTACTGTTTTGCTTCATCTCTGACCTAAATTGATGGTCAACAGTCACTATTCATGAGTGTTTCTAGCTCTGTTTTATGGGAAAAGAGAAGTAACATCATTGGTATGGAATTATGACTGAGCTTAAAACAAAAGACTCTATTTAATCAAATATCAGCTAGGAACTTGTCTGACAAGTTCCAACTGAAAAGGACAAAGACTTCCAGACCAGCAGTTTCAAACTTAATAATTTTGTCTGTTTCCATAATACTTGTGGTATTGGCAACACAGCTGGAAGGAAGGAAGGAAGGGACACTTTCTATCCTAAAGCTGGAAAGGAAAGAAAATGCACTACTGATGACTACTGTATCTACTTGTCTGTTATAAAAAAAAAAAAAGTTGGGGTTTCCTCCTTTTATGTTTTTTTCCTTTTATTTTTCCCTAAAGTACCTATACTATGTACTGTGCTGAACACATATAAACATATAAAATTTGCATCCACTGTGTACCAAGTTAGGCTGCTGTTTTGGAGTATTTAGGGAAACAGACAGAATGTGAGCTAGTAAGACAGTGAGATTCATCTGTTGTTTCACTCTAGATCCTAATTTTTCTCTTTTCACAATAAAGAATAACCTAGATAAATAGATTTGATGTGCAATCCTGTAGTATGGATGTCTGAATTTAGTTCTTCCTTTTAAATATTTGGAGAGTTTAGGGTAGGACTCAGTGCCTGAGTAGGCAGAAAAAAATTCTGCCGCACGGGGGTGGCACTTGGCTTAGAAGTTGACACTCAAGGCAAAGAAGTTGCTGATTTAGGCATCTCCAGCCTGAGAGTGATGTTAAAGGGATCTTTCCAGATCCCTTTTCCTCAACCCAGAAATTAGTTTTTACCTAAATCTCATTTTCAGTGTATACTGAAAATCATACCTATGGCCTTGTCATCACTGCTATAAATTGGAGATTAAATTTTACTGACATTGATAGAAATATTGTCCATTTAACCTGTTATAAATCAGTGTAGCTGTGCATAAATTGACCAAATCTTTGCTGATTTCCATCCAAAAACAATCTATCATGCTGAATTTATTTGAAGTTTAGCAAGTTCTGTTGAATTGATAACTGTAACATGGTAGTAGCTGTGATTTGTGGGATATGTAGAAGCTTCTAGTATACTTACCACCAATTAAAATGCAATGTATCCCTAGTTTGTTTGATTTNTTCCCCTTTTTTTTTTTTTTTTTTTTTTTTTTTTTTTTTTTTGCAAATGCACAAGAGATGCTGAATTTTTGTTTGTTTGCTTTGTTGAGGAAACAAAGTATTTATCACTGGTTCTGCAATGAAAGCTAGTTGTTATTGTTTTACATCTGCTGAAGAAAATTGAGGTTTCATTTCATACATTAAGCCGGGTGAATCAGATTGCGTATGACACCTCTCCTGTGTGACAAATGGGTTTGTAAAGTATTACTTGCACAGCATAATGGTAATTTGTCTACTTGGTGGCTGTAACAAACGCATTACATTTTTGTTTAACGGTTATAATTTATCATTTCAATACACAGAATACTTTATTCCTCAACAGGGGATAAATAGGATGTCAACATTGAAGTTACATTTGTTTCCCAAAAGCAGCACTACTAATTCATTCTTGTGTCTCCCCATAAGTAGTAGCCAGGCTGAGTCTGTGGGATTGCATTTTTAAGAACAGTCAAAAAATTATACTGAAGAAAGAACCATGCTGCATGACTGCTCCCTGCTCATTTGAGCAAGTGTAGCACTATGGGGAGATGTCATAGGACACTTTTATTTTTGTCTATTTGAGATGGAAATTGTGATTGCTTTATCTATATTTGTTGATACAGGCTTAGAGAACATTTATATATCTAATCAAATTTTTTTTCTTTGCACAACTCCTTAGAAAATTTTGCTCGTCCATGTCAGCTTCAAAAAAGAAAAAAAAAATCCTTAGCTTCAGAAGACCTTTACAAATACAATAGTGCAACCAGAGAGAAAAATATTCTCATATTGCATGAAATATCTACAAAAGAAAGTCTCAGTAACAATATTTAAGATAAATATAGACACACCCATTGTGGCTTTTATGTGCTGGACATGTAAGAAATGTTATCAACGTAACCTTTCAAATAAAATAAATATATGGTAATCATTAATAATCTCATTAAATATTACTCTGAGATACACTCAGCTGGATTTTAAGATCTCAACAGATTTAACACAGCAGTGGCCATTTTTATATAAGTGAGTAATTAAGAGCTTCAGATTGCTGAAGATAATTTCTTCCAGACTAGAAAATAAGAAGTAGATTTAGTATTTCTTCAGATGCAGTTATGTCTTTGATCTTAAAGACAGAAATCTAGGTTTTCTTTAGGTGTTTGGTGTAAAATAGAATAGATTAATTCATTTGGAAGGGACCTACAACGATCACCCAATCCAACTACCTGATCAATTCAGGGCTTACCAAAAGTTACAAAATGCTGTTAAGGGCTTCATCCAAATACCTCTTTAACTCTGACAAGCTGGGGGCATTGACCAGCCATCTAGGAAGCCTGCTCCAGTGTTTGAATACCCACTCTTTAAAGAAGTGCTTCCTTACGTCCAGTCCAAACCTTCCCTGAAGCATATTTAAACCATTTCCATGTGTCGTATCACTGGCTCCCACAAGAAACCAGAACCTCCCTCTCCACTTGCCCTCCTCAGGAACCTGTAGAGAGCAATGAAATCACCCCTCTTTTCCTCCAAACTAGACAAACACAAAGTCCTCAGCCATTCCTCAAAGGATATGCCTTCCACACGTTTCACCAGCTTTGTTGTCCTCCTCTGGACACACCAAAGGACCTTTACATCCATCTTAACTTGCAGGGCCTAGAACTTCACACAAGTGATTGAGGTGAGGCAACACCAACGATGAACACAGTGGGAGAACCACCTCTTTTGACTGGCTTGCTATGCTGTGTTTGAGTCACAGCTTGTTAAATACTGTGTTTTATGCCCCCCAGGATGCTGTTTGCCCTTGCTGTGGTTTAACTGCAGCTGGCAGCTAAGTATGACACAGCCCCACTCTCACCCCCCTCCCTAGTGCCATGGGGAGGGAGAATCAGAAAATAAAGGGGAACCCATAGGTTAACATAAGAAAGATATGAACAGTTTAATGCTTAAAATTAAATTTAAAAAAACCCCAAATAAGAATAATAATAGTAATAAAAAGGGACACACATACTTTACCCCCCCCCCAAAAAAAAAAATAAAGAGAATGACACTTGATGCCCAGTATGATTTCTCACCACCTACTAACCCATGCACAGCCCATCTCCAAGCACTGTTTGGCCCTTCCCATCCAACTCCTCACAATCCAATTCTCCTCACTGAGAATGAAATTCTATGGGATGGAATATGCCTTTGGCCAGATCAGTCAGCTGTCCTGGCCATGCTCCTTCATAACTTCTTCTGCACCTGCTTACTGGAGAGCATGGGAAACTGAAAAATCCTTGACTTAGTGTAAGAACTGCTCAGCAACAGCTAAAACATCACTGTGTTATCAACATTATTCTCATACTGAATCCAAATCAAAGCACTGAACCAGCTACTAGGAAGAAAATTAACTCTACCCCAGCCAAGACCAGGACAGTCCTCATGACTTCCAGAGCACCCTGCTGACTGCTGTTGAGTTTATCATCAGCCAGCATCCCTTTCTGCAGAGTTTCACTCCAGCCACCCTCTCCCAGCTTGTAATTGTGCCCAGCATTATTCCATCCCAGGTGCAGAACCCTGCACTTTGGCTGGTTACATTTCATGGAGTCCTGGTTACAGAGGAGAGGGAAGAGTACTAGATAAACACAGTAACATCTTTTATTCTTAATCCTCCTAATCCTTACCCAGCATTTTGCAAACACATCCACCCTAACTGTAAGGGCTGTGCTGTCAAACAGGTCTCCTACATACAGTTCAACCCTTCCACTTCACCTGTCCTGCAAATTATGCAACATTGATCAACTGTCTAAAAGTGCTCTACTTCATAAAAAAAAAAACCAACGTTTTTTCTTCTCTTCACATTGGGATTATTTTTTTCTACAATTATTATTTCTCCACAGGTGGTAAAAATTGTTTGATTAGTAAAGAAATTTTTTTTTTTAAAGGACTAAGATTTCTAGTCTATTTCTCCCCTCCCTTGATGCCCCTCATAATTTTTGTTCCTTGTTCCCACAAAGTAAGCAAAAGAACCTTATTAGATCCTTAGTTGCTGTTTAGTAAACTTATTTATAAAGGTTTATAAAAAGGATATGTAAAATAATTTAATTCTGAAAATAAATAAATTAACTACATGAACAGGAAGGTCATGATTCATTCTTACAGTAAATCTTTTTAGAGCTTCCAGTACTGTATCAAAAGTCTCATGACTGCATGATACAAAATGATGATCTGATATAAATGGACTCTGTTAGTTGAAATCCTTTCAGAAATACACGGTGGATTATCACTGTACTGTCAGGCTTTATCTAAATTCTTAAATATTGTTTATTCATGATTTTTAAACTTTATGCTAAATCAGGTACAGGCTGTCCTCTTACAGCTGACATAAAAATAACAAAAGGTTTTGTCAACTGTATAAGCTCTGGCTATTTCAACAAAAGAAGTGCAGACCAAATGCATTTATGTGATGTATGCTGTTTGCTGGAGTGTTTCAACAGCTGTAGGATTAACAATCGTGGAAGAAATTTGAGACAACTCCTGCTCTGTGAAATCAGTAAATTTATGTCCAATCTATGGCGTTATATTAACATACGTTTCTGCAGAATGAAAGTTTAATATGCTGCAATCAGTGTCAAGGGCAATATAATTTCACAGAGAAACCAATCTGGTGCAATGGCCTCATATAAAACTGCTAAATTTATGTCTTGGTTTAAGACAATTATGTGGGGTGGACAGTCCAAAATGTGTTACCTCCCCTTTCAGTTTTAACCACTTCTGTTTCACCAATAAACAGAGAGGAATACGGGAAGATATAAGAGAAAAAAAAACAGTTTACTAAAAAATGAAACAGCAACAGGCAAAATAACAGTAATAATCTCTAGAAAAAAAAGGTGCTCAATCCTGCAGGCTCCCCGGGAACAAAGACAACAAAATGGCGGAGAAAGCCCTCCCCTCAAGATGGTGCCCTCTGCAGACAACTCCATGGTCTGAGAGGCAAAGGCAAGATGACTGACAAGGCCCCCCTCTCCAGGCCACATGTGGGAGAGAGAGAGAACAAAGAGCAAAAAACGACACAGCAACTGAACCTCCGCGGCTACTAAAACTCCCCCTAAAAAACAACCAGCAGGGAACAGGGACAAAACAAAAAGAAAACCTGGAGTCCAAAAAGTCCGATGCCTCTCAAGATCTTCGCTTCAAGCCACTGGATAGGACCTTTCTCTCTCCTGGTGGTGGCAGCTCTGTCAACAGTGACAGCCGGAAAAAAACTCGAGAACTGGGACAGCAGCAGCCCTGTGGTGTCAGTTTCTCCGCCACTTCCTCAGCTGGCTGGACCCACTTGGCGCTGGCACTGCACTCCGAGCTGCTGGTGTTCTGCAGGGAATGTGTGTGGGGGGAAGAAACAGCGCCACTTAACACCAAAAACCAGCATCTCCCACCTCCACAGGTCCCGCTGCAGACAGGTATTTGTGTAATTTGCCCTGAAGTAGCCTGGGATAGCCGAGAAACTGCAGTTTCTTGGAGATCTAAGCCAGGCAAGGAGCTTGGAGAGGAACAGAAGAAGTTTTCTGCCTTGTGCTGTCTCAGTTTCCTAGTGGAAATGAAAGAGAAAGGGCCAGAGGCTTCTGCCTGAGCAACCCCAACTGCTAAAAAAGACCCCAGCACCCCTAATCTCCCAAACCTGGGACCCGACACCCCGGTTCCACTTGCGGCCCTCAGGACTTCGCAGGAACAGTTAAAATTTTGGGTCATGTCATGTAGCACAGATAAGGAATACAATGCACATCTTTGGGTTACTCATGACAATATATCAAATAAGAAAATGTGTAATGTTTTCATGTGTATGTCTTCATTCATGTTTATGTCGTCATTCATGTTTATTGGGGAACAATAAAAAATCTTTTGCATGGGAAAAGGTCATTAAGAAAAAAAGCAACAATTTTCTGTTAATAGTGCCTGTCACTCCAGCCACTGCAGAGAGACTTCCCAAAGAGACTTTCCCTGCTTTTAGAACTGTTTGACTCAATTTAAAAATTAGAAATGTTAGGCTTATGATTAAAAAATAAGAAACCATTTGATTAAATTGAAATGAAACTAAGTGATGGAGAAAAATTATCATTTTTTAGCATCAGAGTGACCGATTTGTCAGAGACTTTAGCAGTCAGAAAGTCCACTGATTCTATGCTTATGAAATAGGCTAAGGAATTTAATACTCAATCTGAAATTCTGTTTTGTTATGATGGAAATAATATAAAAATTAATAACATGCATTGCAATGGAGAGTGAATGAATATTAATCGCTCCCTGCATGGACAAAACTAGAGAGCACTGACACACTCCTAGCTCTAAATGTGAGCCAAGATGCTGAATGCTTAGTTAAAAAGTATTGAAGAATACCAAATATAAAAATGGGGTATTGGGAAGGGGGCAATTAATCATTGCACTATAAATGTGTAAGGCTAAATAGACACTATATACTGGTTAACAGAATTAGTTGACAGATTTAACAGAAAGCTGTCAATATTAAAAATTTCCCCGTCAGCTATATATTTAAAAAAAAATTAAAGGCAATATTAGAAATATTTTTAATATGTTTCATTTAATCAGAAAATTTGCCAAATAGTGTGGAAACCTATGATTTATACTGATAAACGTCTGGGAATAGGGAAATATATTCTCATGCCATATATATTAAGTGCAGATCTCTTAGGATAGCAAAACTGAGATTTTATATAGCACTTCTTATGATTCTTCTTTTGCAGTAGAAGTGGGATTTGGGTTTGGAAAAAAAAAATGTTTTTCTGTGTACTTGTCTAGGTGTCTAAATTCTCTGAGTGCCTTAATTCACAAGAGCTACAAATAGATTTTTCTCTCTGATGGCTCCACAGAATTATGTAGGGCCCAGTAGGCAAGGTCTTGTCTGCATCCATACTGCAGCCCCTCTGGGGCATCACAATGCATAAAGCAAAATGAGAAAGAGGAAATAGGAAAAGGACACGATATTTTAGGGATAAGTGTTTCTTATGGTTTTCCATGGTAAAAATTAAGTTTCATGTCTCTGGAAAATTAGACGACACATTATGTTTTTAAGTTACCGATATAGCAAAATATTGCCACTGATAATGTATTTGATTAACAGAAGACATGCACACACAGAGGTCATCTGTAACTTTTATTCTTTTACATAGGCAATAGTATACTATATTTATTCCTCAGGCATGAAAAAAGTTCTTCTGTGACATATATAGGTCAATCCACATGAATGGCAAGATTTTTACATCATAACTATACCATGGTTCACTTTTGCATGGGACTGCTGCCAATTAGTCTTCCATGTGCAGTATAACCTTTGAAAATACTTAAGGGCTATTTTATGTATGCACAGTCTGGAAATTCAGTTATAAAAAGCACAAGTATAGAATATTCAAAGAAGTTATAAAAAGATGCAAGATATAAACAAATTCTACTTTTATTTTTTTAGTAAAGAAAATACGACATCTTAGAAATTCTTGAAAATTTAAGTACTTCTCTATAATCACATATTTTACATTTGAAAAGTCTTGGGATTGTATGCCTTAAAAGTATACCACATTTCTAAATACAGCAAAATTGTTTGTCACAGAACTGTATATCATTGACCTGAGGCATCATAAGGTGAGGTTTAGGGTAAATAGTGTTATTGAGATGGGGTGGAGAGGTGTCTAGCAAAGTCACAAAAACAGCAAAGTCTAGTTGGAGCCCTTTTGGGTCCTAAATCAACTCATGAAAAATAAGTAGAAATTTGATAAATGCTTATGTAGCTCTGTTATTCTTGCACATAAAATGCAAATTCTGTTTACAGAGGTTGTTGAATATCTGCACATGCTAGTGAAGTCATTAGGAAGAAGTCTTTCTCCACCACGTTTTTCTCCTGCAATTTGCCAGCTTGTGTGGGAAAGAGACTAGTATCTTCACTAGTCTGCTTTTTCTGCTCAGTGCCAGTGGGGAAGGGTCTGTTAAATGGCATCCAAAACATCCAGCTAGCTGGAAAATGGTTGCTGTAAGTAGCCAATGGGCTAGATAACTGGTACAGGCAAATTTGGTAACCCTTCTTCATTTCTTCTATAATTGGCTGATGTTTATGGAACTTTGCTTTTGTTTGCTTGAATTACACAACCTGTGGTCCCACTTCTTTGTAGACTTCACTGACAGTATTTTTAAAAATAATGGATATTTGTCCTGTGATAGGCAGATGGGGTTCATGCTGCCACCCTTATCTGAGAAACCCTAGGTGAAGTTGCTTTTCAGGCTTAGTAGATTGAAAGTCAGTGTCTTGGATCCTGTGCTAACTTGGATAAGAGAATTGGGAATTACTTCCTCCTTTTGGAACTGTGCCACTATACACACAGGGACACATGTAACCTACATTAAAACATGATTAACGAGGAAAGTGTATACATGAAAATACATTCTTCATGAATAAATCGGTTTGAATTCTACCCAATATTTGATATCATATTTCTATTTAATAACTCTATATGTAAAGATGTATTGGGGCAATAAGGAGCTTCCTTCAAATAGTTCTGATGGTAGAAATACAAAACAATGAAATATTGTTTGGGGAATCTATGGAGCCTTAATAAATAAGTGTAGAGAGATAAACTATAGTTGGAAAAGGTGAAAAGTCTTAAGGAAGCTGCATTCTGAAAATAAAGTGTAGATTCTTTTGGACTGTTTCTTCCTTGCTCCCGACAATAGTGAGAATATTATTATCTATTTTTCTACTAATGCAAAAAATTTTCTTCTTCATATCTGGGTTGCATCCAGTTTAAATAATGATATGTCCAAGTGGATTCAGGGACAAATTTATTCTAGATGGGCTTCTTCACAATGGATGTGTGCTTATGATTAGTGTTCTCATAGAACAAATGGAAACTCTTTCAATGACAAAACATTAATTAGGAGCTCTGTGTAAGAGCCATGCCAACACAGAAGCACGGAATGATGGGGATATGAATGCAATTTCTACAAGAAATACTAGCTAAATTTAACAGTTAAACTTGAAATAGATAGATAATGATCTTTCTAGAGGCTCTTTCCAACCTATCTGTTCTCTATCAGCAAGTGTAATGTAAGGACTTCTATTTGAGAGTGAGAAACACGTCCAGCACAAGTTAATGGGTGAATGTGATATTTTTTATACCTGATATATTTATTCTTTGATCTGAGTGAGGATGAGAACATGTCATACCTGACATATTTCAATTTGCACTTAGGGAGAAAATATCTTAGATTTCTTGATACCTTTTATCTAAATTCCAAACAAGAAAAAAGGTGGAGAACAAGCAAAGGATTGATTTCACTTGTTCTATTTCAACAATAATAATGGATCTTAGTATTCTTTTTTCCCTTATAATACAATACATACATTTGGCCCCTTTTATGCCAAACTCATAAAAAAACCTCACACTTTATGCAAATAACTTTGAAACAGCTTCTGTAAAATACAAGCAAAAAAAGGGCAAATCAGAATGAGTACAACAAAAATATGATAAAAAACAATGTATTTGTGAGAAAATCTATCCCTTGTTTAAATGTTACATATAGCATATTGATAAAGAACTAGAACAATGCTTAATTTCAAAACCTCTTGGAGGGAATATCTTTGTGGCATAATTTATTATGTATTTTTTTATTTGTGTAACACCCATTCTAGTTTAGATGAGAAAGTTTAAATACCTCAAGCAGAGTAGTTTCTTCAATCCTCTCTTGGAGTAGATAAATACACTAACACAAGACTAGAGTTACAGGAACCAGGTAACCAAATTTCTTGCTGACAAACACCCAAACCTGTATAACATTCCCAAATGTCCTGTTTACGTAATAAAGGAATAGCTCCTTTGCATTTCTCATTAAAGTCAATATCCTAATTAGTATTAACAATCTGTACACGGGAAAATATAAGTGAGAGCATTTGGGCAAAACATAAGAAAATACAAATATACAAGAAGATATTTCTTCCCCCTCCTCCATATCCAAACATAGAAGATATTCTATTTAGTTATTGTAAGCCATTAATAATTTTTCATTTCTTTCTTTAGGAACTAGATAAATCCAAATACCTCTTGAGGATTTTATCCCAGAATTTTGCTGAAGGGGTTTTAATCTCCCTGAATTAACAAAATCAAAGCTAATTTTAAAGGCTTGACAAGCTACAATAGATTTGACTCATAGATAAAGAAGCCTCATAATAAACTGTTTTTCAGTTGATATTTGTGGAACCTATAAATTATGTATTGCTGCTTTGAAAGTCTGTATAAAAATTACAGTCAGAGATCATTTCTTTTTGGACAGGAGATAGCTTTAAGCTATTTTGAAATGGGATAAAGGGAGAAAGAGGATAGAGAAGGAAAGACCTGAGGGGACTTTCGTTTTATTTCACATAAAATTTGATATGGTAAGCATTCACAGGCTTTCTTCTTTTGTTAGGTATGAGAAATCCTTAATTTCAGTAAATCTGATATTTTGTCTGTTTAATTTCTTTATCAAATTTAAGATCTGGAGGTAAACCAATCCAAAGCAGTTTTTTTAAGATGTTGGAAATCCAATATCAACGTCAAAATGAAGTGCTCTGATTGTGTCTGTCAGGTATGAGAGTGTCAATTCTCTATTTCCTTCCTCATCTTTTGTAAAAAACAGTTATGTTAAGTGGCAAAAGTCTTCTACTTTGGGTCCATCAATGAAGTAAGGGAGTAAAATGCTTAATTTTCAGTTCCCTTGAGGTTGTTTTCTTAGAATGAATATAAATGAATATATTTTCTTTGACAATGAAAAAGGGGATCCCTAGAAGCACATATCAGGATGTAAATAAATGGTAGTTAAAATAAATTTGTGGAGCAGAAACAGAATAAAATAACCTATTAGTTGCCTAAACTATAAACACAAATTGGAAAAAAAAAATCCAAATTGAGGACTACTAAAGCAAAGCATCCAGGAAATCTGCATGAGAGAATTTATGTCTGCAAGCAATTTTATCATTTCAGATTTCAACTTAAGGATCATAGATTTCTAATGTAGGATTTCCATGCCTTAAAAATTCAATAAACCTTTGGCAAATACCAAGTATTACATGATAAATCCAATGTTTATTGCAAATTTCTCTTTTCATAAATACAGATAAAATTGAGCTCTACTCCTTGACAGATGAGCATTTTCTCTACATCTGTTTAAATATCTATGTATTCATATCTATGTATTCTTAACTATGTCAAGGTAGATGAAGAGCATATTAATTATTTTCTCAAAAATACTTAATGTGAATTGGTAAAGTCTTTCCTCGCTAATGGATCAAAAACAGGACCACATTCCTGGTTGTGTTCAGGCAAAGTCTTGATTTTTGTGGCTTTTTTTACTGCTTGTTTTCTATTCCTATGATATTTCTGCAGTCACCAATTGCAAAATTTGGTTTAAAAGTTACTAATAATACTTCACAAAAATATAAAATCCTTTGAATGAACTTTTATTTATGCTCAAAATCCATACTTGTGTTCACAACCTAAGTCATAATACAATGGAAGTACAGACTCTTACCATGTAAAAATTGACAATCCTGCAATTACAGTTTTTTGAAAGAGACTGTCTCATTAGAAGCCAGCAGAGGAACTAGAATCATTATAATATTCAAAGCTACTTCTAAATAGCCAAGAACAATTGGTTTCCTTACAGAGTCTTAGATTATTCCATTTATTTCCTATTTATGTAGAAATATGGTCAGATCTGGACACAAGGAGTCATGCTATATGCTTTGGAAGGAATGTGTTGCATTTGAAAGCATCCTCCATCTGTTTTAAATGAACTTGATTCTGTTTGGCATGCATTTCCCATATACTTTTCAAAATATAAAGCAATAACACTCAACACATTGTGTTCAGGCTCTGATAGCACATGTAAACTGCCACATAGCATATTTACTTTCCTTTCTGGAGAAAAGTCCTGGAGAGGCTTTCTAGAAACCCTGAGTCATTCATTACAAATCTCTTCCTGAATATTGGATCATTTTTATAGTATTGACTTTGTACCTGCATTATTCCTCTGTCAGGTTGTTAGTACTACATTGTCTCTATTGATTTGATGATATGTGTACCTATTTGATTCAATATTCTTGTGAGAAGGTTATCCTAATTTTACTGTAGCTTAGTTAAGAACAGACACTTTATTCTTCACATGGTAAATATAGATAACACGACTATTCTGTGATACTTTAACACTCAGTTTTTCTGCTTGTGATTCAATATTGATGCTTTAAATTTTCACAAGAAATAACAAAAATTTGAAAGATTTTCTCTCCCCCTCAAGATGTCATTAAGAAACTTAAGGAAAGCTGTCAAGGAAAGTTTTTCTTCCCTGTTTAATATGTTAGCTGAAGCCACCAAGAAAGAGTGTACAGACATGAAGCTAATCATAATTGTTTCTTGTAGTGTAAATGGCCCAGTATCACAAGCATGTCCAGTTAGGGGATCTTCAGTGGAGCTGTTGGAGACTGTGTCCATCACTGTCTTCTATTGTAAATTCTCTTGCTCCAATCTAGCAACAAGATAAAAGTATTTATTGACAGTCCGCAAAACCTCCACCTCCAGGAGAAATTTTGCAGCTCTTAACAGGTTTCATGACCTCTACCCCTCAGCCTTGTTCAGGTACTTGTGATGTGTTCCCACATTTCTGCCTTGGTACCACTAGCACGGTCCATTTGCTGTGTGTTTATGGTTGGTTTTTTTGGACCCGTTTGCAGGAAGATGGCTGAACTTTATAGCCATAATTAATATGCCGTAAAATATAAATCTCAGCTCTTGAAACCCAGATAAAGTAGAACTTTTACTGCAGCATTATATATTATTTCAGCCTACTGACAAATGTGACTGCATTTTGGTTGTATAAGGGGTGTGTTACAAACAGTTCACGGTGATATGCTGACCAACTGAAATGTATCATGTGCGTGGGAGTTTCTATTTTTCCCAAATTATAAGGCTGAAAGCAGGGTGTACTGTTCCATTTCTACTAGTTTTATCCTGCACAGTGCTTTTTCAGACGAAGTCAGTTACATGAAGTCACTCAAAGAAAATATTTTTCAAGGACGGCTAACAATGACAACTTCAATTTTAGTAGTGATATCTTCCACAGACTATGTATTTTTCAAACCTTTAAGAGATAATGAACTAGTTGGTAAAGACAGTGCTGAAATGCTTCACACTGTGACTTGTTCCATTTACCACTAACTTCCTTCCTGCTACCCCTAGGCTATTCAGGAATATAAATCCTATAGGATCATTACAAGCAAATTTAAAGTGTTCATAGTTTTCACATTTTTCTGGGAATGGTTTCAGTGAGACATACTGAAGGTCTACCTAGGCAGCAATTCTTTCACTGCCAGCACAAATTAGTGATGTTGAGGTAGTGTATAGGAGGAAGGGCTGATGCAGAGTGATAAATCCAGCAGTACATTCTCACAGCACCTCAAAATCCAATTTGTATGAATTTTGTGGGTAGAAACAGCATAATTATGCTTATTAAGCACTGATAGTTTTCTCTTTCATGAATCTTGCTTTTCTGATAGTATGTTTGTTCCCAGATAACATGACAATTTTTGGCATGGTCCCTGTAAACTCCAACTCTTTTGGTAAATAGTTCAGGAAGAGTGGGGAAGGATACTGATCTAGGGGTTTTGGATTGGCCAGTGAAATGCTGACTTTTCAGGGGTTAGAAGGGTATTTTGGAGACACTGTCTTCCAAATGAGGCTAGGTGAGCCCGGTCCGGAGGCAGATGGGGTGGAAAGTCTTTCTTTGTCCAAGTTCTCAAGAAAATCTCCCACACAGTCTAGTTAAGAATTATTCAAACTAGTTAAGAATTATACACAGCTAGGCCCTTTAGAATCACCTGATCTCAGGTATCGTAAGTCACCAGGGGCATTACACGTTTGTAATGTGCCAAAAAATGTGAATGGTACACTACCAGGTAGAAAACTAAGAGAGACATCATAGTTATTGCCATTTTCCATATTTTCTGTCATATATATGACTAGTAAGCAATTTAAAAGTCCCTTCTGGTTTACAAATAAAACATAGAAGTACTGCAAATAATAGAACAATTTTTACATTTAGACCTTAATTTTATTTCAGGATAATATTTTAAAACTTTTTTTGTCACTGTATTAATGCATTTTATACAGTTGTGTTTATTCTTTTTTCTGTGCAGGTGTCCTGGTTTCAGCTGAGAAAGTATTAATTTTCTTCTTAGTAGGTTTAGAAAAAAAAAAAAAAAAAACCAAGGTAAAATAAAGTGAACTGATGAGAGACTCAAAACTACATTTTTTTAAGCCAGGTAAATTGAGTCATCTATCTAATAATAGACCTTCATGCTGAGAGTTTTGTATAAATTATTATTCTGCGGAAGACAGATGTTGTGTAATGGATTGGGACAATTTAAAAAAATAGTTGAAGGACATATATTCAAAAGCACAATAGCAAGGTATTTTTTGTCACTACAATTATTTAAAGCAAGGAAAAACTACACAAAGAAACCTGGGGGTGGGGTTGTTGTTTATATGTTTTTTTTTCTCTCCAATTGTTCTGATCTACACAGATTTTCACACATAAAAAAAAAAATAAAAATCAATGATGTTACTTCATATTGATACTTTTCTTGCTGAAGTATCATAATGGTCCAGGTTTCACTTTTAGCACTCAGCAGCCTGGTAATGATATGCTGAACAAAGAACAAAATGTGTAGAATATAAAATCTAGGTAGCAAGTGCTTTCCACATATAGGAACTAGTATGTCTTATTCCAACTACACTTCTATTGCAAGTTCAATGAAACATGAATGGAAAGAGTTTGAAATGTTTTATCAAGTATGAGCTTTCTAGAATGATTTCAATACTTCAAGAAAGGCTGAACTTGGATGAAAATCTCTTTAAACGGGAAAACCTATTACTAACAGGACTGGAGAAGCCTATATGACTGTAGGAAAAGTCCTTCAGAGCTGTACAGTTAAAATGCACAGGGAAATGGGGCTCCTTTAATATTTAGACAGTTTAGGAAAGTTAAAGATTCACCCAATCTGCAAGGGAAATAATGCAGCATTCTTCTTCAGACAGTATGTGTTGTTCAGCATCTGGACAGAGTTAGAAAAGAACAAATGGGTGAAATTTTAGAGGTACTTGTTCTTCCCATGATTTTCTGAATTACTAATTCTGTACCTGAGTCCAGAAAATGAGATAATTCCTTTTCCAGAATTACTTTTTTTGAGGCAAACTCCTGTATGTATGTTTAAAAATGTCTATAGGTCACTTTTCTGTAAGGTATATAAAGAACTGGGTGAATCTTTGAATTTATTGAATCTATACATAAGTTGTTTCACTATTGGACTACTAGAAAAAAATAGAATACTAGAAAAATATAGTAGAATACTAGTAGAATACTAGAAAAAGTGTGAAATATATTTTTGAAAGTACCAATAGATTATAAAGCAGTCTTCAGATAAGACTACTTTCTATTCTTTATTTTCTGAGAATAATATTGTATCCCATATAATTATGACAGACAAAACATACAATATTGAATAAGATATAAAATTTGCCTAAGAAAACTTAGCTTTGTGAGGAGAAATTTTAGGATCTATTTTCTATTTGTTGCATATCTGTAGCCACATATGCCCAAAGCCACTAACATATCAAAATTTTTCTATAGTTTCTCATTATTTTATAGCTGAAAGGTAAACTGTCTATTGACTTTTCAAGGCAATGATGGAATTCCATTGTGAATATTTGGAAAAGTATTAATAAATATGAAAGTGTAGGAAATTCAAGTGTTTTGAACTTTGACACATTGTCCTTGTTTGTAGTTAACAGGGTTAATATGAAATTCAGAAAACACTGTTCTGTCTTCACAGTATCCACAGTAAAATAAAAGTTATTATTTGCTCTTCTGCAATTGCCCAGATAATTTATCATGATACAACAGAACAGACAATCTATAATTCATTACTTGGTCTGTGTAATAAAAGTTGTATACATTTATTTTATGTCTTTCAAAAAGAGACTTGCAATAAGAGAACAATTTTGAATATTTGGAAAAGTTGAGATATTGCCACACTATTTTTGACTTGATGTGCTTCATGTTGGAATGGAATTTAAGATGCTTGTTGCCATTTACTATTTACTATTTACTATTATTTCCTATTTACTATTTATTTACTATTTACTATTTATTTACTATTTACTATTTACTGCCATGTGCGACCACTACTCTACCTAGATGTACCAAAAGGAATTCCCAACTCACTAGTAATGTACCTATCCAAGGATATCCAGGGGGCATCAAAAAGTTTTTGTTAGTCCCCCGACCATACCTCATAATCTGAAATTTGGCAGTTGATATCAGAGCATGTTTTCTGAAGCATATGTGGGTGCAGGATTTGGTTTGCTTTAAGAATATAAAACTGAGTAATAGAGAAATTTTGCCAGGCCCAATAGGTTTTTAGTTAGTATTTTGNAATAATAATAATAATAGTCCTTTATCTTTCAGTAGAATTAGAAGATGCAACAAAAGCACTTAAATAAATGTGTGTGTATTCTTTGCTCAGCAGTTAGTGTTCTGAATCAAGGGCTGAAGAAAGAGTTTGGTAGTGGCATTCATTTCCATAGAAAATATCAAGAAAGAACTTGATCTGAGAGAAATTAGGTACAGTTTTTGTTAGGTCGTTTCTTGTATTCCTTTTGTCTGAAAGTCACTTAGGGGCCTTTCCGCTTGTCTTCATTCAGCTTTACAAGAAGTTCCTGAGGTCAGGTTGCAAAAAACTTCAGAGAGAGATGAATATTTTAAGTGATTCAATAAAATGGTGTTTGTTAGAAAGTTACATTTCTCAATTTATAGTGAAATCCACTTCAACAAGGTCTTCATTCAGCAGATCAGTCTGGAAAGGCAGATGTCATTAACTCCCTTAAGGAAAGGGCAAACAATATCTAATATTTACTATTCTACTATCACACTTATCAAGATTCCAATTTTTGAAAAACTACATAAATGTTTGAGGAAGGTCGTTGTATTTAAATATTGTGGTTGTCACTAGAAGTACCTTCTGAAAACAAATAAATATAATGATTTTTTTGTGTAAATTGTAGATTTTTGAAGTGTTTCCAGGTGCATTCACCTGTGTTGAAATACAGAACACTTGACAATGGCCAAACAGTAATAGTCACATTGGTAGAATCTTCCTGTTGAGCCCGTAGGCATATCACACGTGCTTGATTCATGCTGTGCCAGGAGGACTTGCTCAGAGGTTTGTCAAACTGCTAAGTTTCCACAAAATATATTATTGGGGTTAATTAGTATTTGAAAATCTGACATCAACAGCTCAGGTTGACATTACCCAGGTTGACATTTTGCTTTCCAATTAAATTATCTTNATCAGAGCATGTTTTCTGAAGCATATGTGGGTGCAGGATTTGGTTTGCTTTAAGAATATAAAACTGAGTAATAGAGAAATTTTGCCAGGCCCAATAGGTTTTTAGTTAGTATTTTGGTGCTTGCTTTTTTTTTTTTTTCTTTTAGTCTGTGATATGAAGTCTACTACTTACAGTGTTTTGGAGATGGAAAATTCTTCGGTTCTCCTTCTGTGTAGCTCTGAAATAGAACACAAGTGAATTTAGTGATATGTGTATATGGGCAGATTGAACAGCATCTCCAATAGTGATCCCANTGAGGTCAGGTTGCAAAAAACTTCAGAGAGAGATGAATATTTTAAGTGATTCAATAAAATGGTGTTTGTTAGAAAGTTACATTTCTCAATTTATAGTGAAATCCACTTCAACAAGGTCTTCATTCAGCAGATCAGTCTGGAAAAGCAGATGTCATTAACTCCCTTAAGGAAAGGGCAAACAATATCTAATATTTACTATTCTACTATCACACTTATCAAGATTCCAATTTTTTAAAAACTACATGTTTGAGGAAGGTCATTGTATTTAAATATTGTGGTTGTCACTAGAAGTACCTTCTGAAAACAAATAAATATAATGATTTTTTTGTGTAAATTGTAGATTTTTGAAGTGTTTCCAGGTGCATTCACCTGTGTTGAAATACAGAACACTTGACAATGGCCGAACAGTAATAGTCACATTGGTAGAATCTTCCTGTTGAGCCCGTAGGCATATCACACGTGCTTGATTCATGCTGTGCCAGGAGGACTTGCTCAGAGGTTTGTCAAACTGCTAAGTTTCCACAAAATATATTATTGGGGTTAATCAGTATTTGAAAATCTGACATCAACAGCTCAGGTTGACATTACCCAGGTTGACATTTTGCTTTCCAATTAAATTATTTTTATAGTCCTGTTTTAAAATCTGTAGGGACACATCTAAGTTTCTGACTTCCTCCTAGGCCTTCTTAAGTTTCCTTGGCTTTTATTTTCTTTTTTGTATTCCCCTTTCCTTGATCTAGCCCTCAAAACAATATAAATGATGCTTTAATGTTGCACACAAGACGATTTTCCAATTTTTCAATGACAATACTGCTATGTCATGATAGAATTTGATCACAAATGAACACAGATTAGACATCACCACCACAGGTTTCAGGACGCTTTTCTGTTAACTGATGTCTGATTAGCACTTAAATTGTTTCACACCATTAGTTACCTAGAATTTTGGTGATCATTAGTGGGTCTGAAATTGAACAAGATAAAAGGAAGCTTTGTTTTCAGTTCAGGGGATGGTTTGCTTTTTTCATGCAGGGTCATTTGCCACTAAAGAGGTGTGTGCTGCTGATTAAAGTTTAGTTTTATGCATAATTGTATTCTGTTATGAATAATAATAGTATTTTCAAGTTAGGCAGGATATTCTTTACTTTCTCCTCCAAATATTGAGCAGTTAATGGTTTTGTGCACCTGCATACATTGGATGTAGCTTACTTTAGAAATACATTCTCGTTCATTTCTAGCATAAGCTGCATTTCAGTGCTCTGGAGATATTTATGTCTACACAGAACATGTATCATCATAAACCTGTACAAAATGGATGGTACAGTTTCCCACTAACTTATATGGCTGTTAATACTGCCTCTGAGCTATGGTGCGGGGCACCCTGTATGGAATCAAATAATTGTGAGGTTGTCTAAGAGGACTATACTGAATTGTAATTATTATGTAGGTCTTCACTGTCAGCATGAAAGCCTGGTGATCTTGAAAAATTATATTTAACATGCATTTTTAAATGAAAAAATAAGATTCAGTTGTTAAATTCCTTAAGGATGTTGTGATAAAATCAGAAAATTGTCCTGAGTCTTGTTCTCTGGCTGAGTTCAATGTATAAAAGAAAACTCAAGACTCTTCCTGAGCATTTCCAGAAGAAGTTAACTGCAGATCTTAGTGGAAGGATTGCGATACTGGAATAACAACCTCAAACTGGAACCAAAATGGTGATTAAATATAACCACTCCCTTCTTGAAACAGCATAAGAGAATAGTCTTCAAACAAATACATGTACTGCACATACATAACAGTTACCTTGCAATGTGAAAAGGAGTTTAATTTTTCCATAATGCATTCACTTTGTCTTGTCTGGGGTGATCACAATACTATCCCAGAGCCATTAAAGTTACTTGTTTGTGGCTCTAATTTCAAAGCTTTTAGAGCAGAATATGGTTGTCAACATACTTGTCTCCACAGGCATATTTTCCATCTGTGATGAAATAGATGCCTGCACATGAGTTAGAGTCTTAAGGTTGTCTTATTATGCACTACAGCACAACTTCTACATTTCATACCCATAAAAACATAGTGATATAATTAATTTTCTAGTCACATAAAGATTTGATTTGATTTAAGAAGCTGCAAGTTCTGTGCTGAAGGTTAGTCACCTCTACATAAAGACAATTTTCACTTCCCACTATTGCTTTGATCAGCATCATTATAGAAAAAAATAAAAAGTAGCAAAAATAGTATTGTAAAGTGCTTGTTTAATTATGACATATGCCATAGTATCTGTTTTGCAATTCCCTTTTAATTGCTGAGCAAGGTGCAATAATTAAGTCTTGAATTTGAAGCCCTTAATTTGGATGTACTGTTTGTTAAGGGGAAAAGGTTATGCCACTACAGTGAGTATGAGATTTTCTGCAGTCATGAAAATTATTTTGACTTTAATAACAATTTTGAAGAAGCACTAAATTTTTCAACTTTTTCTCATAGGTGAAGAGCTGGAAAATTACTTTCATTTAACTGTGAATCCATATCAAAATTAGCCGAATTTCTGCTAGCTAAACAAATACTGGAGGAAAAAGAGAACAGAAATAATAAAAACCTATTGAAAGTCAAAATTAAAGGGCAGGTCTCAATTCCTTCCATCTAAACTTAGTCACTAATTTCAAAAACTCTGTATGGTAGTCTTGCTTTTTAAGGCAAGGGACAAGCTCATTCAGTGGGGGCTAAGTCTTCCTAAAACTTCAACCATTCTATAGAAGCCTGGCTCTCTTTAATTCCCACAGGAAGGATAGTAATCTTCTAATCAGGACTTTTCAGCCCCTTGTGATTTGCCGTAAAGCTGAGCTGCTCCAAAAGCATGTAATTGCCCAATGATTTAATCCTTCTGCCTCTTCTTCTCTGCATTCTTGGATAATGTTTCCTATGTGTTTTCACCTGCTGATACTGGAAGTGGTTTGATTCTGAAGTTATTTAGGACATTAAACGTTCAAGAAATATTTGTTCTTTATAATAATATTAGCTTTTGAGGCCTTATGTCATTAAATGATTTCACTGCAGAGTCAGATGAGCGTCAGGGGTACTTTGTGTCCTATCCGCATGATCAACAACCTCAGCTTTTTCATAAAACCTTACTTTAGCTAAAAGGTCAAGAGGATGGTACAGGATTGAAATATTGGTTTGTATGAAGGGAATCTGAGGTTTGAAACACATTTTCATATAAGCTAATATTGCACATTGAAGAATCACTGAGGTATGGGAAGAGATAACATTTTAATAACTAGGGTTATTATCTCAGTTTAAAACTGACAGACATCATTCTCTGGTTATTCCTGATTCATATTTGTTCCGAATGTCTTTTGCAACTATAAAGATGAGAAAATGGCTTCTTTCTTTTAGATGAAGATACAACTGCAAACTTCAACTTGTCATTTTCATAAAGAAATGCCAGTCAGTCGACTGACACAGGCAAATTATTGTGCCATGTAATTCAACAGGTCATGTAATTTGCTAAATGTTCTGTCAGTTTACTGAGTGAACTGGCAATCTATATNTTTTTTTTTTTTTTTTTTTTTTACTACGATGGGCTTGAACAGAAAAGCCAGAAGTTATGCATTTGAAACAAAGATTACCATGAAGCCTCTATTCTTGCAATGAATCGAGAATTGTAGAAGCAGAGTATGTATAGAAAACTGTCAATTTGATATGCTGTGTTCACATCTTCGTCTCATATTTCCTCTGTGATTTCACTTTCAAGAACAACTTCCAAACAAATTTGAAATCAAAGGAACATCATTCAAGCATTTAGTTACATTTAAAATCGAAGACATGCTTTGCAATATTCTGGCAAGTTAGTATAGCATATTTAAAAAAAGCAGAGACTTTTGTCTGAAGATATCACAGAAGAAGCAGAGATGTTTTTCTGAGTTTATGAAAAACTTGAAAATATTGCCTTGTGTCACAAGGAACTCATTTATTTACAATACTTGCGGGTCAAATTTGTAAAGTCATTGTATTTGGATGGCTTGCGCTGAGAAACTGAAATGATGGTAGAATTGAATCTCGGCCTTTTATATTGATATTGGTCTTCTCCTCCACATTCAACTCATTAAAATTTTTATAGATTTCTCAGTTGCACTGTGGTGAATACAAAGCTTTTTAAAATGAAAGATAAGAGTTCACTGGATGTTATTTTGCTCCGCTATTATTGCTGTTTTTTATTATTTATTATCAGGTTTTATTATTGTGACTTTAAAAAATCATCAGGAAGAATTATTTTGCTGTTAATGCATCCAAACGAGCTAAGTAATACTAATTCTTTTTTTAAAAAATAGCTTTTCTACTTTAGAAAAGATGCTGCTTTTGACAACATGCCTGAGAGTTCTCCAGTGTTAATGAAATATTGATGACTTTATTATATTACCTCTCCATGAAAAATCACAATGAAATCCACTTAATGTCTGGTATTCAAAGATTATTTTATTTTCTCCTATGTTTTCAATTAAAAGTTTCAGGCTATTTGAATGTTTTTAATGCAGATTTATCAAAATAATCGTGGGTAGTCGCTGCCACAATATATCCTGCAGAGAGGTATTTGTGAAGATTAAAAGCCAACCAAGTTCGCTTTTGAATATGGTCAACGAGAAGCATTTTAGTGAATGTATAGCCTAAAATACCTAAAATCTCACACTTAGAGGAAATATATTTCTATTTAGACAGACTATTCACAATAAACAGTATCTGTGAGGATTATTGTTTTTCACTACTGCTATTTTTATCAAAAGAACACAAGGAAATTCTAAATTTCTTTAATATCTCAAATATTCTTAGGGAAATCCTAGACAACCTTTGGCTTGAGAAGAGTGGGCTTGGGTTTGAAACTGGGAGTGTAATCCAATGTCAAGATCTTTGCATGTCTCTCATGAGCTATGCTTTGCTTCATTGAACTACATGAAGGGCAGTCCTATGGCTTAAACCTTGGGGTGAGGGAGGAACGAACCATTAGGTGCGTTGAACTTTTCATTTTCAAATGGGTTTCTGTTTTAAGGACAGCAACCCACTCCAACTGCATATAGCTTCAAGGTCTTCATACAGTAGACATTCACATCTGAAATTAATATTCGTATATCTTCCTCAATGAGAAACCCTAGTAATCACTGCTCCTCCCCACCAATTGCCTTTCCTCCTGTTCTGCTTTGGACCTCTGAAAGATTCTTCTGTTTTATCTCCCATTCTACATCACCTATATAAAATGGTGACAGTTCTTTTTACAAAAAACACGGACTGCATTAAGTCATAAATGGAGAATAATCTAGGAAGTCAAAAGCAATTTGAACCCATCATAAATCAATATTTGGATCCAAGAACACCAAAATTAGCTACAACCTACAGGAATAAAATAATTTGTATACATTCTAATTATTTTATTCCTCCAGCCTAGTAGTGAGATGCTGGCTGGGACAAAAAATTCTTGACCACAGCATGAGACAACAAAATACTTGGATTTTTTCCCTCATATATAAAAAATATAATTATTTTGTGTAAATCTATATATGGTCTAAATTAGGTGCTTTAGCTGAAGTGATAGTAGTACGAAGAAAAAGAATTTCTTGTCAGAGTAATTGAATTCTGTTTTATTAAGATGGCCCAAGACAAGTGTATATAGCTCACATTTAGGTCAATAGTGTTCACAGCTTACTTAATGAAAGGGTGTGAAACAGATGTCACAGATGTCAAAAGGATTGAAAACGCTGGAGGCTTTCTTTCAGTCATGCTTGTAGGATGATATCTTTCTAAGATTTTCCTGAGAGACTACAGAAGAGATTGAGTTTTCCAGAGAAAAAGTGTGGGAGAACAATCCAAATAGCCATGGAGTGCTTATCTTAAATTATCCCTTACCAGCTAAACAATGTAATTTGAACCACTAGCTTTACACCTATCTCTTATAGATTATTAGGTTAAAAAATATATGGGTGAATATTATTTTACTTTAGAGTGGTCTCTTGTTGGTTAGCAGTCTTACCAAGGATTTTCTGTTTTAAGCCCATGATATCTGGTGAACCAAAACACATTTTCAGATGTGTAACCTACCTCAATTCAAATTCACATTTTAGGTATGTAACCTACCTCAACTAACAGAGCTATGTGAGATACTGAAGGTAGTTATAATAGTTTATTGGAGTACCACATTTACGCAGGAAAACTACAACTTCCGAATGGAAATCTGTTTTGCCAGCTGGGTCTAGCTTTAACAAATTGTGAATTGCCCTCATACACAACAAAGCTTCTATACAGCCCCTTTTAGTGACTTCTCTTCATTGTCTGAGCAGTAATTTCAAAATCTTATTACAGACTAAATTAAATTGTTTTATTATGGTCGCATCCTTCTCCTCTCACTAACCAAAATCACCATGCCTTCTCTGCTGATATCTGAAATGCAGTTCCACTTTATGGAGGTGAGACCTGTATTTATAGTTCCCAGGTGTATGCCTTTTCATTTAACTGTACTGGCATACATGCATGAATGTGTCTTGGCCAAATGAAATAACCTATTTTAGTTATCACTCCAGCAATGCCTGCAAATGTTACATGTTTTGCCAGTGTTCCTGTTTCCTTTCAGGTTTTCAACATTTGTTGACTAGGTTTTCAGTAGATACAGTCAAAAGCAACTCACTGTATGTGACCTGTATGTATCTTCTACTGGTAGAAGATCTGTTTATTGTTATTTCTATAGATCTATAATGTACCTAGAGTTTAGAATATTGTAATTCTATTTTGATTTCATGCTGGCTATACTTCTAATAAAAATTTTGTTTTTGCCCTTCCATACCTTGAATAAGTTTTGCGATATCTGTTAGTGAAGCAGATCTGATGAAAATCTCCAAATTCTAATTCGAAGAGGTTCCAAAGCAATGCAAATTTCTGAAGAGCTCTGAACAGAAAGTTCTGCCAAGAAAAGTTACAGATAGTAGCAAAAAAACCTTAATTTGCCCTTTGTGGTGTTTATTCAGGAAGTTAATTTCTTAATTTATTAAGTAACCTCATTTTAAAGTGGTAAAGCCCAAACATTTGTGGTAGGAGGTTCTATTATGAACAAAAAAAATATTGTTGCTATGACAACTTAAAATTCTTTAGACCTTACTGCCTGATGTAACTTTCTAAACTTAGTCACTTTCACAAATTAAATATTTCAAGTAATAATTTATGACAATCAATCCATGTGTTTCTGGGAAAAAAAAAAAACAACACTTTAGGATTAGACTAAAAGTCTTTCTTTTAATGATTTATACCTGATTTAAATGGACATTTACACAAACATTCATTCAGTTAACTATCTGTGTACTACTAGTGCAGCTATCATAAGGCTATTTACAGTTTCATTTTGCAGGGGTAAAACAGCCTTGTATTGGAAGGAGCTACTTGGATTTTTGTTTGGTTGGATTTTTTCTCACTGTTTTTGTAGGGGAAGCACAGAACTATATTGACAATAGGAGAAAAAAAATCTGAAGCTGAACTTCTACCTAGGGACAGTTCCCAACCTAATAATTTTTACACATTTCCTGAGATATTTTTTGCACCCATATTGACAATCTCTACAGCAAGAGACAGTGACTTGTGTTTGAATTTGCAGGGAAGGAATTTATTTTGAAGCTTTAAGAAAAAAAATTACTTCATAAGAAAATTTTTAAGGCAGCCTCCAATTTTATCTGGCAGACTGTAGATGCTGTCATCAGACAAAGGCAGTTTACATAAAAGATATTTGCTGAACTTTTGTAGGTTCTAACAGAAAGAGTGAAACCAATAAAAGTGGTCATTTTAATGGGAAATTCTAAATGTAAGCCTTTTAGAAAGAAAATAATCTAATATGATTGCAAACCTCCCATAAGGTTCTGATAACTGAATTTGGTTTTGCATGCCTTTTATTGTTGTAATGGTTGTCACTGTTAATAAACCTGGCTCAATCTAGTAGATAATAGTGTGACTGTACCATAATGCCTTATACATTTTCCAAGCTGCACATTAAGCTAATAATGTCATACTTCATGCTCTCACACAATGCAGAAAGTTACCAAGAATATATGCAGAGCTCACAGTTATTTAACAGGCTAACTGGATTATCCAGGAAGGGGAGTCTTTTGTTAGCTGAATTGGTTTGGCCATGTAAGTATTTACAATGGGAGATTCCTGCAGCTGCAAGCATGAGTTTACTGCTGTGAGAGAGAAGGAGAGAGGCTTGCGTAGCCAATTAAGAGATGCAGTGTAGTGATTGCTCCAGGCAGGCAAAATGTCAACATCAATTTCAGGTTCCTCACATTAAGCCAATCAGCAATAGACTTTGTTTCAGCTTCTGCTCTCTTGCAGGTTTTTGGTTAAATTAAATTTTATAAACAGGCAAATTGAACTGAGCCCTTCACCATTTTGAAGCAGGTTTTCTGCTTGTGCAAGTGAAGGTTAATAGGAAATGCAAATATCATATGCATACCAATAATTCTTTTAAAATGTTTCACCTTCTGCACTACCCTTCAAGTCAATTTCCTTCCATGTAGAAGTGCTTCACTTTGAGTTCCCTAGAGTTTAGCCATTTGAAAATATATAGGCATCACGAATACAAATTGTATTAAGTATTCCTGGTTTTTTAAGTGATACCCAAACAAGATATGTTGTCCAATTTCATTTAGCTACAGAGATTTGATGGTGTCTGTAATTTAATCTGGTTTCAGAGCAACATCTCTTCCAACACACAGAAGTTATACTTTTCAGCTCTTCCATTAAATTCATAGTTGCTATAGGGAAACATCTGAGGAAGTTTTCTTCTCAAAAAGTGGTATAGATATTCCCTTTCTCCTAATATGTATATAATTATAAGGGTAATTTCAAGGGTATTTTCATTCTTTTTTTCAGACAAACACTATCTCCCAAGCACACCTGTTTCACATGTCAAGTGCTTTGTGTGCTTTTTTTAGCTGTAATGGTGGCTTTCTGAGGAAACAGATTCTGGCTAGGTGGTTCCTAGCTTAGGCCTCCAAGGTATCTTGCAAGTGAGAGTCTAACTTTCCAGTGCAAAAAAGCTGAAGGGAAAATAGTACATTCTTCCACAATTTAGCCCTTAGATAAATTTTTCCTTCTCTATTAAAGAGACAAGCCTTTCAGGCTGATCTAAAAAATAAATCATTTGGATGAATCTGATCCAGCCATGCAGCAAGGCCATTCTATCCTTGTGGGAGAAAAGAAAAAAAAAAAAAGAAATAACTTATCCGTTATATATTATGACAGTTTCAGGTCTTTGGAATATAAGCATCATAACTACTCTGATCAACCCACGAATGGGTGTCCTCAGGAATTTTACCACCAGAATTATGAATGTAATTTAGAAGTATTTGCATGCTGTGGACGCATCAGGGAAGTTGCTTATATAGACATGGGTAGCATCACCTTTGTCAGACAGTCCCTAAACACAACCTTCTGGTACTGTTGGAGATATCATAGGAGTGAAGCCTTTATTTTTAAAGACGGGGCACAGATTACTTCTGCTTTAGACACTTCTTTGTCAGATTCTTCCAGAATCACAATATTTAAAGATTTATTTAGATTTTTCAATGTGGTATGATCAAACACATCATTTGATCACAAGATGATTTCTAGAAGAGAACTTGGAGAATAGACACATGTTTTTTGGTTTTCAGGGGTTGGTCTACATAAGACTATCTGAAATTTATGTCAGCAAAGTCTTCTCGAATGATCACACAAGTTTTGTACAAATGCAGGTCATTTTCTCAGTTTGCTGCTGCTTCTCATAAAGTTTCTGGTGCTATGGCAGTCTGTAGGAGCCTAATGAGGACTTAATGGTGGCCTTGTCATTGTTAATAATATGTTTTATTCTGTATAGTCGCTACCAAAGTAACTAAATCCACCAAAACCACGTTTTCTTGAGAGAAAAAGTCCTTTGCAAATGTTTTGTTTTCTTGCTTGCAATATGAAAGCAAATAAAAAACCTTATTTGTGATCAATTGTATGAGTTACACTTTTTTTTCCACAGAAGGTAATGCATGTTCTGCACTCTAAGGAGCCTTGCCTGGTACTTGTCAGACTTTTTGTAATACTTTGGGTTACGCAACCTGTTTCCTCTTTATATTTTAAGTTCACAGCATAAATGCAATGAAAATGTTAGTCTCCCTCGGTTAGTCTTCCTTCAGTTTTTGCAGTCTAAATATTTTTAATTGCTCTATTTACTCCATGCTCCATGTATTAGCTGCTTGTTTGCAATGACCGAATGATTTGCCAATCAAAAGCACCTTATATTTTCCTACCAGAAAGGATATGTCAGGGCTTAGAGATATTTATTGGAAAGATATTTACCTACTTTTAAATGTAATGAAGGCTTTCCTTTAGAAGATACAGACACATCTACTTCAAGAAGTAATTCTTGCTTCTTATTTTGTTTTTCTCTTTTGAGTTGGGTTTATAATTTCTTAAGGGGAGAAGAAGATGGGAAAAAAAAGCAGACAGAAGAGTTTCAAAGAACTTTTCTCATCAATTCAGGCTTATCTCAGTCTAAGTTCCTTTTCTAGGGAAAGGGTCTGCATGCACTCCAACTAGTCTGAGCTACCCAAGTTCAGGGCAAATGGAATACATAGAAATTCAGGACAAGTTAAAATAATTAAACATTCTTGCATTAATATTTGAGAACATCTTGATTGTGTGACAATAAGACCACCCCACATGGTATGATGATTCTGAGTGCAAAGAGTATAAAGTGTTTGTGGTTGGGTTAAAGAAAATGTAAGCCTATTATATTACTCACATTCTGGGAATCCAAAGCTCAAAGTCTGTCTTGGGGTGACTTTATAATAATATTGTGTCCCCTATCATCTGCTTTATGCCCAGGAATTGGTCCTGTAACTTTAAGCTGGGCCCGAGAGACAGGGGGAAACTGGGGAAATTCTTTCAGCAGTCTGTGTTCAAACACACACTTACTGTGTTCTGCTGAGAGAATGGGGAGAGAGTGCATTCTTTGCTTTTAGCTAGCTTCTCTTTGTTATTTGAGAAAAGCTTTCCCGGGACTGCATTCAGCATTTCTCCGTTATCTTCTGTGCCTTCTTCTGGAAATGCTCAGTTCAACTCCGGTCCGAGAGCAGACCATCACCGGGAGCTGGCAATGATTCCCTGGGACACCACATCCCAGCTCTGGGCCTCAGGAGAAGCCCAGCAGAACTCTAAATCCACCAGCTTTCTCCACACCAAGAATGTTCAAATATTAAGTTATTCTTTTTCTCCTGTGCCTCCATGCACTCTGCTTGTTAAATTAAGTTTTTTTCACTTTCCACCAAGAAATTCCTTTCATAGGAGAGGGAGAGATTCATGGGAGGGGAGTGCTGAAACCTGCCTTCTTTAAAGAAGATGTTCTTTCCTGGACATTTTCACCTCAACTTGTCTCAAACCTAGACAAACCTTTTAAGCTGAAGGCTGCATCTAAATTATTTTGTTTAAACATGTTGTCCAGCAATAAACATCTGCTGTTTTGTTGTATTTGGTATATGTCAGCACTGCATTGCACAGCACATTCATCCCATGTAAAAGGGGAAAGAAAAGTGCTTGCTTCTTTGCCGTCTTGACATTTCCTTTTCATTCTTGTAATATGTAGACTTTGTTGGCTCTTGGGCACTTCAGGTAGGAGATCTGATTTCTAGCATACTTAATCTGTCTACAAAATTCTAAATAATTCGCTTCCACAGGATGTCTCTTCATCCCTGATAATTTCTCTGCACTTTTCTAGTTAAAGGATTTTCTTTTTGAAATGGAGCAGCCAGAGCTATGCATAATATTCAAGGTGCATACTTACCAGTGAGAGTTAATATCAAAAAATTATTTTCTGACATTCTAAATTCTTTTCTCAATAATTTTTCACACTAATTTTTTTTTTTTTTTTTTTTTTTTTTTTT
>VZSE01007208.1:629734-658887 GCA_013398275.1 Promerops cafer | reverse complement strand
TTTTTTTTGACTGCTGGGGAAAACTGAGCTGACATTTTGAGAGATAAGCAACTGTGGCTTTGAATTCTCTAAGTGGTAATATATTATCTAGAGTCCACCACTGTCTATATGTATAGTGATGACTAACCATGTCTTTAAGGTTGACTCCTTTTAGTGAAGAATAAAAATGCCTCCTTGCCTCTAGGTTGTTCTCTACACCATCAAATGATGACATACTTCACACAGAAACATCTTTGTTTGGCCTTTCTAAATTAAGCTTAAGTATTGTTTATGATTTTTCAAAGATATAAACTGCAGGTCTTTTATACTTCAAAGATTCACAATTCCATATTTCATTTCCTGAATTATTACGTTGCAATAGAAACATTGTGTATTCAACACTATATTTTTAGTAATTTACAGAGAAGAAATATTAAGTTTTATTTTGCTATATCAATCACTAAGACATTAACTTTTGTTTTATAGTTTAGTACAGTAGCAGAGTGAAGTCTGAAATAACTGGCTTTTTTGATCTGTCAGGAAAAAAGACAACAGACAATTACAGACAGGAATTTAAAATTAACACTATAGACTCATTGCACAATAAAAAAGGGTATTGATTCATCCTACCTATATATCTAGAAGTATTGAAGCATTATCCAATGCTAAGACATATTAAAAAAAAAAAAAAACAAAACCCAACCAACTTATAAGAACCCATATAAAAATTTCTGTACTTTAGGAAAAAACAACCAATTATTAATTCAGATCAGGTGAAACTCATAACCCGAGAAGATGTTTTGGCCAAAGATGAAAAGAAGTCTTCATATACACAATATTATGAATGCTTTAACTGAGTTTAGACTGTCTTTCTTATTCTCTACTTTTAAATCAAAGGTGGGAGCTTGAATACTCAGGCAGAACACAAATATAAATGAAAAGCACAAGTCTGTGATATTGAAGCTGATTAACTTATCCAACAGGGTTACAAATAGAAGAACAATTGAAAAGCTGATTGTGTTGTGTTTTAAAGAAAATAAACAACTTTAGCTGCCTTGGAAGGAATAGGAAAACATCAGCCAAAAGGACATTTCTGAATACAGAAACAAATTTCAGGGTTTTACAGGTAAATGAGTATTGCTGATGATACACAGCAGCAATGTGGACATTCTTAGAGGAATTTACTATCTTGTAAAGGGAGTTGAAAGTGAACAATTTCTCTTGAATGTTCTCACAGATAAAGATAAGCAGAAAAAGAGCAGAGCCCTAGATTAAATGGCAGAGAGATAAGAGCCTAAAATTAGGAAACACAGGATATTCATTACAAAATATTTTATGGTTCTAATGAATTTGTCCTATTTCTAAGAGAAAATTACCATTCATAAATTAGTAAAGAAATTGGAAGACCTAAATTAATCAGAAAATTGAGGACTGGGGCCAAGATAATCATGGTTCCATAATTTCCATATACAACATCTTTTGTTGCCAAACTTGAAAAGACTCAAGCAAAACCAGATATGCAGGTATTTAGAAATTCCTTATACCAATGATAAAGTGAAAACTCATGGTGTTTGTGGGTTCAAAGTAATATATCATGTTTGATCTAAACAAATTATAACAGAATTTTTATTAGAGATAGTAGATAGCTACTGCCACCATATTATTGGTCTATAACAAAAAAAAAGGGAAGAGCATATTTGCGTTAAGGTACCATTGCTTCATAGATAATTAAGGATTACAATGCCATAAAAAAATTAAACATGTAACCTTTAAAACAATAAGTTTTAAGAGAAATACTATGTCTGATAAATGCTAATGCCTGAAGGAAACCTGCTCCTTAAGCATCTATTAATTTTGTGTATTATAATTCTGTATATGCTATTCTACATGAGTTACTGAGGAAATTATCTGTAGAATGGTATTGTAGAATGGTTTACCAGGTATGAAATGAATAATTTCTTACAGCAAGTCTTGCATTCAGGAAGGACATTTTAGTAGTGAACTAATTTTTGGTAGGCATCAAAAGTTAATCACTGACATAAATTTTGCAATTACAGAATCACAAGAGTATTCTGAGATAGAATAAGAATCATTGAGTCCAGCTCTTAAGTGAATGGCCCATATGTGGAGTGAACCCACAATTTCAGTGTTATTAACACCAAGATCTGACCAGCTGAGCGAATCTCAGTCACAATGCTCAGTCCAAATTGATTAGGATCTTGACCCATATGCTTGATGTAAATACTTAAGGTAGTTGGTAATGTGTACAGGTTTGCATAAATGTAGACCAATCATTTAATTCTAATTTTTAATAGGCTTCTATAAAATATGAATGTTGCATATATTTTATCACAAAAGTATGAGTTAGCTTAGACCAGTTGAACTTTAGTTCAGCTAAATAAGTTGTGAGATTGAAGGTATGAACCAGATATTAACTTGGGCTTCCCTAGGGACCAAAATTTAGGAAGAGCTTGAGTGCTAAGTAGCAAATCAATTTAACTATTGCTTTGTTTAGATTGAAATAAGATTATTATAGCTCACTATTTTATTTAAATTAATATTGTTACTAGGATTAAAAAAGAAGTTGCCAAAAAATCTGACTGAATTCCTCTATGTCTAATATTTTACTTATGGTGGAGGCTTCCCTCTGCAGACTTCAAAATTCCACTTAAAAGACAATAAAATTTCTGATCCAGATAGCAATTGTTCTGTCTATAAAATGATCCATACTTTTTTAGTTTTGCTATCTACTTTTCTTCTCTTAAACTTATTGTTTCTTTTCTTGTTTGTGCGTGTTTTTTTTCACTGTACCAAATGACTCTGCCATGTTGTGGCTATATTTCTTTATTTTTTATTTCCTCACTGTGCTGTGTGATAAAGTTGTTGAACAACACTCAGTTCATCTGTTACGGTGAAAGACTTACTCCTCATGGAAAAAAATTGCTTGAGGTCTAGTGATTTGCAAGGTCATGATCAACAGAAATGGAGGTCTGTAGGAATTTGTTGTTAAGGTATTAGATAACATTGCTATATATACAATTTTAATGTTTGTATATACATAAATACATGTAGATGTTTATATTTACAGAAATTCTCTGATTTGTATTTATATATATATATATGCTTTAAGAGACAACTGGTGCTGGTATACTTGACCAAAATAAATAAAAAGAAAAATTACTTAATGAAAATGAGATATAAAAATTCATGGATCTATAAATTATGTGTTTAAAATGTACATAATCATTTTGGGAAACAATTAACAAAGCTTAGAATTTCAAATAACTTTTAAGAACAAGTAACACCATGGATCATATATTGTTAGATACTGGACACATTGCAGTACTCTTTGATAAATGCTTCTGTGCAGCATCTGAATCAAACAGAGACAAGGATAGATTCAATATAGTGCTGTAGCGAAGTGAAGACATCATGGCTAAAATTTACAAACTAACTTGTCCATAGTATGCCAAAAAGTCTTAAAAGAGCATCTGAGAATTCTCTGAATGTCTAACATGAATAATTAATACAGTGTGAAAATTGAAAGAAATTATAATGAATAAAGTACAGGAGGAAACCCTAGGAATTATGCATCAGTTGGAATGCAATGTTAGTCCCTGAAATACACTAACTGCCATGTGTTTTAAGTGAAGTAACAGGGTTTTTTATTTTTTTTTGCGTTGTATTTCAATCACCATTGGAACACATTGCCTGGAGACCCTGTGGAAGCCATTTTTGCAGACTTTTCATGACCTGACTTGGCAAAGACCTGAACAACTGATCAGAATTCAGCATTGACCATGGTTCAGGCAGAAGGTTAATCACAGTGAGTAGCTTAAGAATTCCTCACCCTTTCTCCTTACTTCCTTGCTAATTTATAGAAAATGCTAGGGCAGAAAGACATTTGTTAAGGTGCTTTTCTGGTGAGGAATGACTCAGGATTGGAGGAAACCTATGAAATTTGAAATTTTCCTCATGAAATTTGGAGGAAAGCATTTACTCACAACACTCAAAAACAACAACATAGGTAAAACTGTGACACTGATAAAGAAACAGAAAGGAAATGTTTAAGCTGTTCACATGAATGGTACTGTAGCAAATGAGTACATAAGTGAAACAGGAGGTGGGTACATATAGTATCTCTCTTTCCCTCTTATAGTAGAAGTCCTAATCATTGTGCAACTCTTTAATTTTATAACCAGAAATCTCTTCTGCTAATCTTTCAAAAGACCAATTGTACTCTTTCTTACTGCATGTCTGTTTGAGGTTCTGCTCCTTCTTTCTTGATGGACTGCATGTCCAATTATGTTCTGCTTGGAAGAGCTAGAAATATCCTATGAACCCCTCCAGGATGATTTTAATGTTCCAATACAGGTTTAGTTTAGCACTTCCATATCCAAGATGTATTCTGGTCCTTCATCTTTGCTTATGTGGCTTAAATGCCTCTTTGTGTCATCACATACTTAACTGCAAAAATCTCTGTGAGGCATAAAACTCTGTCCTCTTTCCTCTGCTGGTGTTGGTAGAGTGCACACATGTGTCTGTGTTTGTCAAGATGAAATATTCCGCTTGGGAGAACTTTCTGAATCGCCTTGGTCTTTAGCAGTCATACCTAATGGCAGTAGCTTGATGGAATAAATGCACTCATTTAGATGAGGCACAATTGTCTCATTTGTCTAAAAACACTGTTGTCTAAACTGTAGGCTTGTGTGACTCAATTTCAGGTCCCTTTCTGAGATACAGTACAGCACAAACTCAGCTTCTATATTTTCCTTGTGCGCATGAGGTTTTAAGAGTAAAGAACTTATTTCTTGCAAATGCTGTTGTGTGTGCATATTCACAGATATCATTCACATTCTGGGAAGTGTCTTCAGAGATCCATAACCATAATTTGTTTTGCTATTTGGATTGCTCATACAATGCAGTCTCTGATTTGCATGCAAAAGTCATATAGCAATATCCCTTTATACATTGTTATCATTACTGGACTGCTTTGGTTTGGAGCATGAAAAATAGAATTACTTTGCTCATACTTGAGCCAATGATTTGGTAAAAGACATTGTCTAAATCCCAATTAAGAAGAATAAGTGAACACCATAAGGAAGTCTAAGTGTTCAAGGCAGTGAGATAAATCTTCCACTTCTCAGCAACAAAAATATATTTGCTACAACTTTTAATTAACTCAAGGCAGAGATCATACTGGCTTATTAATACACACTGAGAATTCATGCAGATGACACAGTTTTTCTTTTCACAGTTAAAAATGCTTTCTTTAATTTCAGTAGCCCTTACTGTGTCAAAAAATATATTTTTAAGTTATGCATATCGATAAATCATATATTATGTATTATTTATGCTGCTCTTATCATAAAAACTAGCTTGGTATGAATGCATATCCACTTAAAATGTAATTTTTTTAGTCCCAAAACAGAGGTATGTAATTTTAATTGCATTCATGTTGTCTTTGGTGAGATCAATAGCAGTCTTAATTTACTAACAGAAAGCTTTAAAAGACTTATCGTGAATATTAATTAACACAAATCAATATGAATTAGTAATTAGTTACTTGTTCTAGACAACACTAACCATGGTTTTAATTTCTTGAAATGTCTTTCAAGTTCATGAAGGAAAAATTGTTCTTTTTTTGTTTACGTTATGTTTGTACATAATGCGACACATAGGGGGAGGGCTACCAAAATCCATTCCCTACCAGAAATCTTGTATTTTTATGTGCTTAAGGATATGGGGCCGCATTCGTAATAGAAAATTGTAGTCTTCCTTCTTTTCCATCAGTGAGTGAAAATTCACATAAATAATAGAGATTATGGAGGGATTTAATATAGTTCAAGAATATTGTTTGTAAGAAGTAATCTTCTGGAGGAAACTATGGTGTAGTTGATCTATATACAGGATGAGATAAAGGTAGTGTTTATCATATTTTCTCCGTTTCCATCTCAATAGAAGTTAGTATTGAATCTTGCCTCAAACTAAGAGCTTTTCAGGAAAGGAGTCATTACACAGATTCCAATCAGTCATCCCATTGTAAATCTGGATTGCCTCTATTGAACTCACCAGCATAACTGTGGAATTACTGCAGTGTAATTTGGCACATGCAGTATAACAAGATAAAAACCCCAGTGGCGTGATACAAAAATATATATATGCACATAAAAAATCATAATTCTTTCTGCAATGCACTTAGCAAGTCTGTGTAAAGTTCTTTGCAAAGAAGTGTGCCAGAGAGGCAGGTTAAATGATATGCACAATGTTCCAAGCTACAATTGCAGGAGCTGATTTTTCTGCAGCTGCTCGTGCTATCTGCTCACTGCACAGTAGGCAGAAGCATAGAGAGTCTGAGAATGACTTTAGGAAATTCAGGAAGTAATGAAAAAAGTGCTTGTGTGCAAATAATCTGTAAATAATTTTAAATGGTTTAATCAGGTAAAATTGTCCAAAAGCTACTCTTCAATTTTTTTTCATAAATCTATTTCTGAACATGAAATATTTGCTTTTACCATCAACAAAGCTGAAAAATACTGTGATAAACTCTAAAGATTTCATAGATTACATTTGTCTTTCAAGAAATGATCATTTCCTCATTGATTCTTGTGTTTGTATACTCAAAATAGACGTAGTTGTGTGATAGGATATAAATATTGTTCATATGAATAAGGATGACTACAGTTCTCAGGAGAGACAAAACTGAAAGTGATTTATACAGCTTACCCTTGGACTGTGATTCTTTAAACTTTTCCTTTTGCCAGGACAGTATTTCCTTTTAGCTTTGGGAGTCCTGCCTTAAAATCAAGGGAGAAGAGATACCATAAATATATATACATGAACATTCTGGGGAAAAATTTTCACAATTTTTATGAAGTTAACTCTAGCTACAGTGATATAAAGCTTTTATTAAATTCTTTAACTATAAAAGCAGATGAACCCCACTAGACAAACCAAAGTCACTACCCCAAAAATAAACAAATTCTAGATAATTTAGAAACCATTAAATATTAAACTCCGTTCTCACAGTCTTGAAATCTGCTGTTTTTTACCTCCTGCCCCTGTGCCAAATGCAAATATGCACACTGTTCAATGGCCAGTAGCCAATATCCCAAACAACTATCCACTTGTTAAAATTATATGTGGCATTTTGTAACTGATAGGCTTGTCTCCCCAGTCTGCTTCTAGGAATCTGTCCAAAAAAATATGTATTAAATAAGAAAATATTGTATATTGTGTTCTAAACACAGTGCTCTTCAGAACAGGGGAGGGAGTATAAATGAAAGAATTGAAAATTATTCTGCTGGTGGTACATTCCAAATGAAGGAGAATTAAGCAGCACCTTATTTCAGGATCCTTGTTTAAAATAAAAGATTTCTTTTAGTTAAATTTATAGTGCATGTCTCCACTCTCCTATCTTCATTAACTACTTTATACAAGTATTTTAGGATAAAATCTCCTTTTATTACAAGGGTACAGGGGATTGCTTCTAGCTAACATTTACTTCAAAATGCAAAAGCTGATTCCATTGGCTTCTTGTCAAACAGTATACTGAGGTGTTTTACTTTTTCAGAGGAAAAAAAGCAAAATACATCTTTGTACTAAGATTTATAATACTCCTGAGTGGTTTTTGAAATTTTGAAATTATTGAAATTTTGACAGCAAGAGAAAGACTGTAATTTTTTAAAAGTTATCTGGTTTTTTTTTGTTTGTTTGTTGTCCACTGGGAATAATGAAGATTTTGGGGGGTTGCTTAAGAGTTAAAACCATTATAAATAATTATTTTTTAAATGTGGATCACCCTTCAAACTAAAACATGTTTTCAATAAATCAAATAAATCAAATAAATCAAGAGTAATTGGTTTGCTCCAGCATTTGTCTCTGATCATTTTGATGGCCTGGAAAAAAGCAAGCTAATGAGAGAGACAAAAACCTTCACTCCAATTGCTGACAGATGTTTGAAAAGATTGCATCTGAACTTTGTGGATAATGCTGCTTTTTCTTTAACAAGCCTAAGCTTTGTTAGACTGCCTATAATAAAATAGACTGATCTTTAAATGCTTTGCATGTAGACCAAGACTGTGGAAAAACTTTGCATCTCCTGAAGTTAAATGCAATGCAGTTGATGCATCATTAGAGATAGAAAGTTGTAGACTAATGCTGCAGATACTGTTGTCCTTGAAAACACTGTTAAGGCAAAAAGACTGGGTTTGATGGGGCTGGCTTTGATTCCTTTTTTTTTTTTAATTACATTCTTGAGATGTATATATATATATATATATTTTTTTTTTTAACAGCATGCTATACAAGCAAGATAGGGGATAACCTAAAACTATTTTAGAACTTGCTCCAGCCTGCTCTTGTTATCCTTAGACAAAAGTGGCTTGGTTTATCTCTTTTCCACTCATAACACTGAGAAGAAGACCCTTCATATGGGTAATAACGTCATGAATAATTAACATACTGCAAACCCACTCCCTAACCTGCCACTTCAGACTTGCTTTTATTTGTAAAGTTGGGATAATAGTGCAACTTGCAAGGGAGTATGGTTTAATAATACATTCTAGATGCATGTTTTTGGCCATGTTTCCTGTGACAGATTCAATGGCTCAGTTGCAAACGTATTTAATAATGCATTCCAACACAGCAATCAGACACTTTTTCTGTCACAGACACAATGGCTTAATTGCAGTCACTTTTTAAAGCAACATTTTGTCTACATATTGCAGTCTGTGTACAATAAAGAAGAGGGTAGTGTCCTACAATACATCTCCAGAAAAAGAAAGCCCACTCACTGTATATATTCAATTCCTAAAATGGATTATAAAGAAGTTACTACTGTGCTTTTCTTAAAGATTTTCATCTTTATGCTGCTTTATATCAGTAGCTTAGAGATTTTCTTATACTTCTTTAAAAGATACTGATAAACACAAGCTTATCTAACACAGAGAAACAAAACAAACACCTTTCTGAAAATGGTGTGTCATCCTGTGCTCTTGCCCACTGAAGCAATTTTTAATTACAAGGAACGATACTTGGGAGATAACTTTATTACCATGTGCAAGTTGATTTATTTCAAATAAATTCCTTTCTGACAAAAGAAACATATTTCAAAACCTTTCAACAAATAAAAGACTTTTTTTGAAAATATATAGGTTTCTGAGGAATCCTGGAACTGTCACAAATCACTACAATGGCCTCTGGGATGTAGTGGAGTAAAGTGAGTTACTGTCTCCAAACAGAAATTCTAACTTTTTCACATGTAATTTTTCTTGGAACTTGAAAAAAAAAAGGAATTTTTTTTTTTTTCACGAGTATCATTTTTAATACTTTTTTAATCCATGTAATTCTCAAGACAAGTGCAAATGTTCAGACTGATTGAAAAATTGAGCATGCAAACTAAAGAATATCAAATATAAAGCATAAATATTTTGCTGGTGACCAGTGAAGTGTGAGATGGTGAATTTCTGTAAACAGCTGTACTGAGACACAACATTATGGAGCTCACTCTTCATCCCCTTCTTTGTTGAAAGGAGAATAATCGAGGTAAAGGGAAGGAAGAGTGTCCCACTTTTCTGTGCCTTTCTGTACTGTGGCAACCGCTATCTGTCATAGCAGCAAAAATATGATTTTAGTGAACAAATATAGGTGCTGTTCAGAGAGCAACATGTTCATTTTAAGTGACACTATTATAAAAAATTGTCCAGTTTTTTGCAAACTGAAGCTTAGCAATCACACTTTCTTTGTTCTTAGCAGGAGCTGAATGTAATAAATTGAATGTTTTTGCTATCTAAGCTAACATTCAGTTCATTCAGACTTCAAACACTTCCATGTAGAAGATTATATTCTGGATGGAACCCCAGTAGTACAATGACCTTGGACAAATTTACATATCAGACAAGTCAAAGGTCAAACAGACATAACGTTGGAGATCTGTGATATCTTCTGAATAATAATAAGGAATACAAGTATACAGATTTTATTTTCTTAAAAACAGTCCTAAACACTTTTTATTTTTTCAATTGTTCAGTTTTGCTATCAGTAATTTACTGAACAAGCAATATTTAAGTATAAGCAAGACTAGAATTTTCATAGCTTTTTTTGAGGATATAGTCTGTTTTTGACAAATTATGTGTAAGTGTATGTGAGTATGTGAGGAAAGGGACAAACTAAAAATGTTAATATTTCCACTATAATTCCTATATTGTTTTTCATCTGCCATTTTATAATTAAAAGTTTTCCATTTTCAGTTCCAGTATGGAGCATATATATTTCAATGATAAATGGATCAATTTATTAAAAACAATGTAAAAGGAGATTTATATTTATGAAATTGTTGTTTCAGTCATCTCTTTTATTTCCCCTGAAATATTGTAAAAAACTCATGGATGCTGAATGCTGTAAGTGAAACTGTTGTTTTCATATGTGTTTCATATGAGTAATTTAAACTGCAGCATTAAATAATTACATTAATTTACTTTATTTTCTACGTAAGAGTGAAATGTCTTTGTTTGGGTGGTGTTAACTTTTTCCATATTGAGAAGTATTTTTTTTCCATTGGGTATCTCCTTTTCCTGATAAAATAATATCCAGTTTAATTAATGTTTTCTCTCTCAGCTAAAAACTCTACATTTTTGGACCTGATACAGAAAGAAGTAAAATCAATGAAAATCTTTCCATTTGTTTCAGAAGGCTTTAAGTCAAGCTTTTAGCTAAGCAGCTGTTTGGTACTTCTAATCAGTATAAATCACTCTTTTGAATGATATGCATTTTCCTGCACTATACAGCTACTGTATATAAATTTTGAATTTAATAGCAACATGTCTCCTTACAGGTGACATCCTGTTTCATTATATGTGCCTGATCTGAATACAGCTTATAACAGGGATAATTGTTAAATATCATGACTAATTTGACTACAGTTAAAAACAAAGTCATCAAACCAGAGATGCTAAATGATACAATTTCCAGGAAGCAAGTAACACTGGTGACATTGCCATCTATTCCTGTAAAATGCCATGATGAAAATAAAATATCTCTAATACGAACTCAGATGATTTATGTCATATGTAGCCTTTAAAATACTGTCAGGAGAAATTAAAAATGTAATGCCATTTGCAGCCAACTGCACATAGTTCTACCATTAGAAACACAGTTCAAGTAATAAATAGTTGTTTTTACACAAAGCAAATACTATATGTAAAACAGCAGTTTAAGTTTCCTGCCATCAAAAATGGTCCTTATATACAGTACATCAGGCAGAAATTTTAAAATGGGAGGGTAATACACTTAAAGGGGTAACAATATCTGCATTCTTAACAATATATACTAGCAGAAGAACATTCTGTTATCATTATCAGTGCTAATAACACTGTTGATCTCAAAAAGGTCTGCTGTCCTGAATGATCCTAAATCTGGCTGGTTCTTGGTGTAATGCTCCATTGGGTAAGAGTATCTAGTGGTACTTTTGCTAGCACAAAATTTTTGCCAGATTAGCATAGTGCTAATCTCCAGAAATACAGGAATGGTTGAGTCTCAGATTATACATACGGCCTCATTCTGATGCAGTTCTTCTGAGATACTGTATTTCTTACCTTCTGCTCTTGCATATGGGTTGCTTTTCTCTTTCCATGTCACATTTCTTTAATATCCTCTCCAAATTTTTGGCATGAAATTGCACGGATCTTAGAAAATGCACTGCCTATGTCGCAAGTTTCAGTCTTTTTTCTAATAAAAATACTTCAGACATTATGTACTATTCTATTAATCTCTTGTACTCACTGAAATTAATATTGCATTAGTCTCAAACAATGCTTGCAATTAAGATGGCATGTGGAACATTGTTCTGTCCAGCACATTATGGCCTAGGAAATAAACTTTCCTTTAATTGCTTAATAAGAGTTAAAAAGCAATTTTCTTTTAAAAATCAATGACTAATGTAATTTTAACTTATAAGGGTACTTCTGAAATTCTGAAAGACCTTGCAGAAAATCCATGCTTATTTTTGGATCTACTTGGTGGTAAATAAGATCATGTAATTCAGCTGTAATTTAAGAGTGACATTTGACAGAGTTAATGAATGCTAGTAAACGGACTGACCAACACCATCCTGCAAAAGGGGGTAAAAATGTCTGTTTGGCTTACAGCTATGAGCAAGTTCCCTTCTCTGTCTTACATGTTGGATTGCACACAGGATCACGGGATGGCTGAGGCTGGAGGCATCTCTAGAGACATTCTCATCCAAATCTTGCTCAGAGCAGGGTTAGGTAGGGCAGGTTGCTCAGGGCTGTGTCACGTTTTGACTATCAGCAAGGATGGAGGCTCCAGTACATCTCCAGGCAGCCTGTCCAGAGGTGGCTCATATTGGAAAAGTGTCCTCTTAGACAGAATTTCCTCTGTTTCAGTTTGTGCCCATTGCCTCTTGTCCTGTTGCTGAGCACTTATGAGAAGAGCCTGACTCTTCCTTACTCCCACAATGGTGTAGAATACACATGAATAATGTCCTCCTGAGTCTTCCCAGCTCTCTCAGCCTCTCCCTACATCCCAGATCATTCAATCCATTAGTCATCAACAGAATACAGGAAGAGCTGTTTCTTATGGTATTTCTACATAGGATCACCACATATGCTGGCATGAAAATGAGAAAGGATTAGTCAGTTAAACAGTATTTCAGCAATGTCAGAACCAGTCCTGGCAAGATAAAAGCACTAATTTATGTCTATTGTTCAAAAATAACATATTTCCAGACTAATATTTATTCCTGTATGACCCACTTTCAGCAGAAGCTCTTATTTCAGTAACAAAAGATTGGGATGTGTGAGTAGCTCATACTGAAACTTAGTCAAGTGCCAGCTTCTCATCATCACACAGAACACAAGCAGCAAAATCAAATGTGCTTGTTGTGAAATGCTAGTGTATTCATCCCAACACACGTTTTTTTGTTCTTGTCTATTGCTAAGGCTTAGGCCTTTCTGAATCACTAGGAAAACTGGACCTGGTAGGCATAATTATTGAAATATCTCTTAGCATAAAAAAAAAAAAAAGGAAACTGTGGAAAGGAAATCTGTGGCCATGAAAGTGTTGAAAATAACTGAATTTTCAAGAACTGCAGCCTGTGTAGCATAGACTGGGAAGCACTCGTGATAGCAAATTTGGTTTTGGTTAGATGGATAGCAATGACTGATTCATTTGATGGCAGATTTCAAACCCAGCTTCATGAAGGCTTTTTGGTTTTGATTTTCTGGTCTGTTCCCTTTTTGTTGTAACAAGGTAAAAGAATTTAGGGCAGATGGGAACCCACTAGAAAGTGATTAAATGGTTTCCGAGAGTATTCTTCCATCTGTTTCTATTTTCTTATGCACATTGACTTAGTTCACTCTCTTTAAAGGGTAGCCAAATGAGAAGGAACAATTTTTTGGATCTGTTCTTAGAAGGAAATTTTTTTTTTCCCCTTGGTCCAAATCCAAAATCTGCAGATACTTTCCTCAACAGCTGCAAGAAATGACATAACTTGAGCATAGCTATTTTTTTTTATTTTATTAAATTAAAAAAAAAAAAAAAAAAGATTCTTTCCTACATTGGTAAAAATATATATTGAGAAAAATATTGATCATGCTGCTGAAATCTATTTTACTTATAGATGATATATGGAGAATGTTTTGTCTTATGAACTTTTTCCATGAACTTTTATTTTTCATGCCATGTATGTGCATATGAGCACTAATATACTCCTAATATTAATTAAAGCTTTTTTAAAAACTCTAAAGAACTTAACATGCAACATTGGTATGGATTGTAGGAAAATGCAACTGTACATTGTATCTTGCATATACAGAGACTAATTACTCAACCCTTTTCTAATACTATTAAAGAGAGTAACTATTTAAATGGCTTAAAATTTCATTCTTGTATTTAGTGGAAATTTCCAAAAATGAAAGTTAAAAAAAATCCATTAAAACAATCAGAAAAAATAGGTAACTTTCCAATTTCCTAGTGCCATGACTTCATGGTGTATATATATATACACACACACAAATATTCATATATATTCATATATACATATACACATATATCTACACATTTGTGGTATGTCTCTTTTGCAGCACGAACAGGTGCCATTCTTTTCTCATTATTTCATCACTACATAGGGGAAAAACCTGATTTATAAGAAAAATTATACACAGAAAATGCAAAAGCTGGGGTTTTTTTAAGTACAACTAATGCATTTGATGCTATTTTTAAGGCTGAGTGCACAGGATTGTCTGAAAAGTTAGAATCAATTATATTTAATGAAGCGTGTGAATTTATAAGTTTTCTGTAAAGTCAGTAAGAGGAAATGAAAGTAACATTGTGTATTAACCCAACAAATATTCCAGATTGACCTCTTCTTGTGACTTAATGTGATATTTAGCAGACAAAGATTAAGAATACTAAGCCCACCCAAAATTTTTTAAATAAAACACAAGAAAAGTCCCTGAAAATTCAGTATATTCTGTAAAATGTTAGACGTGCAAAATACAATATTTTTTCTGTAAAAATATGTCATTTGGCAGCGTGTGATTATGTTGGTCATTTTACTCTTTAATTATTCAATTATTTAAATGTACATTGTTTTTTAATACAATCAACTCCTGTATTTTGTGAGGGGATAGTTATTGAACACTAGAGTTATAATGGTAAAACCTAGCTGTAGAATGGAGGGATGTTTAGCTACACATAGACTAGACTTACTGCATCATTCTTTGTTTAGTTACTGTTATGATGGGCTACAGAAACCATAACTGTGGCTATTAATAGATTTTTATCTTTAAATGTACAAATTATTAGAAATTGGTGCATTGGGTTTAAGCAGCATAGTTTTGGAAGCAGTGGGTGTTATAGCAGTGGGCTCTGTGAGAAGGTTCCCCCATATCCAACATCTGGCTCCAACACGGACCCACCACTGGCCAAGGCCGAGCCGATCAGTGATGGTGGTAGCACTTCTGGGATAACAGATTTGAGAAATGGATGTAGAAACTACTGCACAACAGCATCTGTAAAGAGAACAGAGGATATGTGAGATAAAGAACCCTACAGACACCAAAGTCAGAAAGGGAGAAGGGGCTGGAGGAGCTCCAGGCACCAGAACAGAGATTCCTATGCAGTCAATGGTGCAGACATCCCATGGTGAGGCAGCTGAGCACCTGCAGCCCATGGAGGTCTCTGGTGGAGCAGAGGTCCACCTGAAGGCCCTGCAGGACCCCAGGCAAGTGGATGCCTAAAGGAGTCCATGACCCCATGGGAAGCCTGTGCTGGAGCAGGCTGCTATCACAACCCATGGACTTATGGGTGGAGGACCTCATGCTGGAGCAGTAACAGGTTTTCTGGCAGGACTTGTGTCCTCATCAGGGTCCACCAGAACTGGAATAGTCTGTTCCTGAAGGAGACTGCAACCCCATGGAAGGGAATGATGCTGGAGCAGTTCATGAAGAACCCTAGTTATGGATGTCTGTCTCCACTAGGAGAGACCCCATGCTGGAGCCGGAGAAAAATGTGAGGAGTTCTCCCACTGAGAATGGAGTAGCAGAGACAATGTGTGATGAACTGACCACAGCCTGCATTCCCTGTCCCCCTGTGGCATTTAGAGGTGAGGAGGTAGAGAAAATCAAGAGCAGAGTTAAGCCAGAGTAGAAGGGAAGGGTGGTAGAAGGTAATTTAAGATTTGGTTTTCTTTCCCATTAGCTACACAGAATGCAGTGCCTTGATTGTGGAGTTTTGTCATATGAAATCAGTTCACGTGTAGCATGAGAGTTATACTACTTTAAATGGCAAATAAGACACTAATTATCATAATAGCAGTTGAGTGTGATTTCACTGGAATTGGTGCAATTGCTGGTCTCTATAAAATTTTATCTTCTGAATTCCTTGTCTGTTTGGTTTTTCTCAAAAAATGCCTTTAGTTATGTAGCCTTTACATTCTGGACATAGTGAAAATGTGGCTGCGATTACAGTGCTGAGTTTTACATTAGCAGTGGACATATATATATATATATATACATATATGTATGTATGTCCATTGTCCATGCATATATATGTATGNATCAGTTCACGTGTAGCATGAGAGTTATACTACTTTAAATGGCAAATAAGACACTAATTATCATAATAGCAGTTGAGTGTGATTTCACTGGAATTGGTGCAATTGCTGGTCTCTATAAAATTTTATCTTCTGAATTCCTTGTCTGTTTGGTTTTTCTCAAAAAATGCCTTTAGTTATGTAGCCTTTACATTCTGGACATAGTGAAAATGTGGCTGCGATTACAGTGCTGTGTTTTATATTAGCAGTGGACATATATATATATATATATATATATATACATATATGTATGTATGTCCATTGTCCATGCATATATATGTATGTATGTAAATAATGCCACATCTATTCTGAACACCAGTTCACAATTTTGTCACCTGCCTGGTGTACCATTCCAAGTCTCCCTAGCAACACACCAACTCTTTGCAGTAACAATCCATCTGTCTGTTTTACCAATCCAACTGTTCACAAGAAAACCCAAAATCTTTCCAGGATCAATCAATCTCAGTCTCCTGCCAAGCTATTTTCTCCTCCATGTTAAAATGACACAGGTTCTTATGCAATAAACTGCTCTGGTTTTTATAGGGCCGCATCTGTTGTGGTCCACTGGTCTTCAGACAGTCATGGAACTCAAATTTCAGTTAAAAAATTAGATAACAAAAAGGGACAGAAGAAAACCAATTAAAGTTCAGCACCTGTGCCAGAAAAATGCAGAGTATTTTTTAGAAATTGTATACTCTTACAACGCCTTCAACACTGGGCACATCTCCATATGGGAGTACAACGCATAACTTTGAACTGAAATTGAAAGGAAGATAATTTTCTGCAATCAGAGAGCACATTTTACACTAGAAAATATGCAGTATTTCTTTGTGTGAGTGCTGAGTACTTCATATATATTGCAAAATTCTAAACGTAATTATCTGTATTCATTTCTCTCTCTTTCCCTAATGCTATGAAAATAACAATTTATGCATGTCATTTACCCTATTTCCACTCTTATTTATTCTGTCTTTAAGCTCCAGTGACTCTGTGCTTCCCTGGGTCATTTTTCTTTATTTCACAATACAGGATCAAAGCGTATTTCCAACACGTATCTTTGTTTTCTATGGCACCAAAGAATAAATGAGGCTTGCAAGGAGTTCAGGAACCATCTAGGCCACCCCACAGCCCAAAGCAGGTCCACATCTGGGGGAGACAAGGCTGTTCACAGCATAGTCCAGTTGGGACTTTTAATCCTCCAAGAACAGAGATAGCACAGTTTTCAGAGCAACCTAATGTTCTCACAAGATAAAAATTTCTTCTTCTATCTGGTCTGAAACTCTCTTGTCACAATGTACAGCTGTTGTTTCTTGCCCTCCCTCCTGTCTCCAGCTGGTCTCCATCCAAGGATTGTCTTGTGTCAGCTGTGGGGTCTGTTAAGAGCATTGAAGATGTCCTTTCTCCAGTCTGACCCAGCTCCATTCTCTTCTCAAATGGTCAGAACTCCAGCCTCCACCACACCAGTGGACCTTTGCTGAGCTCCCTTCAGTTTTCCCATGTCTTGTCTCTTAAAAAAAATAAGAAAAGTTAGATGGACCATCTAGATGTTATCTGAGAAATTCCACAGTCATTCCCTTGACCTACGGGCTGTGCCGTGGTTCATACAGTCCAGGAGGTTGCTGGCTTCCTTTTCTGCCAGCAAACACCATGAACTAATGGATGGACTAATGTCCATCTTGGTGTCCACCTCCACCCCAGGGTCTTTCCTACAGAGCTGTTTCATGGCCTCTCCATCTCCACATACTATTGCGTTGTTGCAGGAGCTTTTTTTTCACAGTAATAGGAAAAGCTTCTTGATGTTTAGAGAGTTTGAGATTTGTCTCTGCTGTTTCATAATGCTCCCAGTGGCCCAGTTCTTCAGCCTGTTTGGGCCCTGTCCTTGACTGTAATGACTTGTACTCCTGATTTGACATAATCTGCAAAATGATAAGAGTGTTCTCTGTTACCTCCTGCTCATCATTGGTAGAGATGTTAAAGAGGACAGGTCCTAGTGCAGATGCCTATGGTAATCCATCTGTCACAGGCATCCAGGCAAAGTGTGACCTGTTAATCACCTTCTGAGCCCCATATTTGATCCATTCACTTGTCTAGCCATGCAGACTGTAACACTTCGATGTAAATATCATGGATGATAGTGCCAAAATATTGCTTGAGTCTATGCAAATAACATCCACTATTGTCCTGTCTTCACAAATGCAGTCATTATCATAGGAGACAACCACGTTAGTTAAGCATAATTTACTCTTGGTAAATCCATGCTGATGACTTCCAGTCACCTGTTTAACTTCACATGCCTAGAAATGTGCTCCAAGACTACTCAGTCCATAATTTTTCCTGAAACTGACGCAGGGCTGACCACCTTGTATCTGCTAGGGTTAATTTTCTGGCCTTTTTTGAAGGTGACTGTGACATTTCTCTTTCTCCAGTGAACATTGACTTCCTATTCTTTCTCAAAGACAATAAAAAGAAACTAAAACCAAATTACTATTTTTAAAACTTTCTAAAGCTTGCATATTTGTCATTGAGTACATATTTTATTTTGCTGAATAACAATAGAAACAATGAAATTACACATCTCTGCAGATGGCTTAACATTTGATTTCAGCTGAAGTTGTATTCATTTTCATGGTACATAAATTCTTCTAGGCATTAATTACAGATATAAATTTTATGTCTAAAGAATATATATTGGAAATCTTCAAGAGGATTATTGTCTTGGATTGCTGTCAAGTGTACTGTAGCTTGTAAGACGTCAGTGGAAATTAGAGATGCATGGACATTAAAATATGGGCAACCAACTTAGCTGAGGAATTTTTTAATGATTCCAAATTAGCCTACTCTTCACTCACAGGAAATTCAGGCAGTGTTTCAAGTGAACAGTCTAAAGATTATTCATATGAATTAACAGTATAAGCCTGAGTACACAAATTTGCTAATTGTAGTTATGAGGCTAGTATTTAAACATGCTTCCTGAGAGTTTGGAAACTATTTTAAAATGGTTTCTGTTACTCTAATTGCTGCAATTCACCTAAAGTTTAGTCAATTCATATTCTTTAAGTTACCAGTCTTCTTCAAAGAGGTTGACACTGTATTTATCTGAAACAATAAAACTTATGGAAAGAAAGGCAACATGACATATGCTAATAAGTTACTTCCCTGCCTAGTCCCATGCATATAATTTGTCTTTTAGACCAAAGCTTAAATTGGTACATCTGGATGACTTTTAAATCCCATTCACCTTCACAAGAAGATGGTTTTGCACTGCTTTTTGTAAGCAGAAAACTTTATTTATTCTCTCTTCTGCTGGTACTGTCAGCATAAAGTAATTTCTGTTTTATAGTCTCCTACACAAAAACTTCGGTATCTGGAAAACTGGGTAGGAGGAAGTTCATTTCTTGTGCATGAATTTTCAAGGCGCCTGTGGAGATCACTGGCAACACAAGAAAGCTCTAATACAATTCCACCCCTGCTTCTAGATAGTGTTATTAAGTGAGGTTTGTGCTTTATTTTACTTTATTGATGTGTGAAAAACATTTTTATTTATGCTTGTAGCACAAGCAGCACATCTTAATGTTTCTCCTGGCTTTTAAAAATAGTCATCTTCTTATAAAATCTTCTGTGAAAATCAGGTCAGCTTTATTTTTGCAGTCCAAGTTACCACTGAATTGCTGGGGATAATATCCTTCTTGTCCTTTATGCAAGTTGCTCCATACATGCATGTGTACTTCTTTGTATTTCTGTACTTTTTTCTTGTCCAGCATGTTCTTAACAGGAACTACCGTGTTAAACAAGTGGGTCATGTGTAATATGTACTGGAATAAAATATAATTTGAATGCAAAGAATAGTAATGCTGAAACTAACTAAAATAATCAAATGGTTAATGATATTATAAGTAGGTCCCTAGATATTCTTGGCATTTTTTTGCGTGGAAGAATTTTAGTCCAGAGAGGTAATCTCATAGTCCCGGTCAGTAAAATCCAGCTCTCAACAGATGTCCTTATTCAGACGAGTTGCCCTGTATATCCTGAATAATTAGATTGTATAGGGTGACTTGAACTTAAGTGCTTGGTGCAAAGAGCTGACTAGCATCTCTTCAGGTCATGTGAAATTAATTTGGGATCTGTAAAGTAACAGAGGTTAGGCTTTGTGCACGATTCACATGCCAGACTGACAACAGGGTATTCGCAGGGGTGATAGGGCTGAATGGATGAAAGCACTGCTGTATTACAAACTCACACTTTAAACCTAATTTGGAGAGAGAATTTCACATTTTCAACTCCTCCCTACATTCAGTCACAAAGCGCAATTGCTCAGACTTTATACAAGCCACGACTTTGGCCCTGCAGTCATAAGCAGACATGTCACAGTTAGTTGATCTAAAATGTATACAACACTAGACACTACTTAGGAAAATGTTTAAAAACAAGCAAAACTAAGTGCTGAGTATTCAGAAGCTGGATACCGTGTTAAATTGATGAGACAAAATGTGTTATAGAGCCTCCTGGGAAGCAAACATAGGAAACAGCTGTAGATCCAATATTGCAGACTGTTCATCTACCTGGAACACTACAGAAAGAAATAAAAATAAGGAACATTTAATTATCCATGTTTCATTTTACAAATGAAAATATTTATTCAGATTTTTAATTTTTTTATGTTAATCAGAAAAGGAAAGTGATACCATAGTTACATTCTGCTTCTTTTGCTTTCTTGCTTCTACAAAAACAGAGGATGTTTTCAGTATTTCTTATGCCTTTCTCAATTCTTGACAGGTTAAGAATCACATGGCTTTAAAAATTAGAACATAACAGACAAGAAAAGGTGATGAAAGAAGGAACATAAAGTTATATTGAGGAAAAAGAAGATAGCCATTGACCCAGAAATATAGCCTGATTTTATACATTAAAGAAAAACCAGGCATAATCAATTTCCTACCACAGGCAAGTTCTAAGAGGGAAAGTATCAAAAGAAAATAAAAAACAGGCATTATACTACTGTCATTCCTGTATGCGATCAGCCCATTTTCTATCTTTCTGGTGAAATTGCAAATAAATGCTATGATAATAGTGTCTTCAGTTAATGCTAATGTATGATATTTATGTTGTTTTACATTAGAAAGAGCAGTGGATGAAGAAAAGTTTTGTAGTTGGGTTCCATTTCACATCTCATCTTTATAATCAAACTGACTCGTGTTGTTAGATGGAATACAAAAAGATGCTAGAGGACAGAGAAAGAGGAGCAAATTGTGACATAATTTGACAGCAAAGACTTGTGATATTAAATAAAAGAGTTTGATTGCTTTGTCTGAAAAAAAATCCAATGAATCTTTTTTGGTATCTTTGATTTCTGCTTGTCCTAATTAGATATAAGTTCAACAAAGTAAAAATTTGTAGATCTTTTTAAAATTATAAAACCATTCTGTATTATAATGAAAAGAAAGCATTTTGGGCTTGAAAATATGATGCAAATTACTTCACTTAGCCTATAGCAAAACATTCTGCATCAAAGAGCTGTGAAAACTGAAGCAATAGACAATGTTTAAAAAGAAATAATGAATGCAGAAAATAAAGCTTGAATTTTAATTCTCACAGCTTTTGGAAACTTAGTTTTATCTGTAGAGTTACATTCTTGTCTTCAAATACAGATCAAACTTTAGTCTTTGATAATGATATATTTCATAAACCTACAGTCCACAACTCTGGCACATCTGGAAAAACAAACCAGAAAAAATCAGAAGTTGTCATTTTAATATGTTCAAATGGGTGTAGTAGGCTTACATTTGAAATGGCACATTTTTATAAAAATTAGAATATTTTGTTAAAGAATCACAAAATCATAGAATAGGTGAAGTTGGAAGGCACTTCTGGAGGTCATCTGGTCCAATACCTGTGTACAAGCAGGGCCACCTAGAGCTGATTATCCAGGACCAGATGCCTTTTGCTTTTGAATATCTCTAAGGAGGGTGATTTCACAAGCTCTCAGTGCAACCTGCATCAGTGTTAGGTCACCATCACAGTAAAAAAGCATTTTCTGATGTCCAGAGGGAATCTCCAGTGTATGCCCATTGCCTCTCATCCTTTCAGCTGGCACCACTGAAAAGAGCCTGGTTCTGTCCTTCTTACACCCTCCCTTCAGGAGTCTGTATACACTGATGAGATCCTCTCTGAGTTTTCTTTTGTCCAGGCTGAACTGTCTCAACTCTTTCAGCCTTTCCTCATAAGAGAGATACTCCAGTCCCTGAATCATATTTGTGGCCTTTTTTGGACTGTCTCCAGTATGTCCACGTCTCTCTTGTAATGAGGAGCTCAGAACTGGACACAGCACTCCAGGTGTGGCCTCACCAGGGCTGAGCAAAGAGGAAGGATCACCGTTCTCCATCTGCTGTCAGTACTTTGTCTAATGTAGCCCAGGATGCCTTTCCCCTTCTTCATAGCAAGAACATTTCTGGGACATGTTCATCTTGTGTCCATCAGAACCCCCAGGGTCTTTTCTGCCAAACTGCTTCCCAGATGGTTGGCCCCATCACTGGTGCCTGGGTTGTTCCTCCACAGTTGCAGGACTTTGCAATTTCCCTTGTAAACCCTCCTGAGCTTCATATCAGCCCATTTCTCTTCCTGGAAGAGAACTCAGAGACTTCTGCAAAAATGGCTTCCTCACTTGGCTGTCGCTGTTGCCAATGTTGCCTGTGCTATTACAGAGATACCTCAGAATAAACTGCTACAGACACAGGACAGTGGAATTGTTGCAGCAGCCTCTGAAGATTGATGAGCTATGGTTAGAAATAGGCTCTTACCTTTGCTGCATGTTCTGTCTAATGAGGCCATCCTGCTTTAGAGTGCACTGTGCAGACATATATGATTTCTCAGTGCTGGGTTATATTCCTGCACAGTAATTCTATCATTGTGGAATAATAGTATATGAAGATTATTTAAAAGATTATCACCTGCTTCCTATGTTCATTCAGTTCTCAAACAATCACTAAGAATAACCAGTTACTAACTCTAGGGAGCAGTTCAATTGTCTCTCTTGGGGTTTTTTTTAAGAGAAGGAACAAATAAGTATTGTATTTTTCATGGTGGTTTGTTGTTGTTGTTGTTGTTGTTGTTGTTGTTGTTGTTCTTTGTTTGGTTGGTTTTATTTTGTTTTGGGTTTTTTAATGTATTATTTTTGTGTATTAAAAAAACATAGATAATACATGAAAGCCCATGAATATAAGCAGCTATTTAGATTTAAGACTTACAAAAATTTTTTGAGATAAGCCAACCTGATTCTTAAAGGTGTGAGAAAGGCTTTTGAAGGGTTTCGTTCCTCATTTGTATACCTAGTTTCATCTAATAAACATAATCATCTAATTAGACCAATAAACCTGAGAAAAATTGTAAAGGTCTTTGATCCTTTCTAAAATGTTTCCTTTTATTACTATTTGCACAGTAACAGAAAGAAGTTTTGCTTATATACCATTCCTGCTTAGATTGACCAATATATTTCATAGTTTTGTTTACATGACTTGGCCACTTGTTCTTGCTCAAAGTTCCTGTTTCAAACTTTCTGTAACTGTTGTGTTTACTTAGTTTTTATTTTATCTAATGGCCTTTATTGTCAGCTTAGATAACAGCAGTGATTTAAATGCAACTTTAAATTATGGAACAATTTATGCTAACACATATACAGGACTCTAATGTTGGTCTTTTTTTAAAAAGACATATATTTATTTATTTCAGAAAAAATAGGAGTTCTTGCCATTTGTTTTCAATTCCAAACTTATTGCTTTTTTAAAAAATGGTTTTTTAATTGTGAGGTTTGATAGACAAAGTCTTTCATAGAAACTGGCCCCACTAAAAAGAGCTCCTTAATGAAAGAGCTCCTAGATACTGTCAATTGGTTTGTATGAGTTTTGGTTCAGTGTTCTTCCAAAAGCCTACAAAGACAACCAGGAAAATAGTCTCTCTCTTTCAAACCATATGAGGTGTTTAGGGGAGAGCATTCAGGAAAAAGTACTTCTTGGTTTTAGAATAATCCTATCCAAGCCTGAATGGTTTTTACACTCTTAATGTATGGATTCACTGTGCTTCTCTTACAGCCTTTATCATAAACTGACCTTTTTTCCATCCTCTTGCTGCTCAAGTAAGAAAGAGAAAAATTCTTTCATAAAAAAAATACAAAGAAAAATAAATCTAACAAAATTGCGGAGACAGATGTTAATGGTGTCCTAATTCCTTTTTCATGTAAGAACTGTAACATGCTTTCCTTACATAATAATCAAATGCTCCCTAGCAAGTAATTTATTCTGTCCTAAAACCTTAAAAGCCTTTGAATGTGATATGTTTCACCCTTTTTTTCACTTAGAAGAGTTAGTGCTCCTAAACAAGTAAGCTCTGGCTGTACTCTGATAGACCTGATAATTTTTCTTTGCTCTTCTTTGTATTACTCTATTGTTTTGTGTGCTCATAGATAATTCCACCCTTTAAAAAGTACTCTTCCTCGGAGAAAAGTGATGAGATAAAGACTGTCTTCAGATGGTGTCTACAAAAACAGGGGTTAGAGTAGCCATTACCTGAGGGGAACTTTTAGTTCTATTATCACTCACAGAGATGAATCTTATGACTGCTGAATCTTAGATGCTTTTTAAGATAACTTAGAAGTCATAGACATGAAATACACAGTACTAAATTGTTTAACTATACAGCTGATAAAGAAACTGTCCAGATAAAGTACAATATTTTTTGCCTTCATGGCAAACAAAAGACACATATTTTTATTCAGGTACCAGCTTTCAAAGTGAAATTTTGGAACTTTTGGAACAAAACATTACACATCCTCCAAGGTATCAGCCTGAATTCAAGATCAGCAAACCAGTAACTTACTTTTATTTATTTATTTTATTTTATTAACATTCCTTTAGAAAAAAAATAATTTTTAAAGGTGAAGTTAATCTTCTGTTGGACTGAAGTAAATAACTACCCCTATCTTTATGAAAGTTATAACTATCTATAATTATATCTATTACAATCTGTAATTATCTTTAGGGAGGTTAAGGTTAGTGTTATGAGAAAAGCTATAAAACTGGGTCAAACAGTCTTTGAAGAAAAAATTGATAATACATTCCTGTGATAGTTTATGTTTCCTATATAAACAGCCTTTCTAAAATTTAGTACAGGTTTGCCTATAATCTCGGGCTGATATACACTGAATGCAAAGTAATTGCAAATCTACACAGAAAAAATAAAAACCCCATGGGTCAGAGTGAATTACATTTTGACACCTTTAGCCATAGCAAATAGTTACCTACTTCAGGAGTGATTTCACTTAACCCAACAGACCTCATACCAGTAATACATTCCTATTTACTGCTGGTGTGTGTCTTGTGCAAAGTGCTTCCTGTGCAAAGTGACAGCAGATGCTATCTGCTTTGCAGAGGTGAAAACAACTGCACAAGAGAATCAAGTCCCTAAAAACCATGCAAATCAAAATGGCCAAAGCAGTGAGCTGCAACACATGCTAGAGGGGTTTCTTTTACTTCTGTGAATTTTGGCTCTTTTTTAACAAAGAATCAGCAAATCCAAATAAAGTATATCTAAATATACTTTGAAAACTATTCCATTTAAACATTTTCTGTTACAAATTTCAAAAACCAGTCTTGTGCATATCAGATTACACTTCTGTTTGTACTCAAGAATATATTTCTATTTGTATTCTCTCTTCATTGTTTTCTAAGTAAAATGATGAGGCTACTGACTGGTAAATATTCCAAAATCTAGGGAAAGCAGATTACTAAAGCTGCCAGAAAACCTTGATTCAAATACAGGGCTACTTTTTAGAAGATTTCTCTCAAGCTTCTCCTAGTAAGAAAACTTTAAAAAATTACTGTGAGCAGAATTTGGTGATATTCAATCTACTTAATGTGTAAGTTTCATGTGACATAAATCTTTTAATACCTTTTTTCCTCTGTTTCTTACTTTATATAATTTATTAATAATATATTGCAAGTTCTACAAAACTAAATGCATCAAAGAGAAGGAATAGAGGAGTCTGGCACAACATCTCCAGGGAATCTGGAATTAAACTCTGGTGGGGCATTTCAAGACTCCCACATTCCCCTCTAGGAAGAAGATTTCTAAAGCAGTAGATTCAAATGCACTATATTTTAAAACATATTGCTACAGTACTCATTTTAACAGAATTTCTTTTATTTCCAACACTGTCAAGCCTGTCAAATGACAACTGTAAACAGCTGCGTTGTGCCAACACTCTTAAAAGGAAATCCCATTTCTTGTCCAATATAAACAACTGTATTAACATTATTTTTCTCTTGTTTAGCTTCTGCAATGCAATACCACAGTAAGTTGGAGACAATTGCAAGTCATAATTAAGAGTATTATTCATTGTTCCCTCAGAAATGCTTCAGATTATTAATGAACAAAAATTAATTATGTCATGGAGATGTACAGTGTTTTAATTCTTCATTTCAAATCAATAAAAGAGCTGTGAAGCTCTGTAAAGAGCATAGACACCTCTTTCAGCAGTAATGTATAAAAAAATGTATATTTAAGTCAGTGTAGTTTACTAATGTTGACACTTCAAGGTCAAAGTTCTTTTGATTAGGGACAGATCTTGCAAAACATAAACATAGATATAAACACAAAAATTGAATTGAAAACCTAAGAATAAATTTCTAAATCAGGGTACAGAGAATACACATACAATAAATAATGAGAAGTTTTGTGTTGACTCTCCAAGTGTTTTGACACCACATCTAATTTTCTTATTTAATGATCCAAAAATATTTTATTCATTCTATTTCAAGAATATACGTAGTTTTTACCATGTTGAAGGATATTTTTATGGGTTTCATGAAACTTGTTGGAGCCTTAGAAGTTCCCTCAAAATGTCACACGAAGGCTAGGAATGCCTAAGTGGTGTATCTCCTACCATCTAACAGTTAGATATTTTATCAGCAGAGATAAGTACTACCTTTCACATTACATCTTGGCATTCATTTCTCTGACCTTTTCATCAAATGTAATATAAAAAAAATTACTTCTCTGGCCAATGAAGATGAACAATTGAGGTGTAAATCTGAAAGTGACAGAGCCTTTGAGAGGGGCGTCTCCCTCTCCAGTGCCTATAGAGGGAGCCTGGCTGCCACATTTTTAAAATTCTGTAATTACGTCAGAGTAAGTCCCGTCCTTCATATGGCAATATGATATATGACCAGTGATACATTCCAAACAGTTAAGAAAATAACTTCAAATCTCTGCATCCAAAATAGCATCTGGTATTTAACACAAAACTAAGGAACTTTTCCAAGAAACATTGCTTGTTATTAGGAAAACAGCAATAAAAAGGTGTATATAAGATTCCTATATGGTAAAGTTAAATGGTTCATGAGTTGAGTGTGCATTTTAGCAATGCTTAACTTATTTGTCATTAGCTGTTTATTAATGCAACACAATAAGGCAAGGACAAAACTGTAGAGTAACAAGGTTTGGGGACACCCACCATTGCCCATTACACTAGAAAGTTTAGATAAAAAAGACATTTTTCCAGAAACAGGAAAAAAATTTTTAGTATATAGGAATAACAAGGAGATAATATCAACATGGTTTGTCAAGAGTAAATTATGTCCTTTCATAACAAGGCAACAATTTTTTTTTCGGTAGAGAAGAAACAGAAGTCACACATTTTGAGTTTCGAACGTATTCTGTGTTAAGCCTTGTAAGCAAGTGAACGAAATAGAAAAGAGTTGGTAATTTCTCTCTGGAAAGGATGTATTGACTGATGCTACTCTGTTCTGTCTTAGGTATTTTGCTGGCTTTATCTCTGATTTGCTTTCTGTTGTTCTAAATTTCTGGATGAAGGCAGATTAGGAAGGACTGTAGCAATGCTGGAGGACAGGATTGCAATCAAGGAGATCTTGACAGATGTAAGAAAAAGACTGGAAACAAAGATTAATAGATAATTCAATCAAAATATATGCAAAATTCCTCCCTTTTGTTCACTGTAAATGTAGATGGACATCATCTGTAGAATGTGTCAACAAATGAGGAATGCTTGATGTCATTGGTATTAATTAGCCTAAAGGAGAAAACCTTGAAGTGAAATGAAGCTGGTGAAAGGTCTAGAAAATGTATCCCATGAGGAATGGCTGATGGAACTGCGGTTGTTTAGTCTGGAGCAGGCTCAGAGGGGACCTCATTGCTCTCTACAACTATCTGAAAGAAGGTTGTATTGAGGTGGGGGTTGGTCTTTTCTGCCATATCTCAGGTGAAGGGGCAAGAGGAAATGACCTTAAATTGTGCCAGGAGAAGTTCAAATTATATATTAGGAAAAGAAATCACTGGAAGAATAGTTAGGCATTGGAATATGTTGCCCAGGGACGTGATGGAGTCACCTTCTCTGTAAGAGTTCGAGAGGCATCTCAATGTTCCATTTGGGGATGTCGTTTAGAACTGATTGTGGGTTACATTTGGAGTAGATGATCTTGAAGGTCTCTTCCAGCCTTGATGATTCTGTGAGTCTGTGAAACATGGGAAAACTTTTTGGATATTCAGAAAGTATGGGCTGGGGATTGCACAGGTCTGTGGTTACCTGCTGCCAGTTATGGTTTTCACTGGCTGCCATACTGGTGAGTGTAACATTGCAATGGGGGCCACATCACTGGAACTTCCAATGGATTCTTAGGCACAAAGTTTCAAGGGAGAAGTCTGCTGATAAAAATTATCTCGTCAGTGATTTAGTGGAAAGTATCCCTGCCCAGGGATTGGAACCAGGTGAACATTAAGGTCCCTTCCAACCTTCTGTGATTCTGTGATTCTGATTATTGCATATGTTTACTAATGATATTACAAAAAGTATAGATCAATTATGGAGAAATTCAAAGGAGAAGAAGAAAGAGAAGGAGGAGGAGAAAAAAGAAGACGACAAAGGAATAACTTTCCAATTCTAGAAAAAAAATTACTTTCCAGTTTTAAGGATTGTGATTCCTGGGAATTTCATGGGACCTAGCTCCTAGCTGGTCAAGGAGGAGTGAACAAGATTTTTTTTTTTTTTTTTTTTTTT
>VZSE01007208.1:552202-629630 GCA_013398275.1 Promerops cafer | reverse complement strand
TTTTTTTTTTTTTTTTTTTTTTTTTTTTTTTTTTTTTTCCCTAAGCTTATGGGATAACATAATTTCTTATTTTGGAAGTCAAACTTGTGAGTCATATTTCTTACTTGTTGCTTATGATGAAAATAGAGTTGTGCATCTTGCCCAAATATAACTTAAACAGTAACGAAAAGTCTTCAAATTTTAAACTGTGCTAATGAGATGCTCTATCTGCTCGATTAAAGCTGTATTGTTAAACCCAGAGAAGACACACATTTTGTGGCATCTTGTATTACTATTACCATGTTTTCCCTCTACTGTATTGGAATATGTGATAATCCATAGCACTTCCTTTAAAATGTTATTTTGGAGGAGTCTCCTTTTAGCTCTACTTTAGAAGAGACTACTATTAAATTGAATATAAACAGATTTTAAAATGGGAAAGCCAGGAAATCTTACTTTTTTGCATTTAGTCTTACCAATATTTATGTTGGTAATGGGGACTTTGATGGCAGTACAGTTAGACCCATGGTTTGTTATTTCTGAAGATAATTTAATGGGGGTAATGTACAATTGAAAGCAACTGATGTTGTGGCAGTATCACCAAAAAAAAAAGATGTAAAATCAAATCCATAGTCTCAAACCTGTCATAAGGCTGGCTTTTACAAGCACATGCAGTACTTCTACAGGTTTAAAAGGATTCATACAAACAGACCTAAGATTAGACTCTGTTGCAAACTAAGAATAATTTTCTTCTTTTAGTAAAAAAAGGCTTTATTGAAATTTTTTATGCATTCTCTGAAAATAAGGAGGATAACTCCAGAGCTTTATGGCAATATGACATGTTTCAGAAAAAGATTAATAATTTTTGCTATCCAGTGGTTTAGAATGTCTGCTGAGAAATTGCTGCTCTCTCTTACAGGTATGAAAACGTTACTGCAGATTTTAGTTCTGATATGTAGCTGTATCAAATGTTAACAAAACCTTCTTAAATACACTATTGCATTTGAACAAATAATTAGAATATAGAAAACTCATAGAATAGTCTATTTTATACTCTTTCTAGTCCTTTTCCCCAATTTCACAGAATCTGCGTTGTACTAACTAAATGTGATTATCTAAACAGAATAAAATACCATATTAAAATTTTCTTTGTGACGAAGCTGACGGAAGTGGCAAAGACAGCTAATTTTTGTATTATAATAAGCATCCAATATCTGTTGGATATTGGCCATATGCAATATGCAATTGGCCATATGCAATATGGCCACCTAGTTTTCAACCAAGCAACTAAGTGCCTAAGATACAGGCAGGTACTACAAAGAATCAAGCTCTTTTGTGATTTCATTTACTCACTTTGCAAGTCTACATGTTTAAGTAGATCTGATAAGGATAAGAAACTTAGGACTTATCAAGAGTTTGCTTTGCTGTTGCATTTATGTTACTGTACTTTAATGATTAATATTAATCTCTAGAAGCTATTCATTTCCAGTTAGAATGAAAGCCATAAACCATAACACAGTTTCCTGCTAAATAAATAATATGAATGTAAAGATATTTATATGCTCTTCTACTAAAGGGATGTAAACTTCTCCAATAATTGCCAGCAGTAAAAATGCTTTTTGCTATATTATGTTACTGAGCATTTAAAGCCTCGTCCTTTGTAATCTAATAGCTGTTTGAAAACAAAACAGAATAAGTTAGTTTTATTTTGTCACGTCTTTGCCTTACATCAAAAACTTAAAACATCTGTGTCAAAGACTGTCTCTGCAGGATGTATTTATGATGTTGCTTTTTTATATTTTGATCTCTTTCAGAGACTCAAAAACTTTAAAAAATATGGAAGAAACATACGTAGATATAAAAGCAGGTTATTTATTGGTGATGTAGCCGTAGAAAAGTTCTGTGCACAGCAAATTTTGAGAAAAAGAAAACCTGAAAGATAATCAAGTCTTAGGTATAAGTAGAGCTAAAAACCTACAGAAGTGTTGAAAGTGGAATGCAAAATGTTATCCTGAAAGTTGATTTTGCATGTTTAATTGTACTCCCAGGAAAGTCTGCTTGGACTTCTCAAAACAAGAACATAAATCTTTACAATAGCAGGGCTCAAAAATCAATATGATATGTACCTAATCATTTTATATTAAGAAAATAGTGGCATAAAAATATAAAGTACTTCACTTGTCAAAATCTGAGGCACCTATTTTCTTGACTAAAAATGACTATTTATAGTGTCATGTGTCTCCAGTAGAAGAAAGCCATCTCCTTGATCACTACATAGCTGATAGAGAACACATGTTAAAGCTTCTTTTGTTGATTTCTTTCTGGTTAGTTTTTGCTACTATTTTAGAAAGTAGGAGGAAACAGCATGGCTGTTGTCTTCATGAAAATAGTGACAGATTCAATATTTTGCAAAAACAGAAGTCATAGAGCAATTCTTTGCTTTGTCTATGACAAGCTCAGCAAACTGTTCCTTTTCTGAGGAAACTAAATATGAAGAAATGTCAGAAAAACTAATGATAATCATTAAATATCATCTTGCCATCTTTCAAAATAGAACTCTGAATATCCTTTAGAAAAGTAATTATTGGGTTTGGTTTTTTAAAAAAAATTTGTTTAAATCTGTAAGGAAGAAATTAGATATTAAAATAATTTATAGGGATGGCCTAAAATTGCCACAGATTTTTGAAATTGTTTAAGTGTATAGAACTCTGAATATGGTGAATGGTGAATGATCTTCAGAGGTGTGTGTGTGGGCTGTGTAACTCTAGGGATTAAACACCTCTAGTTATTGAGTTCAAGCTCTGAAATGCTGTGTATTTCTAAAAGAAAATTTAAGAAAAATATCAGCAGCGCTATAGCTGAGCATGAAAACATCTCTCTGTACCAAGGTCAAGTCTCTTTTCTATTCAGATATTAACATACTCATTCATACTCTCTTGAAATCCCTTGTCCCTCAGGGACTTCAGGATAGGCTTAGTGACCCTTAATTATGGTCACGGAGAAAAAAAGTCATTAATGAGATAGTGCCCTTTGGCTCACATAGAAAGCAAAAACAGAAGCAAAAAATCCCCAAACCCACAACAAGATGACAAAAAATAACCCCAAAAAAACCCAAACCCAAAACAAGAAACTCTCAAAACAAACAAACAAAAATGCATCCAAGCCCCTCCAAATGCAATTAATTTTAACTCAATATTTAAAATATTAGGGAATATATATATGAGTCTAATAAAGCAGTTGTCTGTCCCAAGCTCTGTTCTGTTCTGATTTTGGTTTTTTGAAGATCAAGGAATGATGTGATTTAAGGCAGCAGGGAAAAAGACATTGTGGTGACCCCGAACAAGTGCTGGGGAGTAAGACAAGAAGTGTACTGGGGCCATCAACTTCTTCTGCATGCTAGCAGAATTTGAGAGACGATTGGATAGACTATGAACTAACAAGGAATAGAATAATTTATAGCATTAAATACTATCCTCAGTGTAAGGGAAAAGGGGTTGAAAATGTTCCTGTTTAAAATTGTTCACAAGGTTTTCATTACAACAGAAGACAACCTAGTCTGTCTACGAGTGGCCATTTGCCATATTTCCAGGGTGTTTTGCATTGAGAGTTGATCATAGAATCATAGAATCATAGAATGGTTTGGGTTGGAAAGGACCTTAAAGATCATCTGCTTCCAATACACTGTCATGGATAGGGACATCTTCCAGAAGACCACTTGCTCAGCCCCCCATCCAGCCTGGTCTTGAGCTCCCAGGAATGGGACATGCACAACTTCTCTGGGCTTCCTGTTCCAGTGCCTCACCACCTTCACAGTAAAGCATTTTTTCCTAATATCTAATCTAAACCTATCATCTTTCAGTTTAAAGATATTCCCCCTTGTCCTGTCACTACATGCTCCTGTAAATAGTCCCTCTCCGTCTTTCTTGTAGGCTCCCTTCAGGTACAGAAACCCTGCAACTAGATCACCACAAAGCCTTCTCTTTTCCAAGCTCAATAAATCCAAATATCTTACATTTCCTTGAGGGAGGGATGTTCCATTTCTCTAATCACCTTTGTGGCCCCTCTGGACTTGCTCCAACAGGTCTATGTCCTTTCTGTGATGGGGACCCCAGAGCTGGATGCAGTACTCCAGGTGGGATCTCACAAGAGTGGAGCAGAGGGGAAAAATACCCTCCCTTGCCATGATGGCCAGGCTGCTTTGGAGGCAGCCCAGGGTACAACTGGCCTTCTGGGCTTCAAGTACACATTTCTGGGTCATGTCCAGTCTCTCATCCACCAGCATCCCCAGGTCCTTCTTGGCAGGGCTGCTCTTGATCTCTCCATCTCCCAGGCTGTGTTGATAATAGCAGCTGTCCTGACTCTGGTGCAGCACCTTGCGCTTGGTCTTTTCAAACCTCATGATGTTCCCATGGACCCACTTCTCAAGCTTGTCCAGCTCTCTCTGGATGACATCCCATTCTTCAGTTGTGTCAACCACATGAGTTGAGTTGGTGTCATCTACAAATTTACTGAGGGTGCACTTCATCCCTTTGTCTGTGTCATTAATTAAGATGAAAGGACAGAATTCAGTTTGGGCCAGTACATGTATATTAAATCTATTACTGTCTAATTGCAATGGTAGGAGTGTTTTCAAATCTACTATGCAGAAGAGGCAATTAAGTCATGCTAATAAAGGTTTATTTTATACCTTTTTAAAAATATATTTGTATAAACATGCACACAAAGTATAAGGACACTTGTGTATAAGGACTCTGTTTTATTTTGGCAGAGTATTCACCGGTCATTTAAAACTTTATCCAATTTGGGGGTTAGTAAATTACTACAACTGGCTATAAAAAAAGATTTGTTGAGGAGAAATTCCATGGATTTTTTTCCAGGAGCTTTTACACTGAATTTAATGTCTGTACAAGCACAGCTTGATATATTATGCCCATTATCATCATTTAAAGTGTTCTAATATAATGAAAACCTGAAGAAAAAAGGCATCTGTTTAAACACCCAGCTGCTGTTGACCAATGGGCACAGTATTGAGAGGATAAGATATGGCAGGCAACAACACTCTTGGTTCTTTCTGAAGGCTTCAGTTCCAACTGATGTTAAAGCTTGAGTAAACAGTTGTAACTTCTCTTGACCATGAGCAGTTATTTCTCATGGGACATCATGTTGCTGGGGGCCTTTAAGTGAGGCCATTGATTGAACAAGGCAGCCTTCTTATGATTAGCAAAAGGGAAAACTAAAATGATCAAAAAGAAAACAGAGTTCTAAAAATTTGTGTCAATGTTTTAATGAATATATAAGAAAAGAAATGGAATTTGAGGAATAAAGCAATTCAATAATTTACCAAGATTTTCCTCATCAGTGACAATTTTGCTTTTGCCAGGACACATGTTCAAGCTGTTGAGGTGGTTTCAGCCATCTTGGATGAGCAATTCTTGGTTATTGAGTCTCAAGAATGGGAATTAAACTCCTTGATCCTGCAGGATGCTTCAAGTGAATCATGGTGTAAGTACCCATTGGGGTACACTCTTTTTTTTATGTATATACATTTGCTTATACAAACAGGCCATAATGAAGAACTTGGCTAAATAATTATGTAAGGAGAAAATAAAACTGAAAAACTCTTGAGAGAGACAGTTTCATACCAGATACATTGGTTTTTAAATTTTAAAACACGACTCTACAGATCATTCAAGAACTAATTCTTTTCCGTTATTACAAAAGATGAAGTAAATAAAAAATAAAAAGAGATAAAATCAACTGCATTGAATACATTCTAATTCTTTTGCATTGGAGAAGATAGTACAGGGATAGAATTCTTTTATATGACATGGGCATTCATAACTTGCTGAAATGTATATTTTTGTATCATATACCTATGCACTGATATTCTTATCAATTCTGATAAGAAATGTCTTGAAGGACTGAAGAAGCTCTGGGATCTAAACTCTTTTAGAAATCTAGCCTGTCAAAAATTAACTTGAATGTGTATCTGGCATTGAAGCAACACATACTTTTGAATTATTAATTTTTTTTCTCTTACTCTAGTAAGAGTTTACTCTAGTAAAGTTTTTCTAAACTGTAATAGGAACTATGCCTATTTAACCAGCACTATGGTTTGCTTCTACACTTAATCTTTCTATCATTTCATAAATGTTCATATAACTCAGCTCAGAGAGGAGTAAGAAAAATAGACATTTATAGCAAATTAACTATACAACCTTCTTCTTCTACAGCTGATATTTTCATGCTTATGTTCCAAGCTTTAACACTCATGAGTAAGAAACCAAAATCTTCTTGCATAGTAAAACTGGAAATGCATTTCATAAGAAAGTAGAGAATAGTATCAAGTATTTTAAATGTTATAGAGCTGGCTCCTGAGTCTTAAATACCAATAAATTGGATTCTACAAAGCAATCCTGACTAGTTTTCTAATTTTCAGAAGTTGATAGAATAATGCTTCAGCAGTTTTTCTGTTCTTCCTAATTAAACAAGCAAACAAAAGCATTCCTAAGATTAAAATGCATACAGAGCTCAAGAGAAATTTAATTTAAAATAACTTCACAGGAGGAACATAAAAGTAGTTTAGTGTCTTAGCTTAAATAAAATTGTATACAATGAAGAATATTACCAAGAGTAGGAGAAGAAAAAATTTCATCTACAAGAAATGAGCATGTGCCACTCTTTCTCTCAGAAACTAAGGGAGTGAATGTGGTTGGGGAATGTGAGAAGGATGACAACAAACTCCCTTCCTAATTTTGGCTATCCTCACAATGACATTGAGAAAGTCACCGTACAAAGAGATCTTCATCCTTTCTTTCTCTTCTCAGATGCAGACGTAAAATTATCTTTCCCTAATAAACTATCTCAGAAAAGTTTTTCACTTCCTAAAGTATATACTGGGTATGCATGACAGGGGGATGTATCAGAGCTGTTTTGGAATAAACACCAGCAGATCTGTCAGGTGAGCACCAGAAAAAGTCATTGACATTACATTGACTCAGAGGTAGATAGATAAGGGTTAAATAAATGAATGAGTTGGGCTGCCATGCAAATGTTTCTTCAGATGGTCCTATTTCTTTTCAGAACATGTAATACTAAATGATTTTCCAAATGGTATTTTCCTTTTTGTTGATTACCAATTAAAAAGTCACTACAGGAAAAATCGACAAAATATAGTCCACACTTTCGGTGGCAGCGTGTTTTTTAATATAATAGAGTCTTGTAAAAAAGGCTGAGATAAAAACTAAAATGCTGGTGTGGAATATTTTTGTGTGTTTTCTTCTGGCAACATAGTGCATCACTTCAGAACCTTTAACTACACAAAATATGCGTAAATTCCAGCACAATATTTCTCTCTCTGAAATATTTCCAGTTCAAAATGAAATTTTAAATAGAAGGCTACAAGAGTTAGCCTAATGTGTCACTAAGCCAGGGATGTAAAAGTGACTCACCTGGAACACTGGCGACCTTAGTTTGTCTTTCTGGTCTGTATGATTTCAAACAGTAATTTTGAGCCTTCATCTTTTCTATTCAAGGTGATTGCCATTATTGGTAAAGAGGAAAGTTAGTCTCTTTCTCTGACCTAATGAATATTCATCTATGTAAACAAAGTAGAAAAGTCTCCATACAAATGAATGAAAGAGAGAGCAACTTTGGTTATTCATATGTATTATACTCATTACAGGGGCCAGACATTCAAAATGAAATCTGACATTCACTCGTTCCTCCAAAAGGGAATCACAAAAAGCATGCCAAATGCAAATACACAAACAAAAATGGTAAACATTGATAAAATTACGTGTTTTAAAGACTGTGAATGTGTGTAAGAATGGTTTGTTTAAGTAGTATCTTGAGTAGATAGAATTTGTATTCTCCATCAAATGGATTCTTCTGTAGTCCTTATGCCCCCTCCCATGCCTTTTCTGTTAATTTAAATGCTGCCTGTGCTGCTGCTGACACCTCATTCCAGCTGCAGGATCAGCCTTTAAGAGAGCCAGCATGCATTTCCACGATGTATGTTACAGCCAGTCATTAGTCTTATAACATTTAGGTACAAAAGAAAAATTACAGTCTTTGTAAGTCCCACAAATAAAACTTCTTGTGCCTGTCAGGGCATAAATCCTTGATGTTTTACAAGCTGCTCTTGCATGTCTCTGTTTCTGTTTTGTATGTCTGAATCTAAATTACTTTTATTACTATTCAGATTGATTTAACCTTTCTTGAAGAGTTATCTATTTTAAAGAGGAAACACTGTGATCCATACACAGCAGTTATGATAAAAAACTGCAAAAATGAAAAACTAGTGGCATAAGTGAAAGTTTCAATGTCTCGTTGCTAAATGTCAAAAGATTAAAAAAAAAGTACTCCATTTGGATTTGAGTTTCTTAGTGAAATGTCTGCTGATTTTTGGAGATAATTTGAAGTAATGAAGAGGGGAAAACCACTTGATTAAAGAACTTTTAATTTATACTTTCAAAGCATACTTATATATTGACATCGTAACATGAAAACACAGAAATATTCTTAACATTTATCCATAGAAAATATATCAAAATGCATAAATTTAGTGTTTGAAAATCAATACTTGATTATAAAATCTCCTGTATTCTATCATGAATACATGACTCAAATGAATTTTTACTCCCGTTGTATCTTAGTTTTTGGCATTTAGAAGCACAATCTTGCTACTATTGTCTTGCTACTATTTATTTTACAATAAAATCAGTGGCTTTCCACTACCATGTCATATTCATATTCACATTCACTTAGCAATACTTGTTGCCCCTAAAATTTGAATGGTTCTTATATGTTGAATTTGCATTTTATTATTTAATGTTCCCATTAATGCAGCTCTTCTTTAAGAGTCAACCAGAAAAAAGTGCGCAAGATAAAAGGAGAAGATACAAGACTATAAACTGTTCCATGTTAGTTGTCAGTTTTTAAGTCAGAAGACTTGAAAGAAGTGATTTGTAGTCCTTCACATCATGGCAAATGAGTTTTAAGTAGGTCAGATGGGTTCTCAGTATTAGAGGGCCTGTGTAATGTGGTTTAACTGGCTATAGAGGGGGCATGATTTATTGAAAGTTCCACATGGCTTCCAGATATAACTGCATTTTTTTCTGTGGGAAACACTGCAAAAATAAGTTATTTAAAGAAGACTTAATAATAGTTATATGTTATATTTTTCTGTATTGTCTTATATCAGTTTCTTCATATTAAAGAATAATAATTCTGTTTATTAATTATGTTCTTTTTATGGACTGAATTCATAATCGATCATTATAAATGCATAAAATGAATTATCTTATTCAAGACCATATAGAATATAACAAAGGAAATTTTTTCTCAATATCTATATCAATATTTAGAATTCATGAGTATACAGATGTGCCTGTGTGTATGAAACAGTCATGAACAAAGAGCAGGACATGTGAGGGAATCAGCAATTGTGTTTACACTTGCCTGAAGAGCAACATATTTTTTAAGTTAATTGGCAATTTGTGGTGCATTTCAAGAGCAGGAATGAACATTAGGAATAAGCTGGGAAGAGAGATAGGTACTTCAAAATAAAAAAATTATTTTGTTAAGAAGATATTTGATACTAAAATTATCCACAATATGAACATATTAGTGTAATATATAATCTGATATTTTTTCTGTGCATTTTTTCTTATTTCAGTGGTACTAAATATTTAACTTGATAACATATTTTTAAAATATTTTTAAATGGGATTTTTGCAAGGGAGATGAGACAAATCTTAAGGGAATATAAATGACTCCCTGCCCAGCTGGAAAGGAGAGGTGGATATCATCTCTGTGGGTAATTTCACACAGAATTAGATAACTGAAGAAGGAAAGCAGTGCCTCTGGGGATAACAATCCATGGGGAATGACTGCATAATTACTATATTTGGGTTTTAATCATTTTTTGCCTAATAACTGGTTGTGTCTCAAGTGGCTGTGAGCTTCATGTTGGAAACATGAACATTAACTCAAGAAGGGAACCCAAAGTCCCCCTGGCCTAAGGCTCTGTGTACAACAGGCAAGAACCATTGCCTGGGCAGAGGAACATAGAGCAAGCTCACTGTGATTCTCCTCATGCGTTTCTCCCACCAGCAGTCAATCAAGTATCTATGCAATTCCTAAGCATCCAGACAGTTGCAGTCTTGCAGAACTTCCTGTACTCTTCAGTCCCTTAACAATGTTTTATTGCAAGTCACAGTGAGTTTGTAGCTTATAAATGTGCTAAAAGTTTTTTTTGTTTAAGCTTGACAGATTGGTTCTTCTATGCTGGAGAGAATGCTTATAATTTACGGGCTCAAGGTTTTTGCATGTAGAATTACTACATAGATCTTGTCTTACTGTAAAGAGGAGCAACTTCTTTGTAATCAATGCTAGGAATTTAAAGAGTTTCCATATTTTTATTTAGATATAATCTCACTCACAACTGAAATCAGTATTCATGTGAAAGCTTGAAATGTGTAACCAAACTAGACTTCTGAACAACATTATTTTTTTTAATCATTTACAGAAAAGTTTTGGGATATCAAACCATGCAGTAAATCAATATAAATGTTAGAGCTGTAGGTGAATAACAAGGTGATTTCTAGGCTCTGGGCTGAGTTAAACTGCAACTGAACAGGATCTGGGAAATGACAGGAGAGGAGAGCAGAAGAGAGGACAGGACTGGGCAGGTCAGGACAGGACAAGACAGAATGCAGGACCAGTGCTGACCAGTGGTGTCAGAGCTCCACAGTGTTACTGACAGTGCCATGAGGAATTTCTGCATTGCACAACTGGTGAAGTCTTGGTCCTGAAAGAAATTAATGAAATCTGTAACTGAAAGGGATATGGGTGCTCATTTTTGGAGTGCAGGGCCTTGCAGAACCAGCAGGGACCAGTTTAACCCCGTCAATAAAACCACATAATGACAAGATTACCTAGGTAATGGTGTTAGGCTTAACAGCTCTGGGTATGGGTGCAACAAAACTAAGACTAAAGTGGTAAAAACAATCGTTGGCAGGTTGCTTTTTTGGGAGAAAATTGGGGCAGAGAAAGGGAAGTAGAAGAGTGGCAAAATGAAAGGTCGAGAAAAGGGGATAAGTTATACAAATGAAGTGGTAAGTAAAATCCTGGGGGACCCACTGGGCAAGTCCTGCTCTTCATCCATCCTATGGAAATCATGGCCACAAACTCAGCCTGTTGCTGTGACCATAATACATATGTTTCCAGTGAGGAACCCATTTTTCCAGTCAGGAGGACAAAAGGGGAAAGGGTGCTTTCTCTAAACGGGGAAGGAGCACCTGGTGTAACCAGTGTAGGTTGTTGTATACAGCCTGGTGGCAGTGTCTTCTCAGTCTCTTCCAAACAATGACTCAGGTGAGTTTTCTACAATGCACAAGCCAATATTTGCTGGTGGGTCTCAGCTTTTTTATCAATGACAATTATGCAAACTGATGAATCTCCAGAAAATTAAAAAAAATAATAAAATAAAAATAAAAATCTGTGCAGCCAAAGCATCTCAGCAGTAATCTATCTTTGCATTATTTAAAGTTGTCTTGAAATTCCCTTCAGTGTTTTTCAAACTCCCACTCTTTTGAGATCTTTTTTGTTTAGGTTTTTCACATTGCAGAAAGGATATAATGAAAAAAGAGGAGTCTCAGCATCTTGAGTTTGATTCCCATTGTTTGCATCATCATTTACAAATGGTCACTGGACTTGAGTTGCAACTTTACTAATTCACATTATTTAAGTACATTGCACAACTTCAGAAAGGCAATGGCCAATTCCATATCATTAGATATGAAACTTAAGACAAAGTGAAGGTTTTCAGATGAAATGAGATGGGATAATGGAGTAAGATGGTGAGGAGAAAAGTTGATTTAAGTTATAAAATGCAAGTCAGTGAAGTTAGGAAGATGTTTTCTGGAACTTCATGGTAAATTATAAATATTAACACTGCATTAGTTTCTTGAGTAGTTTTCATGAATAAAAATCTCCTTTGAACTTAATTCGTATCCTAATGTACCGTTCACCATGTCAAGTACTTTTTGTGAAAGACTTTTGGTGGTTTTATTATTTGTTAAAATACTATAACCAGTTACAGTGATAAGGTTTTTAGAATGTTTACAGATCTTGTCTCAAAAAGTGTGTTGCAGAATACAACTCATCTGTATGTAAAAAGTCATTAGCCAACTATATACTCTTTTGATTTGGCTTCCTTTTTACATTTTATATTATTTTATTTGGGTTCCATGGTTTCCTATTTTTGCCTTTTCTTTGCAATGCAGTATATATTTGAATTATAGTGCATGCTAGCTGAGAAGTAATTTAACTGCCAATTAATTTCCTATTTAATATTGTAATGACACTATGAATATTTAATTGCAGAAATTCATGAAAAGATTTAAGAAAAAAAAAAGAGTTATTTTAGAAAGGTATTTATAGCTGAGGGAAGAGCTGTTTTTTGCCAGTCTTAAAAAACAAAGTTGACTCTGAGTCAAATTGGAGAAATATCCTGAGGTTCCTTACAGGCTCACACCGAACCTGTGATTTCCCATGATCTTACCTTGAAAGCTATTACAGATTTTCAAAATAAAGTAAGTGAGAAGTGGCAGAGTTGCTACTGTAAGTTCTAAATAAAACTAGATAGGTATTTACTACATTTAGGTATATACTATATTTAGATTACCTAAGAGACTGTTTTTCAAAAATTTTACTTAACAGCAAAATAAAAATGAGATTGGGATTTTCTGCAGTGTTAATAATAAGAATCACACTGATGAATAGCCAAAGTGATAAATCAACAATGACAACAATAATAATTATAAGGATGGTGATGTTGTTGATGGTGTTGATAATACTAATGTAATAATAAAGTATTTCTGAAACAAATCTCCAAACCCTACATACCTCCATTCATCTGGAAATTGCCACAGAATTACAGTATTGTTTTTACTTGCCTCTAAAGAGCAGAGAAAAGGTCTGGAACTAGGTATCTTCTGCAGTAAGGTGCCAAAAGGAAGAGACACGCTGCATGAGAACCATCAGTGTGGAACTGGAGGAGGTGGCTGGAAGGAGATCAGGTGAGATGGTCATCTGGACGTCTGAAGGGAGTCCTGTCTTGGAGCAGCACTCTCCCAAAATACAGTCATAATTTGTAATTTTCATTTTATACAGCAGCTTTCGCTGGAGAGGAAAATATCTAGTAATACTAAATCACTTGAAGAGTAGGAAATGAAAGAGGTCTATGTCCTCCACCCACAATTTCTAAGGCATTGCTGATTTCCTGTTCAAAGGTTTAGTGAAAATGCTTACCAAGATCAGGACATTTTGTTTTGGTCTTAGGACTGTGAAAGGTTTACATGTCATGGCCTACTGCAGAGCCTGTGTCTTAGAAAGAATGCAGCTGCAACCTAACTTCAGAGATGCTTTGTGATTTCAGTTAACTTTCTGGAGGAGAGCATATTTTTCACAGAAAGACTTGTCCCCCTAACACAGTGCATTCAAAACAAAACTCAGAGTGAAGTCAATTTGTTAACTACAGCAAAATAAGAACATTACAGAAGGAAGAAATTAATCAGGTAAAAACTTCTCAAAGTGATCATGAAATTATATTTTATAACCAATAGTGGTAATAGATCAAAAGGAGAATTAATGCCTGGGTCATTTTAACACAATATTTGTAAATAAATACCTGCACATTTTACAAAGGTGACTAACCAACCTTCAGAACTTCCCAGTGCTATTTAGCATCAAATAGGCACAAAAATGGAACAAAAGCTAGACTGCAGTTTCCTCTTTCTAAATGTCTTTAAAAATAATAAAAACTGTTATCTTGGATACCAGTCCTCAGATACTCCTTAAAAAAGCATCAGTTATGAAATCTGAACAACAGTTTGCAGTCATGAAAATGACCATCTGAAGCCTGTGCAAGCTCAAGCCCAGAGTGCTTTTATCACCCTTAAATTTGAATAATTTGAAAACATGAAAGGAACTGAATGCATTTTGTTGGCCATTTATGTACTTCCATTCATGAGACATCAGTTTACTTACTGCTTTTATGAAGAAAAGAAGTATGAAGAAAAGAAGTAGCTTTTACCCTACCTATGACTTCATCAACAACTTCTACTTGTAGGTTTTTCTATATTTTCATCTTAGAATTTATCTTTCTTGTCCTCTCACATCATTTCCTGCAGTGCTTTCATGCTGGATGATTTTCAGGATCCCTTCTGGAAGGACATAACTCCAGCTATGAGAAAACAGAGCAATTGTTCCTTCAGGCAATAAGAACCAGATGATGTCAGATTTCAGTCCTTCTACCTACCTCAGTCTCCAGGCTTTCTTACAGCATTTCTTGTGCCCTAACATATGTTATGTATTGTGTGCTAGGAACATAGTGTCACAAAGACCTGCAGTCATTTAACCAGCTTCCAAGTGCTTTGCAATGTGGGCTCAAGTCAATGCTCAGGAAATTTCACCGGCCATAGGTTCTTCTCAAAAGGAGATTGAACCGTAACCCCCTTCACTGTAAGGAAAGAAACCTTACCCATAAGGATTGTTTATATACTTGTATTTATTATGCAGAGATAGTATGTGACAATTTAGAAAGAATAATGATAATCAAATTATCTTTTAACATATTCTTGTCATTATTATCATTATTAACATTCTGATACGATCTGTCAACAAATAAAAAATGAAAAAGAATACAGTGAAAGAGTAAAACCACTTCAGCTGCTGTAGATAATGCAGGAAATGATGGAGATTTGGCAACAGAGAACTTCCAAAGGGGAGGATAAATATCCTGCAGAGAAGTCATTCTCTGCGACTCATTTTGACCTACCACCTTTACAAAGGTATTGTGAGCAGAAAGATGATATCTAAAGTCTTTCCACAATAACACGGTTTGGTTTGTTAGAGGAACACATGTGAGGATAGGAGCAGGTCATGCACTACTTGCAAGTTATGCTGCTTAATGCAAGATCAGGGGGCTAATTATTTTAGTATTATCTTCCATTATTCAGGCATGCCTAAGGCTCTGAACTTGGTATATAGATATTGCTAAGGGATAATACAAGGCAATTATGACTGTAACTTTCTCTCTCATAAACATAGCATAAAATCATATTCAAGAGGGTGTTAATTATACAGAATTAAAGCCCATAATCACAGCAACAGGACTATCTAGAGCATATGCTTTCAGTCTCAAAGGACCTTGTATAACCCTACATAAGTCACAGGCAACTTGGAAGCACTTTAAGACATGAATCTGCAAGTAATCCACCCTCCATGACTTCCTAGGCCTTCAAAGTTCAAAGGAAGAAAGCTGGAGATGATGCCTGTTGTTTTAATAACATGTTATGGCAACACGTATACACAGATACCTTTTCACCCATGATCTTAGCAGGAGCTGTGACTTTCATCTGTATTTGAAGGTATCTTCTTGTCCCACAGGGGAAAAAAAAAAAAAAAAGAAAGAGGAAAAAGATTTAAGTATATTTCACACTTGAATGTAAGATGTGGTTAAATGCACTTTTTGTACATATCAGAACTACTCTGCAAGGTTTCTCAGCCAGTATTTTCCTCACGACCTGCTGATGCCAATATCTGTACAAGCATTTTTCTATGCCAGTTCCAGTGACTCTTCTCACTCAGCATTGAATCATGGTATTGTTGCTGCTACTGTTCTGTGTTTTTAACACATATGCTAGAACCTGTCTCAGCATAGCCAGTGAACTGGTAGGCTAAATGAGAGCTCAGTGGCTGCTCCTTGTTATGCAATCCAAAGCACATGAAAATCACAGGCCTCTAAAGCGCAGATATTCCTGCTAAGTTAGAAGTTCACAGTCATACAGTGGGATGCACAGTAACAGAGAATGAGTATGTTCATTTCCATTATCATATGAACATGTAGAGACAAGACTTCATGTTTGCCAAGTGACATTAAAAGCTTCATGGATGCCACAGGGGTGCTGAGAAGTTGAAGCTGTCTTTGCAGGCCAGAACTATTTTTGGGCCTGCATTGCACTGACCAATGCTTGAGAGTCCTGACAAAAGTCTTTTGGTTACAGATCTGCAAGAACATTCATGCATATATTATTTATTTTTAATGCAAGTTACCTACTGCAAATGATGGAAATTAGATCAACACGAAAAAAAACAAACCAAACCAAACCAAATCATATCAAATCAAACCTAAGTTAAACTAAACTAAGCTAAACTAAACAAAACAACAAAACCCAATGAGAAACAAAACAGCCGAAACAACCAAAAACCACTAGAAAACCAGAGAAATGCCTTATACAGATTGCAGTGCAGATGCAATATTGTAACTCAGGTTGTTTAAATAACCTGGTTTTTCCATTGACAGAATGAGAGAAACTACCCTGGAAATGCCTAACTTTAAACAAAATCTATTCTTTTATGCAGAGAGGGGTTTAGTTAATTCTTGATATTCTATGGCTTTGATAGTTTTCCTTAAATTCTAAGTTTCAGAATGCTATTTTTTACATTACATTTGAATGAAGGTAGAATGTCTCATCTTTTATTTTTACTTTCTCATACTTCCTTTCCCTTGGGCTTTTTCATTAGATTCACATATAATTCAGGAAGTCATAATTTGGTTAATGCAATGCTTACACTACTTGATGAATAAACTTCAGACTGTAAATTTCATCTATCTGTAGTCATAACCTAAGGAACAATAAAAACTTAGAGTAGTCAGGTTCTGATACAGGATACAGGGGAGCGTGGTGCACCCCAAAGATTCACAGAAAATAGATTGTTTGTACCTGGATACAAATTTTCAAAGTTCTTACTGTACCGGGCTACATAATACGTACTTTCTACGTCAACATGGTTGGATGTAGTTCTATCCACAAGGATACCTTTATCCACTTCTAGGAAACTGTGGCTGTGAGAATTTTGGATCTTTAAGCTGTAAGTATTTTTTTCATTCCCATCATCTCCATTGTTTGATGTTATCTACTGAGTTTTAGCAGGTCAGTAAAAGACTGATTTCTTTTCCTAAATCTCAACTAGCACAAGAGAGCAGTGCTAAAAGAAATTCTTCATCTGTATGATGCTGCATTGCAACTTGGAACTATCCATGAAAGAGTAAGATAAAGAATAGCTGTCAGCTCCAGGCACTTTTTGTTTTCCTACACCTAGCCACTCTTTTTGTTGTGCTATTCCCATTAAAGAAAAAAACACAGAAAGAAGAAACAAAAAGTTAATCATATCTGAATGGTAGATAAAACCTGGAAAGCTGTAGATAAAACAAGAGAACTGGAAAGATGCTTATTATCTGGCATTACTGTGATCAGGCATTAAATGGCTTTTACTCTGACTGCCCACCTAACATTTTGGTTTTTAAAATACAAAATTATGATATCCTTTTCTCTGGTACATTGATTTGTGCACAAGCTATTTTGCTTATTCTATTTATAAACTGAGCCTTTTGACATTTTTGATGATTCAGTTTTTTAATACTAGGTATAGATGCTACATAAAGTTCCCTAGGAGAAATGAAACTAGGGAGTTAGTATTTTAGCATGCTTGGAATATTTACAGGCAGTCATGATTGTATTTAAAAATATCGCTTTTACTTGTAATTTTATTTTCAGGATACAAGGATCAATTAATATGCAAAGTTATTTGTTGTATATGATGAGGGAAAGCTTGTAAAGAATGTGTGCTTTGTTTTTTCAGACACAAAAAAGACATGAATAATAAAACCTAAGTCTTTTATTATCACATAATTTAAGTGTTTCTGACACAGATGTTTGTATTTATAATTGAAAATTTAATTTAGCTTTAGATTTCCCAAGAGAACGTACACAATATTCAGACACTTGGAAAAATACAAGTTATGCTTTAAAGTAATTATAAAAGAGAAGCATAAGCAATTAAAATATCCAAAACTTTGTTAAATTGTTTATGATTCTTTTAGACCTCTAATTGATTGCTGGCTCTCGTTTAATGGTGCAACTTACTTATTAAGCAGAGGATTCCTTCTTTCATGTTGAATAAAGATTCTAAAATGATATAGCAAATATAATTTGACTACAGTAGATTCAATTGCTCATATTGTACTTTTACTTTATTTAATTTAGCATCTTAATCCTGTTAGAGAGTTCTAATCCACGCTGTTTCCTTTTGTATGACATAAGGTTCTTTCACTTTATGTTGAGGCCAGTAAAATCAACATTAAGCTCTTCTGAATTAGAAGCTACCTTTTCCAACTCTCATTGATATTCTTTCCATAAATATCTGGTCTTTTGTTCTTAAATTGGACTGCAACACAGAAGCAGTGTGGCCAGCAGGTCGAGGAAGGTGATTCTGCTTTCATGAGACCCCGGCTGGATTACTGCATCCAACTCTGTGCCCCTCAGCACAGGAAAGATGTGGGAGAGAGTTCACAAGAGAGCCATGAAAATTATTAGAGAGCTGGAGAACCTCTCCTCTGGAAAAAGGCTGAGCTGGGGTTCCTCCGCCTGAAGAAGAGAAGGCTCTGTGGAGACCATGCTGCAGGCTTTCTATATATATAGGGGACTTACTGAAAAAATGGAAAGAGATTTTTTTTTTTAACAGAGACAAATGTTTTAAATGTAAAGAGGGTAGGGTTTTATGATGTATAAGAAAGAGATTTTTTTTTTATTATGAGGATGATGAGACACTGAACTAAGTTATATAGAGAAATGGTGCACACCCCATACCTCAAAGTGTTCAAGGCCATGTTGGATGGGTCTTTGAGCAGCATAGTTTAGTGAAAGATATCTCTGCTCTTAGAAGGGGTGTTGGACTATATGATCTTTGAAGTCCCTTTCCAACCCAAACCATTCTACGATTCTGTGATCCAGTTCATTATTTCCTTGGGATTGTGCATGAAATGGCACAGAAACTCTTTTCACCTTCACCCAATTAGTGAATTATAAACTAATATAAAGTTGATGTCATCTTCCACTTCGGTCTTGGTGACTTGCAGCAATCCTCAGAATGCCGTGTGTGTTGCAATTCTTATTAAATAACTGTCTTTGTGGCATACTGCATTGTATGCCAATACTGAACAGCTGCAAAATGCCAAAGGACAATTACATACTTAAGTACAAAATTAACAAAAGCTGCAAGTTACAAAGGCAAACTCTCACAGAAAATTCTATCATAAGTTTTCATTTAAATCCAGAGGAGGAGTTTAGTTATGTTCATAATTCTTAACAATTTTCTCCAGCTACCGGAACTGGAATGTTAATATCTTTACCTCTATTTTATGTCCACATAGACCATTAAGGTATTTATATAATCCATAGTTCTTTTTCTAATATTTTAATAATTGTTATGCTAACATCACAGAGAGGAAAATTAAAGGTGTTCTTTTGTTGATTTGTTGCTCTTGATTTTCATATTTCACAATCATTTAAGAACTTATGAACTCCAGTTCTTTTTAGGTATTATTCACTCAATTTGCTTCATTTTTTTTCCCCATGTCATGTATTTCTAAAGCAGTTGTTAATAAAACATGGACACAGCCCTGATGAAATGTAATCAGCATTCACCACTTAGGACTGAAGATCTACTTAACTTCCCATACAGAAAAGCATATTTTCCATTATGGTCTGAAGATATTCTGTTTCAATCTTTTCTTTTGAAGGTAGGATTTCATAGCAAGACATTTTGAATATTTTCCTGCATTCAGATTCTCCTTTAATTTTGGTTTGAACCCCATTACCACAGTGTCTCTTGGCAATATGGCCCATGGGCTGAAGAGCAGAGAAATAGTCTCACGTGTAATAAGTGCTGAAGTTAGTCAAGGGTTTTGAATATTAATGTCAAGGTCATTAAGTATCACTGTAATCAAGTAAATCCTCAGGAACTGAAAAAAGCACTATTTTGAAATGTTTCCATAAACTGTTTCTGTTTAATCACAGGTTATGTGCAGTAAGCCAAAGGCTTTGCACAGATTATACAAATGATAAACTAAAGATATGTATTTCAACACAGAGTGAAATAAGTTGTAATCATTTTGAAGGAGGGGACTGGCAAGTGGCAAACCAATGGATCACTTCTAATCAAAACTGGTAAATTGTCTAGGATAATCCAAGAGAGCAAAGGAAACACTTGTAATTTTATTGCTATTCTGTTCTAAAGAACATCATGATCCCAGAGCTGTTTATTAAACTGACAATGAGAGGAAGTAGATATTTGAAGAAAATGCTCTTTGATTACTGATACTCCATCAATGTAATTATGAAGACTTTTTCTCAAAGATTCCTTCAATTCTTTCAAAGGTGTTTTCTTTCAAAGATTTTTCAGTTTAAGCTTTGAAAGATGAGGGTTTTGAAAGTTCATTGATCATACACTGAATGAAATCAATTCCAGAGTAGAGGTTCTATTTCAGTTACTTCCAAGAAACCCCAACAACCAACTATATATATATACAGAGAGAGAGAGAGAGAGAGAGAGAGAGAGAGAGAGAGAGAGAGAACAGAAGTACTTTAGACCTAAGGAGATTCTTGCAGGTCAAAACGTTTGCCTGTTTTTCCAGGTATCCACATCAGGTGGTCTATTAATTGCCCCCCCAAGTTTTGAATTGCTATTTAATTTTTTTAATTACAGGCAATAGGAGTTAGCTGTCTAGAAAAACTCATTAAGATTGGATAAAGTGAGGTCTTCCTGAGAAAAATAAGTGAAGACATAGGGACGTTCAGGAAGATCCTGAAGAATTGTAAAGAATTTAACAGACAAGAGTTGAGAAAAAAATGTAAGAGTGGTGATATTTTTCAGCATACAGAAAATAACTGTGTCACACACTTGATGGAGACAAGATAGTCTTAGGCATTTAAACCAGAAAATATCTTTAGTGCCCTCCCTTTCTTTGATAAATTTAAGATACTGCATTTTTTCATTCATAATACTGACTATCTTCCTCCTTTTCCTGTGATGAACCCAAGATTGGATTGATATATCTGCCAGGCCAAGAAATCTTAGGTGACACAAATGTTTCAGTAAAATTTATCTAAGAGACTTTAGTCTTTTTATGATGGTGCTAATGAGTCAAACAACATTTCTTTTAGTTGCCTGTGATGTCTGCATTACAGGTTTCTGAGAGGAAAAAATGTCATTTTTTGTTTAATATCACTTTGAATGAGGTTGGACCAGAAATGGAGAACAACTCCCACCTTGTGTTTGCCAAGGGCAGAATTTCAGCAATCTAAATGGCTGCTAACAGTCATGCAGCTGACTGGGGAAAAAATGACAGTATAATCACACACTTGACTGCATGCTGAACTTTTTTCCTGACAGAACATTCGTCTCTGAACCGGGAACAAGGTGGCAAATGTACCACTGATGTCAGTCTCCTAAACACATTTTATATTTAATTTGTAGCAAGGATATATTTCTGATTATATCTTTAGTCCATCAACTGCAGTTGTATATTTTGGTGCTCATCCACCTTAATTAAATTAGGATCCTTTTAAATTTGATAGAATATCTTCCAGTCTAACAACATACAGTTCCAACCTGGGAGTACTACTAGATAAAGTTCTTCAGTGTGTGCATAGTAATGCATAATAGTGCATTCCTTATAATATCTGTGTATGTATACATGGTGTATTGATGTATTGATAATAAAACATTTTTTCAGTGAAGGCAAATAGTTTTAGTAGAAAACGTCCCTTTGCTAGAATCCAAAAAGACAAATTTAATGTCAATATCGAGCATGATAACAAATTAATAAATGTCACAAGACAAAATAATGAATGCTTTTGGAGCAATAAACTGTCTGCTAAAATTCATAACCCTTCTGAGAATGTCTCCTTATTTTGAACTTTCAGAGTGCCCAATAAAAACTGTCATGATTTAGATAAGCCCTAAATAAAGCAGTGCCTTTGTTTCCTTAAAAATTTAAAATCTGCCTCATAATTTATTTCTTCTACTTAATGTATTTTATAACTAGCAAATGAGCATTTCCTGTAAAGTTTTTACACACATTGATTTAGAAATTTCAACAAGTCCCCATTTCTGACAAACCAACACCTACTCATGTCTTTTGTCCCTTTGTAAGACTATCAGCTCCACCCTACATCCCCCAGGGACACAGAAACCTTACCTCAAAGCATGCATACAGGGTGGATGCCAATTGGCATGTCTATATTTTGTTCTTATTCTCTATGCCAATATTATAAGATTTTTTTCTTCTCCCTCCCCCCCTCCCTCCCTCCCTCCCCTTCACCACCAGCCCCTCCATTACTGAGGATGCAGCTGTTGTAGTCAGTGCTCTGTATTGGCCTCTGAACTTCTCTCCTAAGCAATCAAAGCTGATTTACAGTCTGGCATGGTGCATAAATAGTCAGAGGTGTATTATTTTGTACTTAGTTAACACTGAATTTTACCTACTAACCATGTTTAGATATGGCTATTCTAAACCAGGGTGTGACATTTGCTCCGTTGTTTCATTTTCATTCCTCTTTCCCATATAAAGTAGGGCTTGTTATGTATTATGAACTAAGTTCCAGGTTGTGGTGGTTGGACACTGGCCAAACACCAGGCACCCATGAAAGTCACTCTCTCATCCTCCCCTGCCAGGGCTGGGCAGAGGAGAGGGGAAAACTCCACAGACGTAATTCCTTCTTATATTTCCTATTCTGACATTTGCTTCTACAAAGGACCAGAAGAGGAAACTAGAATATATATGTATTCCTGCATCAACTATTTCTGTTACTAGATTAAACAGACCTGGGTGCTTTTTTGTCCAGCTCTTATTTCTCCTCAGTCTATTCTTTCTGCAACGGTTCACAGAGGTCTTAATTCCCACAACATGAACACATGTAAATTACTCTAAGTATATTAGTATAGATAAAGATCCTGTGCTTACCTAAGAAGTTCTTTGTCAATGGACTTGGTGTCTTGGGGAAAAAAATGGATGGCTTAGAATGCACGATTTTGATCCAGAGGTTTATGAGATCTGAGACACAGGCAAGATTGCTACTGAATATTTTTTGACTAAAGTATGTTTCTGTCTTGTAGCCAAATCCAATTATTTATCTGTGCTTCCTGAATTTATCTCAGAAATGAATCAAGATGAATACATAGGTATCTTGAATCTGGAACAGGAAAGATGAACAAACTTATTTTAACAGGCTTGTGTCTGTGTCAATAAAATTGTTAAATGTATCTGAAAGAGTTTTGTAGTGAAGAACTATGAGAACTGGGTTATTTAAATGCTGTCATTAGATTTCTAAAAAAATTAGACAGTCACCTTACCCTTACTTAAAGACAATATCACAAACTAAAAATTATTAAAGGAAAAAAATCTCCAAGATTATATGCATTTATTTTTTGATAAGACAAATAAGTTCCTGAAAATGGTAACTTCTTTCTACTAAGTATTAAGGCAACCTACAATGATTAACATATATACAGCATGTTTAGCCTCCCAGGTTAGAATTACATTTTCAAAGGAAATTATGGGCATTTTAGCCTTTAGTATATTGTCCTAAACTATTCATTACAAATTTTGTATTCTCTGGTGTTCACATTCTTTATTGAAATGAACTCTATTTTTTTAATGCTTTGCTTATTCAAAACTCCTAAATTTAGTAACCAAAGCACGCATTTTTTTATTGTTTGAAAAAAAACCTTAGTATAAAATATATATAAAATGTTATATTTAGCAGACTTTCCTTCAGTAGGCTTCTTTAAACAGCATCTGTTCAGCCACCATCTCAAAGAATAAATTGCTCCTCTCCTTTTCATTCTCAAAAATAACTTCAATAAAACTGCTTCATTTCTTGTGAACCAAGAGGTATGTAAAGCTCATAATATATTTACATTTCATTCCATTCATGTAATTAAAATGTTAATAAAATCTCAGTCAAAACAATCTGTCAGAGAAAGAAACACTGATTTAGTTTTCATGGAGCACTCTGTAAGCTGCTAATCTTCCATTTTAACAATAAAATAAAGAATATTCATTAGAAGGCTGAAATGCTGGTAGATTTATCCACCCACAAAAACAAAAGCACCTTCTGATGTGCATTTTAATAAGCTTTCCTATATGGCCTTTTGTTTTCCTTCCTTTATTATACCATCACATACGCTAATTAGCAACAATGCCATTGATAGCAGAAATACATAAAGAAAATAAATATTGAGCTTAAGGCATTATGATTTTATGTGTTTCCTTTAACAAAAAGAATAGGGTGAAGAATTTTTGCTCTTGTTTTTCCTGGTTGGTTGGTTAGTTTTGGAGTGAGGTTTTTTTGGTTTTGATTGGTTTTAGTTCTGGGCTTTTATTTTTCTCCTGGATTCAAAGTTGTTCAACTGAAGTTGTTGATGTCCAGATATGGGATTTTCATCTCCCAGAGGCTTTAAAGCAGACCACATGGCTAGTTAAAAAAGGGTAGGAAGTTAAAAAAGAAACAGGGATTGCTTTTAATAAGAAGCGTACCAGGCTAAACAGAGGACAATGATGTGGAGAAGAAGGAAAAAAAGGAGACAAGGTCATCAGACACAGAGAGTGAATTTACAATTCTCTCAGCAGATTCCAGTCTTAAAGTGATGAAAATGTCAAGTTAACACTTCAGCTTCATAAAAATAAACAATTCAATAAAGAAAAAAAATGTAAAATTCTTAAACAAAGTAAGTCTGTTTTTTTCTGTGCAGTTTTATACTTAATGGGTTTGGTCTTTATCTAGTCATATCAAGAGTAAAGAATATCTGGATTTGGCTCCTAGTTTCACGATAGACATCTTTCAGTTTGTTCTTTGAATAAACTCTCTTACAACTGCAGGAGGAATATTGCAATCAGAAATACTTAAATGTGGGAAGTTATCCTCATGTTTGGGCTGAAGACCTCAGGATAGTTTGTGTCTAGAAGCAGCACCAAATAAAGACTCTAGATGTAGTGACTAGTTTCTGTTCAGAATCAATAGTGGGGTTTTGTTTAGCTTAGCTTTTTCAGTCAGCATTTAGGATCAAGAAGTTTAAACCAAGAAAAGTAACTCAAAATGTATCCAACAAAAGGCTGTGACAAATAAGGAATTCTTTATTGTTCTCAAAAAAGGAATATTCAGATTGCAATCCAGCTGCCTTATCTTCCAAGGAAAATGAATATCCTTATTTATCTGTGGCATACATGACATTTTTCTTTTCTAGGTGAAAATTTGTGTGGAAATATTTTGGCTTCCTGGGTTCACAGATGGGAATATCATTAATGTTAGAATTATCTTTCAACATTTTTAGGGACCATACTGAAAAATAAGATAATTTATTATCTTATAAAAAAAAACCCAGCACAAATTGGAGGATGCTTATGACAGAAATACCACTTTTTAAAAACATATTTTTAACCTAATTCCTGAAAGCAAGTCAGATTTCTGTCTGCTGATATCTGTGCATGAGTCGTTAACCTCTGTAGCAATAAATCACAATTTAGACTGTTTGCAAGAAAATGGTCATTTGACCCTGTACTGTGCTTTTTAGTTGAACTTTATGATTCAGTCCCCACTCATTTTCCAGTGTAAAATTTGGGTACATAGAAGAAAACAAATACTGTCTTTCTAAGCACATTTAATTCCTTCTATGTAAATGCAGTGCTCCTGCTATTCTTAGTTTATTTTTCAGGGAATTGTGGTAAGAACCAACAAAGTGTGGACTGGTCTGAGAATGTGGACATGAAGACCTTCACATTTCTGACTCTCTATATAAAACAGAGATGGCACTTAAGGAAAAAAAAAATAGTGGATTTTTATATTTTTCTGCATTGCCATTGGTTTCATGCTTATATTCTTGCATTCTAAAATTTTTTTTCTTCACCTTGAGAGTAGCAAAATAATAATAAAAAAAAAAAAGGCTTTTTCACCAATGATTATCATCAAAAATTTCCAAATTCTAAGAGAGAATTTGTTTCGTAGGCATACTAACCAAATTTGTAAGTTAGTCCTGTACAAGACTTGGTTTTTCTGTAAGTTTAGAAACCAAAACAAACTTGGTATATTCTAGAGCTTCTTGCAATTTGCGTTCTGGGCCAAGCATCTCTATTTTTACTTTTTCTTAAGCTCTGTAAGAGTTCTTGTCACACCCAAAACAAATTATCCCTAAAGGCATGACAAAGGGTTGATTACTTGCTTTTCTACTTTTCCCTTTAAATTTTTTAAAATGAATTTTCTATGACCTGCTATCCCTCATTTAGTACCTCTTCCTCTACAATAAAGTATTTAGCCCCCATCCAGTGGAAAATGGAAATGGAAACCCCCACTTTCCCATGGAAGAAAAGGGGGTTGACAAACCCCTTCACATTCTGTTTTCCTTTCCAGTGACTGAAGACTGACATTCCTTGGCCAAGAATGACTGAACTCCATTTCACAGAATCACGCAGGTTGGAAGTGACTGGTCACCAAGCACAGTCCTTGATTACCATGATTGCCACCCTTTAAAGATGACAGCTTTCCAGTGTCATTATCCAGGCCTCTCAGCACTCTTGAGTGGTCCACTCCAGGTCCCATAAACTTTTATATGGCTTGTGTCTTGTGATATATGACTCGTAATTGCTTAAGTACTCCTTACATGGCAATAAATTAAACCAATTTCCCCAGGTGAAATCTGTTTTGCCACTGACAGTAACTGCTGAGTGATTTCCCCCTGTCCTTATCTCAACCCACCAGCCATTCATTACATTTTCTCTCCCCTGTCCAGCTGAGGAGGGGAGTGATAGAGTGGCTTTGGTGGACACCTGGGGTCTAGCCAGGGTCAGCCCATCACAGATTACATGTCCTTCAGCTTCAGCTTCTCTATATTTGTCCTGAGGAGGCCTTCTGGGTTTATGTGTTTCTTCATCTTTTTACATCATCTAGCAGCTACCCTAAATTTTGTCCATTTAAGAACAAAAGGATAGGATAGGATTCCTCTATAGAAAAGTGGTGAATTCTCTGAAGAACTAGGTACACAGCTATTTCTCTGTAAATACAAGTGTAAAAGGTGGGAAGTTTTATTCTTGTGTTGGGTGGGGGAGGGATGAGTTGAGTGGGACCGTTTGTTTGTTTAAGAACTAAACCCATACTGGATTTTATTTATTTATTTATTTATTTATTTATTTATTTAATATTCATTCACCATGTTTTCAAAACTGGTAATATCTCAATTTGTTTGAAGTTAAAAAAAAAAAAAAATCTAGCCTAAAAAATGAACCTCAAATACGTTAATCTTAAATCATTTAAATTTCTTTTGAATCAATTTATACTTATGACACCATTTTTCCTCTTATCCTTGATGATTACTCATAGATTTATGTAACTGGGCTTTGAAATTATTTGCCTAGAAAGATGTCATTTTGCTTTTTCTTTATATGGTTTATGACACACATGATTTATGCTTCTGATGATCTTGCTCTGATGATAGAAAGAAAACCTTCACATAACGGAAGTGATTGTATAGTATTGCATTATTTTTCTTGGACAAAGAGATGTCATGACTGTTTATCAGCACACCCCCAGGAAACAGACTAACTTTTATGCCTCTCTTAAGGTTAGCAATACTGTGGACCTGCAAGGATTGTTAATAAATTTACAATTGGCTTTAAATCTACAAAGTGCTTTATATATCATAGCTCACCATCACTGTACCCATGGGAACTGATTGATGATCTGGAGAAAATGGCTACCCATCTCAAAACGTATTAATTAGTGAAAAAAAGCAAAGCCTTACAGTCAAAATTCATGAACCTACAGTGTTCTCAAACTTATTTATTTTGTCTACTTTAAATTTCCAAAACCTGCTCCTATTTAAAATCTAAAAAGAATAAGCAAAACTTTGGATGACAATGGTTTTCAAATAGTAATAATGTGTTTTTCAGTCTTGCAGCTATCAGATTGTCTTGTGTAAGTTGGACTGAAGCTGGGTGATATATGATATAAACTGATTGCAGGCTGGGAAATCACTGTCTGGAAAGAGCTTGAATTCAAGAGACATTTTTATTTAGTAAAACACTGGGACCCATGCTTGAGAATTTATGCTGTGCTAAACTGAAATGGCCTAAGAATTTTCCCAGTGGTTACCCTAATCTATGTTCCAGTAAATTCCACTCTTCAAGGGCTAATAAACTGCAGCCTCTTGGTATTAGTCATTATATCAATTTAAAGTGTCAAAGTGTCTTGGTGTGAAGGACTTTATATCAAAAGATCATTAGTCTGCTTACATTCAGATAAAGAAGTATTTGTGTGCAATTCTCTTGATTAATAACTCAATATGTCTTCTGTGAAAAAGCCTACATATTCTATGCAAGAAAGAAAAAAGAAAAAAAAGAATAACAGGCCACCCTTGAAAAAATTAAAATTGACAAATGTTGCTGCCATCAACTTCTTGACTCTTATAAACAAATTTTGTGGGTATTTTTTCACAAAATATGTATGAAAAAACAATAAAATATGTGAACTATGACCTCCAATAATTGTATCCTGAAAGACCTACTGTGTGAATATCGATATACTGGTCTTCCTTTATGATTTCAAAACAGGACAGATTCAGACTTGAAATACAGTGAAGATTTAAAAAAATGACAGCTATTAACCATTGCAGGTATACATTGTCACTGGTGCATTATCAGACTGTGTGCTGCAACCCCTATCTTAAATGAACTTAATATCATGAATAAGTGAACTTAATATCATGAATAAATATTCTTATCTGACATATTATTACTGAAGGAAGGCTTAATTCAGAAAAGTCTTTTTGCCTCTTATATAGATCAGAAAATGACAGTAAACACAGATAAATCACATATCAGCAGATAAGATGAGTGTAGTTGTATCTCAGAACACAGTGCATATTCCATTGTTAATGGAATGACAGTAAATGAAAGGCTTGTTTCAAAATTTATATAGTAAATAGATACTTTTAAAAAAAATTTTAGCTTGTAATTATCACACTGATTCACATGAGTCAAAAGATATGTGAATAAAAAAGAAAAAATCTCATTATTTGTAAAAATAAATTCCTATCTTCAAACTATTACAAAAACACCTGTGTGTTATGTATAGTGGAGATGGCTTTAAAGAAAAGTAATGATAAAAATGAGGTCAGTGCACCCCATCAAAGTGGTAATCTTCACATAATGACTACAGCAACACATCATTATAATTTTAGACATTGAGCATTCAGAGTTCCCCATAGTCATTAGAAATTACAGTGTAATTGACTATTCCACATCTTAAGAAAGATATTAGTCTGACTCTTTAATAAAATCTGCATAAATTATTTTGCAAGAATATCCTAAGCCACATGTTGTGATTCTAAAAATTTAATCATAATTTATATAATAAAACACATGACCATTACTTATTCTTGTAAGAAATTATCAGTACAGCAAAATGGTATATTGTTCAAACTAGAAAAGAAGTCATTCTGTCTCTAGAAAGAATTACTCTCTGTGTTATTCAGGTGCTTGCTTTTCTGTTTTAAACATAAGCAATCAATGGGATTTGCCCTTTTTCAGAACCTCTTCAAGAACTCATTTTATAAATGGCATCTGATAGAGGATAACATAAAAACCTATTACTTGCTACAGTTCACTTGCAGATATTCTTCTGCCAAGCCATAATTTACGAGTACAAAAAGAAATTATATGGAAGGTTTGTGTAAGGCACTAGTGGTAGTAGCCAGCTCCACTTGTGCATTTGGAAACCTTCTTTCTATCCATTTTCCACTTAAGTCATTGATGCATTTATATTTTTACTGTTTCTGATACTAAGAATAAAGTTTCATGTGAGATGGACGTTGGCATTAATGTCCCTAATCCCACAGCCTCACATCAGAGGCTGATATGAGGATGTGTTGCACTGTGTCTGGGGCTGATTCAGGATGAGGGAGGTTTCAGTTCTGACTGCAGCTCAGAAACGTCACAGAGTAGTTGTTTTTCTGATTTTTTTTTACATGATGGTTTCAACAGTTTTATGACTACGGCTTATGCATTTTGGGCCTGTATAATTATCTACAAGATCTGGCTTATGAGATAGTATAACTAAAAGGGAAATTGGACTTTGCAAATTATGAACATATATCATAAAACCTGGGTTTGTTCCAAAGCCTAATGTAACTGGTGGAAGATTTTCAGTTTATTACAATCAGCTTTGGATGAGGCCTTCTCCTGTACTAATCGTTCAACTAAAGAAAGCAGTGGAATTCAGAAACTTCAAAATCACTTCTAAATTAAAATACTTTTTTGAAATATGGTCTGACATCTGTTGTCACAGACTAATCTCATTCTTCTTCTTTTCTGTTGCCTGAGAAGATTTCTACCTCCTCTTCATCTAAAAAATATCAGCTTTGTCTCTAAGAATTTGGCTGTATTTCCTGCATTTCTGTTTTCTTGCCTTACACGGTAAGTTGGTGCCCCTTTGTCCACTATATACAGTTAGGATTCAAAATAAAGGAGTCACCTCTACCTTGGTGAGTCCATGTGTGATGGATTGACCCTGGCTGGATGTCAAGTGGTCACCAAAGCCACTATGTCACTCCCCTCCTCAGCTGGACAGGGGAGAGAAAATATAATGAAAGGCTCATGGGTCAAGATAAGGACAGGAAATTGTCACTCACCAATTACTGTCATAGGCAAAACAGACTCAACTTTGGGAAATTGGTTTAATTTAGTGTCACTCAAATCAGAGTAGGGAAATGAAAAATAAAGAACAAATCTTAAAACACCTTCCCCCGACCCATCCATACTTCTTGGGCTTAAATTTACAGATGAATTCTCTAATTTCTTCCCACCAGGGAGGGAAGGATATGGGGGCTGCAGTCAGTTCATCAAGAGTTGACTTTGCTGCTCCTTCCTCTTCAGGGGAAGCACTCCTCACACTCTTTCCCTGCTCTGATGTGGGTCTCTCCCACATGAGGGAGTCTTTCAATAATTTCTCCAAAGTCAGTCCTTCCCAGGGGCTGCTTTTTTCCACAAACTGCCCCAGCTTGTATCCTTTCCACAGGTTCACAAGTCCTGCCAGCAAACCAGCTTCAGCTCCTCTCTCTCCATAGGTCCACCAGTCCTGCCAGGAGTCTGTTTCAGGGCAGAGTTGTACATGCAAATAAAATCAAATAACTATATAGTGTGGCATGGCATGACACGGCATGGCATGGCATGGTGCTACTTGTACAAATCCTGACTGGCACTACTATCCTAAACTATTAGGAGGTTTTGATAGCTCAGCTATCCAAATAGTTGTGCACAAGTCCAAATACTTGTCCACTGATCTAAAATCAGTACTCCAGATTGTTAAAAGCTATCTGCCTGCTTCTTGGAGAAAATTTCTAAAATTCTGAGTTAATCTTTTGGGAAAACCATGTCCAGATATGATTCTGTGAGGAATAAGTTTAAAGCTTTCCGGACAAAAGGCCGTTAAAATAACAAGAGCAACAGAATCCATGCAATATTCAGAAACATATTCTTTGTGGTTAGCAGAATAAATCTGTGACACATCTGGCTTTTCTAAAAGAAACTGTGAAGGTGTATTTTAAAATAGGATGTAGAAAATTATGGTTGTTTGAAAATAAGTTAACAAATTGTCTGGAGTGTCTACAACTAGTGAATATCCACTGTTTTTTCCAGGAAAGAAATAATACGAAGTAACTGTTGAGCTGTTTTTCTTCCTTCCCTCTTGTGCTATGTGATTCCCAAGGAGCATTCTGTTTATGTCAGAGAAAGTAAAGAGTACTGGGGACACTGCATAATAATCTCATTTAGATGACCAACATGAGGACATCAGTGTTTCTAAGTAATCTATGGTAGTCAGGATCATGAAAAATTTAGTTCATAGAATTGGTAAGGGCAGAGTTTAATAAATGTATTGAATGAATATCTCATGTGATTACTTCTTTTGCAATGACAGTAGGGATGAGTTGCTTCCCCTTCAAGGTAATTTCTTCTCTTTATAGTGAAGATTCTTCAGCCTCTGCTGTAACATAGTCCCTTCACAAGCAGGCAGCAGGGAGAAGGTTGTTCTGTAGCCAGGGCATCACTATCAGCTGGTAATCTTCACTGGAGTCTGAAATCAGCAACTGGAAGACAAATAATGAGAACATTTTATTCCAAAGAAGGAGACAGCAGTGATTGATTCTAGTGGTATGATAAACCTTGAAATCTGTTTTTAATGACTACACTATAGTACTTTTTGAGGAATACTGTTAATCAAAGAGAGCTTGTGAAGTTCTTTGCTTTCAAACAGTACAGGATAAAAAACAGGTCTTTCTTTCACTGGTGCTATTTTGCTTTTTACTGTTTAATGCCTGCATGTCTATTTCTTAGTAATTTCTATGCTGAGCTATTGAAAATATTTTTACTTTATTTATGAATATAAAATTACTTAAAAGTCTCTATTGATTAATGATCCTAATTTCCTCACAGACTTGCATTTTACAAAACTGAAAATATAAACTGCAACGTGTTAGTCGAAACAGTGTAAGTCCCAGTTGATAGGATCATTAGAACATAATCTAAATTATACTTGCTTATTCTGTAGCAAAAGAAACTCAAAAAAGAAATACAGACTGAAGTAAAAAAAATAAATTAAAAAAAGGAAAAATGGATCTCACTAAATTTTTGGAGAGTGGAGATAAATACAGTTCACTTGTTCAGCCATGTATTAATGTTCCTTTTTATAAGATACTCAAATACATTAGTTATGTTCACTCAAATAGAGCTCACGTAAACAGATCTGAACTTTTCTGGAAGGGGAAATGATTGATGATATCTGCCACTACATGAAGGATGGGTAAGTCACTGTGAATGTTGTTTTATTGACAGTGCTTGAACCTTGACTGATCTCAGAGGATATATAATGTCACTTCATCACAAAAGGAGCTTTCAAGACACTTCATAAATTATTTGTAACAATGTTTTATCACATGAATTTTGGTTATTACTTTACTATTATTTATTTCTCGTATTCAAATTCAGATAACTTTAATTAAGCATTAATTAACCATTCATGTTTATTGCTTAGAAAACTAAACTCTTTTGAGAAAAAACATGATTTTTTTTTTACACGGAACTTTTGAGGTGTGCTTTGCAACAGTGATCACTGCTAGGACTCGATTGCTTTTTACAGTAAAGTCCTTTGATACAATTCTGACAATATGGATTAAAGTGAAAATTACTTCATCTTATTTTTAGATTAATATATCACTTCACCAGTGGTACAAATGTTGTTGCAATTAAAAAAAAAAAAAAACTATTGTTTTTTAAGGTAATCATGCTGATTTTTGCAGTATTAATTTAGCTTCTAGTCTGGACCAAAAAAAAAAAAAACTGATTAGAAAGCTTCTTTTTAGCTGAGATCTTGGCTGTACAAAATTAATTAGCACATCTGGGGACTTCTGACAAAGTCATACCTGAAGTTTATGCCCTCCATCCATGTTAAGTTTCATTTGAATCAAATCCTCAGCTGTTTCAATTTCTCTTATAACCTTTCCAAGGTCTGTTTGATTTTTCTTTGATCCATGCAGTGGACTCTAGCTGTCAGAAGCTTATCCATGACCAAGCCAGAGGGCTGTGAACCAGAAGATGGGGTAGATGACTGGTAGAGGAGGCAACTTTCTCAATGTTCTTGAGCTATATCATATCACTCACCATCTAGACTCTCAACTGCTTGTACAAACACTGGATGTACAATGCCAGATAATCCTCCATATGCTAAAACAATATCTTGCACTTCTGAACCAGTAAAATGTTATTCTTAACACAGACACTGCACTTAAAAGTTCATCCAAAGACCAAAAATATTTTTTAGTCAAATTATTTTTTTAAAATTTTAATGGTTAGGACTTTTACTTAAGCCAGTCAGAGTTAATTTTGATGAGGAAATGCTTAACATTTTGTCAAAAAGTATTTTTTATTGCCTTACTTCATAATTTTTTGCACCAATGGACATTGATCTCCATTTCTTTCAGGTATCTAGTAGACTTTTTTATTAAATAAGAATTTTGGCTTCAATTTTAAGTGATGTGTTCAGAAGATTTTTAATCTTTTGATGCCACTAAAACGTAACTTGCAGACAAAAATGCTTCAACTTACTTTAATTTACACTTGTTAAAGCTTTAGATCTAGATCCCAACATCACTACTCCCCATCTAATCTCTGGCATAGTTTTGGCTCATGACAATGAGTTCTGTCCCAGAGAATACCTAGAAGAGGTTTTATTATAGACCAAATATTATTCTTAATAGGTAGCATGGATGACAGGACCATTTTTTTCCTCATTAGGAAGAATGGTGAGAGGGAGAATGAAGTGTATTTTATAAAAACAAGTGACTGGCTCATTTCTGGTAATGTAGATGTAACCGATAGGAGAAAATAGGACATTTAACATTGATGAATTTGAATAAAATGTCATTAAACTGATTTTGACCATGTAACAAGACAGTGACAGGTTTCACAGTGTGTGAGAATGATTTTGGGTATTTTGGTTTGTTTTATGTTTGCTTTTTCTCGTTTATTTTTCTCCTTGTCAGACCTATGAATTCAAACTGAGGTTAGAAAATTGGTCTATTTTGTCTCCTTTTTCCTAGACTCTCATCTGTAATAAAGCTTTTTGAGCCACAATCAAATATAATATCAACAAAAATAACACCTACATGAAATGGAGTGAAATCCAATGTCTTCGAGAGCTGAATTAGTACTTTAGTGTTTGCTGTTGTAAAAGTCTACTTTAGACATAAAAGTAGTCATGATTTACCCAAAGAATAACTGATACGTTAAATAAAAAGCTCCACATTGACAGCCACTTTTCTGACTACAACCACAGTTTTAGCAGTCCATTCCAACACTTCTTCCGACAAAAAATTCACCTAGCAGATTGAGTTTAATAAGGCAAGAACATTCCTTTTATTCTGAAAATATCACTTGCAGTGCCACCTGCATTCATATTAAAGTGGTAACAGAATTCCACCTCTCATACCTTTCTATTGTATTTCCTAGTACATAAAATGTCTCAAAGGCAGCAAAGATTCTGTCAGATTCTCAGACATCAGTGTAGGTCACCAAAAAAATCAACATGTTTATTAATACCCTCATGAAAAAGAGAGTACCTTTGTACTTTCCTATCCCAGCTAAAGTCCCTGGATAGTGCTCATACCTGAGACTAAAGCAGGTGAGCAGCTGCTCTGAGTGACCTGGAAAGCATTGTGACGATGAGCGAGACATCAGGTGGCTAAAGGTAACTAACTTACAGAACTTTTAGTTTATGATGCCTTTCCTGTTTATTATGTGACGGGGGATAGCACCTGACACAGACCATTTTCCCTGATATAAATGATCCTACAAGTGACACAGTTTTGGCATCTTTAATATACTAACCCAGGTTTAGAGCAAAGAGAAAGGAAAAAGTGCAGCACCATATATAATTTGAGGCAGGGTGCATGGTGGTTGTGACAGTTGGATTGTTCAACAGAAAATTCCTGTACCTGAGCAACAGCCAGAAGCACAGTTTCTCCACTGTGCCCTACATTCGGTGCAACCTATTTCTTCAGCTTGAATATGCACTGAGGGTTAGAAGAATGCTGTTTAAAATTCATCATATACTGAGAAGTTTTCCATGCTCTCAGCTTTCTAAAACACTGCAGGTTGCAAAGAAAATAGTTCAGTCTTATAAGAGGTTTTCTGCCTCATTTTATGCATACAGAGTGTTAGAATGTTCACCTGAAAAACAGGTGCTTTTTTAAAGTGGCTGGCTCTCAGTACTGATACATAGCATTGAAGGGCTACATTTTTGGAATGTCAGCTCCAAGTTTGACAGAAGTTTATAATGCTGATCTTAACTGAACATATTTCAAGTTATGATTTATAAATTTGTCCTTTTTTATCCCAAATGCAAGAAGGATTTTTAAATCCAAACTTTGCATTTAGGATTTATTAGCATGATTCAAAAATGTAGAGTCAAAAATGCTTTTTACTGAATTATAGAGCTGGATTTCAACTAGAGATTAAATTGAAAAAAAAAGTCTAAATCAAATTCTTCTGTGGATTTCAGAAAAAGGGTTTTTTAAAACCTAGAGAAAATATATTATTCAGACTTTTAGAAGTATCCATTTTAAAAACACAAACAAACAAAAAAAAATCAACAGGAAGACACTGCAAAAATCTATGCTATCCATTTCCCCTTTATCTGGCCGATTTCTGGGAATATTTGTTTTTATCTTTTCAAATATTTTACATGAGAACAACTTAGCACTGCAAACACTGGCAAGTTCTGAATCAGGGTGTTTAAGGGCAATCTTTTAAAAACTATATTTTAGACACATTCACATCATAACCAGTTTTGCTGCTCAGCAACCTCAGAAAGTAAAATAACCCAAAAAGGATTAAAAATTCAAATTCTGCTTCAATATGGCATGCCTTTCTATCCTAATTAAATAATCAAGTTAACAAAGTAGTAAGAAGCTGCTATCTTAATTACAGCTTTCATTTTATCTTAATTCAGGAATACGAGGATGTTACACTTCTGTTAATCTATCTGATACCTTGATAAAGCTCTGATGAAACTATGTTTTCTAAGCAAATTATACAGCAACTCAAATAGCACATTAGGAATTCATATTTTCTAAATGCATGTAGACAAACTCCCACATATACAAAAAAGCAGCATAAATCCATGTCCTACTTAAATCTCTCTCTAATATATGCACATAGGACTATATAATTATGCAGTTGTTAAATCTCAGTAATATCAAAATGAATTTATTAATATATATTTTCTCATTGTTGTAGTCAATGACAACTATTCTCAGATAAATCAGTTGTCCTTCTCTATCCTATCTGAATACCAGTATTTTAAGAGCTTTTTTCCCTGATTGTAGGACTGTATCTGGTATATAGTAACACCTGGAACATTAAAAAAAGAGGCCTTTAAATGCTCCAAGATTTATTTGGTCTTGTGATTTCTAATCTATCTTGTCCTTTGATTTTTTCTCTCTACAAAGTTTCTTGAATTCCTATGAGTAGAAGGCTAACATCTACGTATTTCAAATAATAAGTCATAATGTCACAGATTCATAGACTGGTTTATGTAGGAAGGGACCTTCAAAAATAATCTAGTTCAAACTCCATGCCATGGATAAGGAACATCTTTCAACAGATTACATTGCTTAAGGCCTTGTCCAACATTATTTTGGACACTTACAGGGATGAGGCATCCAAATCTTCTCTGGGCAACCTGTTTCAGTATCTCCCAACAGTCATTGTAAAAAATTTCGACCTTCTATCCAATATAATTTTTTTTTCCATTTTAACCAATGACTCTTGTTCCGTAGCTATAGGCCCTGGTAAAAATGCTCTCTCTATATTACTTATATTTAAGTATTGAAAGGCTGCAGTAAGGTCTCCCTTCTCCTTTCCTGGATGAACAACTCCAGGTCTCTGAGCCTGTCCATAGGAGAGGTGTTCCAGCCCTCTGATGATTTTTTCCCTGCTTCTGGATTTGCTGTAACAAGTTCATGTCTTTCCTGTGCTGCGGATCCCAGAGCTGGACACAGCACTGCAGGCGGGGTCTCATAAGAGCAGCATAGAGAAGGAGAATCACCTCTCTTGACCTGATGGCTACACTTTTCTTGATGCAGCCCAGCATATGATTCCTAGGCTGTAAGCACACATTTCTGGATCACATCCAATTTTTTTATCCACAAGGATGGTGGACATCAAGTCCTTCTTCTCTAGACTGGTCTCAATACAGCCCTCCTCCAGTCTGTACTGATATTAGAGATTGACATGACCCAGGTGCAGGACCTTGCATTGGTCTTGTTGATATTCATGAGATTCATACAGTCCTACTTCTCAAGCCTATTAAGGTCCATCTGGATGGTGTCCCTTCCCTCTAATGTATCAACTGTACCATTCATCTTGGTCTTACCCAAACACTTGATGAGAGTGCACTCAATCCCATTGGTCTGTGCCGTTGATGAAGATGTAAAATAGCTTTGGTATCCATATGGACCCTTGAGGGACACCACTGGTTACTGGTTTCCACCTGAGCATTGAGTCATTGACTATAACTCTTTGAATGTGACCATCTAGTCAGTTCCTTATCCATCTAAATGTAAATCCATCAAATTTATAATCTGTCCAAATTAGCATCAAGAATGTTATGGGAGACCATGCCAAAGGCCTTAAAAAGTGACCAGGTAAATAACATCAGTTGATCTTTCCTTTTCTTCTGATGCAGTCACATCATCATAAGAAGGCCACCAGATTAGCCTGGCAGCACAACTCCAGATTTGCCTTTGGTGAAGCCATGTTACTATCTCTACTCACTTCTCTGTCTTTCATATGCTTCAATGTGACTTCCGTGAGGATCTGTATCAGAAGAGGAAATTGTTATTTGTGAGATTCTAGAATTAGAGAAGTCTTGGTAGGGAAGGAGACAAATAAAGTAACGGTAATTTGTTCTTAAGGTATATGGTAATTACAGACAACTCTGGCCATTTAACCAGTGTGTTGGTTTAAAATCCAGATAGAAAATTAAACCATTTAGGCCACTGCCTTTTCCCCTCCCCACTCCTTCCAATGATGGAGAAACACTGGGAGACATTATAAGTTGGAACTACAATTTACGGAAAAATCCTAATAACCTCAATACTATTAATAAAAGAGTGCACAAAAAGAGACAGTTTTACCCACAAAAGGATATTCACTACCAAACAAACAAAAACACTTCCTAAAGACAGTATCCAGCATGATTTCCCAGACAAAGGCAAAATGGCCGCTGGACCTGTGCTATGGCCACATAGTATTCAGGAAAACTAAAACAATATATCGGGGAGGCTCTTGTGGCTTAACTTCCTGCTGCCCCAGTCTGAAAACAGTAGAAAGCAGGGGCAAAACATGACCAGGAAAGCTAGTTCCAAAGGAGGAGCTGTGCTGCCAAAATGGCGACTCTGTGTGGCTCAGTCCCCGCTGCAGGGCCTCTCTCCCTGGGGACAGCAGCACTGTGGCAACAGCAGTGGTGGTCCCAATCCCACACCCTCTCCAGAGCAAGCCCAGCAAACCTAAAAAGAAAAAGAAAAAAAANCCAAAAAAAAAAAAAAAAAAAAAAAAAAAAAAAAAGGCAAACTTCTGGTTTCTGGCTTTGGCTTTTTAACTACAACTACCACTGGTATAGGCCGTATTGAACAGATAGTGCTAAAAGCTCCACCCCCTTGTCCCTGTACCCAGGGCAACTAGCAAAGAACAATGAATTTAATTTACTCATGTAATAGTAGCCAGAGGGACAATTAAGACAGAATTCCATTCCAATATGCACATGTAGGATCCCTGAATATCGAGAGGAGACAATGTATGGCCAGGTTTATGTCACAGAGAAAGGGTGGCTGCAATAGTAAGCCAAGAAAATTTCTTTAGATTTACTTTAGATCCAACAGGAATCCTGGAATGCTTACCAATTGATTTGTATGAATAACAATATAACCACTGAAAACCAGCATGGATTTGTTAGGAACTCTAACAAATCTTTTGAAAAAAGGAAAAACAGTAGATCTAGAATTTACCTGACAAAGCCAAGATGATTCTAGGCTGCTTACCCAGTCAATAAAGAGAACTAAGAACTTGGAGGGCAAAGTGTCCAGTTCTGTATGTCAAACTTCACAAAAGATAAAGAGGGTGCTGATTTGTTTTTCAGAGTACAGTAGAGAGAATGATCGCATGTTTATAATATACAGCCCATGAAAAGAAAATTAAAGAATAATGTCTCTTTACAGATGGACACAGAAGGAAAGAAAAGAATGAGATGAGGACATAAACATGTAAAAGCTACTGTCATAAGCAAAGATAAAGAGAACAAAGATCAAGAGGTTTAATTTAAAGTCAGGGAGATTTATCTAATTTGAGAAAATCTTTCCAGTAAGAAGAGCAGTGGATTATTAAAGTGGATTGCCTAAGGAAAGGTTCACATCATTTATGAAGAGGCTGCATAAACTTCTGTCATGTAACACATAGGTATGTAAGTCATGTCCAGAAGCAGAAGACCAAAGTGGGTGATGTTCTGATGTGAGCCTTAGCACTCCATGTTTCTGTTTCTCTATTACCTAATGATGAAGCCAACTGTTCTGATAAAATTATATATTAAATTAGATATATTCCAATCCATATTGAATTAGGCATGTATGTATATCTATAAAATGCTTTCTGTAGTGACACAGAGAGCTATTTATATTAAGCAAAATAAGCTACAGCCTGTGTCAAACTGAACTGAATCTCCACTATCCAGCACTAATCCGATTTAGAAGTCTATTGTCTGCATTTTTGTCTCCCCCATCTCTTTTTATTCTATGAATTAAACCTTCAGTGTAAGAAAACATTCCAATTAAATTTCTGTGAGAGAAATTCTGGTTTAGACTGATCCCGACTTCCTTTCTTAAAAATTTTACATTGGAAAGTTCCTAGCCATTTCTGTCTACAGGGTAATAAAATCAGCTTCTGCTGTTTGAATTTTGTAAGAACACTTTTGTTGTGCACTTTTCTGAAGGAAAAATTGCATAGAAGAGGAAAGAAAATATCCTGCTTATGCCAAATGTCTATAAAATAATATTAATCTTTAAAGATCTCTGAATTATTTAATAAATGTGGCTCTACTCTTGAAATTCATAATACGTTTCTTAAGCCCTGTACTTTGTGTTCAATAAGGCTAATCACATCCATAATGTTAAAACTATGTAAAATTTCATTGAACTGAGATCTACCTGAACAGTTTTATGTCTAGAGGTAAAACACGGAAAGTTACTTAATATTCCTTACTTACATGCCTTTATTTCAGTGGAGAGCTTGGATTTCTCCACTTTTCTTTCTCCACTGTGTCTCCCAGACATCTTTAAGTCTATTTGGACAACAAAAGGTTTACTCACATGTAGACCACAAACAGCCATCTCACCTTTTTCTTTTGTCCCCCTTTTATGAAATTCCCACATAATTTAATAGATGGAGTGCCAATATTTAAGATCATAATATGATTATGAACTGTAAATGTTCAAAAAGAAAATACTCATTCTTGAAAATGGTTAGAGGAAAATATATAATTAAATAGTCTGCATGAGATGAGACATTTTCATGATCAAGGGCAATAAGTGGCTTCTGCCCTGAACTGCTTGTAAAGAAGATGATTTTTCATATAGCCTTCATACCTGTTAGTTAAAAAGAAAAAAAAAGCATCAAGGTCTTTAAATTTGAAAAATCTGTTTTTGAATATTTGATAAGTAACAACAATTATTTCTAATTTGTAAAAATAAACAAAATTTAACAGTGTTTTTGATCAAAACTTGTTAAAATTTTATATGCAAATGCCAGAATTTGCAGTCACCGCAAGACTGTAAATTAAATGATAGCTGAAATATTGTTTTACTTTAAAAACTGCTTACTTTGTCTGCTCTGATTCTTTTGCATATATTGTACCACTTCCAAATTAGGGTAATAAGCTCCTCTTTCCCTGGGGATGTCTTTAGTGTATTTTCAATATTTCCCTTTACAATATCTATCTACTTGGAAGGTGATAAGAACCTATTATTTTCGTCCAAACCAAATGCTTCTACTTAAGTTGCACTAGTAGGAGAAAAAAACACACCTTACACCTACCACTGAGTTCTTTGATATTGTAATGACTAAGTGTAAAACCATAAGGACTTGTAAAATCTTAGGTTGCCTGGAGACCTTTGCCTTTTCAGCAACAACCTATGAAAAATTTTCTGACTTGTTTTTTTAAGGAAAAAGATATTATTAAACTTTCAGAAAATAAATAGTATTACTTCCATTTTATCTGTACGACAAAAGTTTAGCCATTAATAAGATATTCCTGAAAAGAAAAGATCTTCAGAATGATGAAGTCTTTAGATTTTAAGTAATATGAGTTTCCCTTGAAGGAAAAGTTAAGAAAAAGGGAGCTTTTTTTAATGATTAAAAATCTTCTTCATCAATAGCAGTATCCAGGTAAGATAATTACAATTTATATTTACAATTATAATAATTAAATATTTAAATTAATTTATTTCTTCAATTAACAAAGTAGGACAGTTCAGAAACTGGTATTACATTTACATCTCATTATTTTGAAGGTTATATATTATTTTAGGAAACTTGTGTTAAGGTAACAATCATAAATTATTCAGGATAGTCTAAAAACATACATAGAACCAACTTAGTTTTATTTTTTCAACTCTAGTAATAATTGACTCGTACTTCAGAAAAAACCCCAAACAGATATATCTACTATTCATCATAATTTCTTAACAGGTATTCTGATTTTACCAGCAAAACAGGTAACACTAGTCAGAGTTATCACCTTGCAATTTCAGAAACCTTTTCTACTGCCATTCAAACTGAATTATGGCCATCACAGGCTTCTCAGAGGGAGTGGGGGGGAGTGAGGAGAAAGTAGTTAAACGACCTTACATTTAGCTGAGAACATAAATTCATCAAGCTTTTATTCCAAACATTGCAAAAGTTGTCTAGCACCTAAACACAGCAAGACCATGGTGGAAGCAAGCCTGTGAAGATCATTTTCCCCACTCAAAGATATCACAGTGTTATTACGTTCAGAAACTTGTAAAGTAAAAGCCAGTCTCAAAATACCCACTGAAGAGAAATGTACCATTTAGCCAAAATGGATGTGGCCAGGCTTTTCACCAACAAAGTCTTCTCTCTGTTCTACCTTTCTGAAACAGAGAAGTCTTTCTAATAACCCTACTTTGAAATTTAAGAATCATGGGCAGAGAAAGTTCAATTTGTCACAGATTACTTCAGGATTCTCTGTTTTATAAAGGAAATAAATCAGAACCTGCCATGGAAGTTCAAATACTGCAAATCTAGTGTTTTATTTTTCTTCCTAAGAAGGACAGATATTCCTTCCTTATCATATTGTTAGATTCTATGAATGCCGCAACTTTTCCACCAAAGAATTTTTTTTATATTTATACCATTTTTTCTTGTGTATTTCATTACCTTTTATTTTATTTTACATCTAGGAGGTACATCTTTAGGTCTGCCGTGACCCTGAAGGCCATTTAGTCTTTAGGAGCCAGAGATGGCACTATCTCATCTCTCGCTGGTGAATATTTTAACTGTTTCTGAATTTTGTTTCTTCTGTTCCAGAAGAAAAGTAGCATATCCTTACCAAGCATCCTTGAAATAATGTGAACACATTATTCAAAGCTTTGTTTTTCTACAGATACTAAATGCATCATTTTGGAAATTACCTAGCTGCATAAGAAAAATGCTTAATTTTAATGGCTACTTATCTGTAGTTATCATAAAGTCTATGGTAAAACACACAGAGCCCATGACAGGTCCAAACTATCAGTAATTGCTACAAATGAATATGCTCTATTTTAAGTGTTAGGAATTTTATTAAATAGGGCTTAGATAAGCCTCAGCAAATTATTTATTGGACAATAATCCTTAAAACGAATTTACTTTTGCTGCTGGTTGACCAGTTATAGCTGTTTAACAAACCATTCATAATAAAAAAATTGCAAGCATAAATGCTGCATAAACATCAACCAAGCCATTTTAAATTAACGTAATCCTCTGTTTAGAATACTTAGTTTGATTCAGTGATTATAGCAGTCCTTTACAAGAAAAGGAAGCCTACCAGTGTTACTTTGTTTGGTTTTCTTTTGTATATGTACTTGTAGGTTTGTGGGAAAAATACTGAGATAATAATAAGGTCACACAATGAACTTTCAAGTAAGAGATTTTAATGGGTGCATATTTATACCCAAAATACATATATGTTAAACCTGTTATTGGTTACTCTTCTGAAAAATATCTTGAAAGAAGGACCTTTTTTGGCTTTCAAGAGTTAGCTTTTCTCAACTTCCACATCATCACTGCAGACATTGAATCCTCAGCAGCTCCATTTACCTGGATACAGAGCAGAGTACTCCTATATTAACTATTTTCAGTTCCAGTCAATTAGAAGACACACTGAATTTACATTATATGATAGAAAATGTCCGATGATGAAATAATGTTTCTTAACACTTTTTGAAATCCTGAATTTTAACCATTTGGATGGACTTTTTACGCAGATAAACTTGTTTCAAGCTTACATTTTCTTTTGGAATGTTATGCTAACATAATTGCTTTGTGGATCTGTTGCTGATGTTAATAGCTTTCTTTAAATTGCCCTTGAATTTTGGAACAGGGATTTGGATTTTTCCAGTGGATTTTTCCCTTCAGAAACGCATGATGTTTTGTCTCTTAGTGTCTATCACCATAAAATTCTCTAAAACTTAGTTCTTGCTCACATAGTTATCTTTAGTCAAGAAAAATGAAGCAACTGAATTCCAGCAACTCACATAGTCAAGAAAAATGAAGCAACTGAATTCCAGCAACTCACATAGTCAAGAAAAATGAAGCAACTGACTTCCAGAAGAGAGTAAGGCAGAAAGACTGAAGAAAGGTTGGTCTTGACTAAAATATGGAATAAAATTCAGGGTTTAACTTCTCTATTGTTTCATAGTTCTTTGATTTTTTTTCAGTCATCACTGTGAGAAGACTAATTGGGGAAACCAGGAAGCTAGCATTCACCAATTTTTACAAACAGGACAACTAAGAAATTGCAAAAGTGCATTTGATTTTAAAAACAAACAAGCAAACAACAAGAACCCCCAAAATAAAACCAACAAATACACAGACTTCTAACTAAAAAAATTCTGAATGAAGCTGAAGTTAAATTTTTTTTTCTGAAAGATTAGCTTACGTTTCTTCAGGAACAAGGTGCTCTGAAATACAACAAAACATTTAGAGAACCACACTGACTACACTAGACAGGGTCATCCGGTCTTCTGCAGTATATAGGAGATAATAATTTTATAATATTAAGGTGCCAAAAATATGTGAGCATATGTTTCCTCCAGTGCTTTAGTTTTCCTTCAGACTTTCCACTACATATTTAATAAAGTTATTGGTCTATAGATACTGAATAGAATTTAATGCATAAAATTGTAATACAGAGAGGAGACAAAAAGACAGTTTAAAAACTTATATCTTTCAAAATAAATAAAAACAAATAGTAGTAAACTCTTTATACATTTAGGTAAAAAGAAGAATGAGCATGGCAGTATGAAATGAGAAAAACAATCTAGGTACAATTCCAAAATAAAATTGAACAGTGTTGTCACAGAATACAAGCACTGTGGCTAATGTGAAGGGGGAAAAAAAAGACTGATGATTATAGGTGAAGTAGAAGGAAAAGAATGCCATGTGCTCAAAATATATTAAATGGACAATATCCTGTCAGGATTTTGAAAGAGATGGTGCTTAAATACTCAGATTTCTGAGCTTGATAATATGAGTGACTTAGGAATATTTTCTTGCAGAAACAATTATATATGTAAATGCACACAGGCAAACATTTTACCTATTCAAGTGTTTTAAGAATGGCAAATTGTATTGCTGTAAAATGGCATATTTCTTTAATCTGACTGATTTTTGAGATAAAATTAACACAGAGGCATTAATCATGAACCTAGACTTGAGGATAATTGATTTGGAGGTACAGAAAATTTACTAGCTCATCTTGAAAAGAGTAGCTGATTAACAAGTAGAAACTTTATATTCATGCATTCATTGTTTAGAGGAGATTCAAACAGATTTTGTGACTTTGTGTTGTAAAGAGGTTCCTCAAGGATCACTTTAGGGTTGATCATGTTTAATTATTTTGTCTCACAAAATAGCTAGAAGCATGTTGGTGGAATTTGCTAATGGCACACAATTGCAAGGGATCAAAAGGTAACATAATGTGGATAACTGTGAGGAAAGAAGAAATCTGCTTTGTGAGAGTAAACAAATTTGGCTTCTGTCGCTTAATAAATGGAGTCTGAAAGGGAATACCTGATTTTCTGTGATGATAGTGAATCAGAAAACTTTGATGGAAAAAGGCATGAGTTCAGATGGAGACAGGTCAGAGCTCTCCCTTGTTATTGTTGATTTATAAGGATGTTGGAAATCTGAGACCAAAAGTAGGAAATTATCAAAGATATTAACAGAGATTTCCCTTTCTGCTGAAATTATGTTACAACCCTTCCTTGAAGTGGAATAACTGAGGTTCTTGTTAATAAATACCTTGGAGCTGATTAGAGTGAAATGACTGGTGTTGAGATATATAGATACATGGCTATCTAGACATATATATATATATATGTATATATATGTATATATGTATATATCGGGGGGTTTTTAGAACAATTTTGTTGCAATGTAAAGGAGGTATACAGATATTTTGGTATTATCTACAGAAATATAGCAATATATAAGTATAAAAATATCACTTAAGAAAGAGAGTAAGAATAGATACTGGAAAGGTATCACTGTCCATGATATCTCATCAGTGATGAGACTCGATGGTTGCAATTTCAGTGTCCATTGGTTGGAGTGATGGTCACTGACTTGATCCTCCTGAGCACAATGTTCAGTGGGTTAATATATGTTCAGGTTCAAGTGGGAATGCCCAGACACCTCCCCTGGAGGGAAGTTTTAAACTGCCTGGTACAATGCTGTGGATCATGCACAGTCTTCTGGTGGAAAGCCCCAGAAAGGAGTCTGGGGCTGTTTTGAGGGTCTTTGATGGTTCATGACTCCTTCTAAGACATGATGGCTATATGCTCTGCTTATTTGAGCCAGTTAGGCCTTATAAGAAAGGATGATATCTTCAGGCTTACATGATACCTCCTTGGGGACATGATAAAAAGCATCATAGGATCTGCTTCTTATCAGCCTTTTCTCTTATTTGGCTCAAAAAACAGTCCTCCTCCCCTTTGGTTTTGGGGTGGAAACCCCACCTCAACTTTCTGCTTTTGAAAGAGCAGATTAGGAGAGTCATTGACTGTAACATTTCAGTCTCTCACACACTATCACCCCCAACACTCATGTCCTTTCCTATTGTATTAAATATTGCATAACCCTGCCATTGGTCTTATGATTTATGATACTAAAATTCAAAACAGCTTCAAAGAACCTTTAGTTCTGTATCAAATCATAGATCATGATAGAATCACTATTTTTTTTCTGATTGGAAAAGACCTTTAAGATCATGAAGTCCAACCATTAACACAGCACAGCCAAGTCCAGCACTAAACCATGCCTTTAAGTGCCACATCTATAGAGATTTTAAACTCCTCCAGGGATGGTGACTCAACCAGCTGTCTGGGAAGCCTGCTCCTATGTTTGACAACCCTTTCCACAAAGAAAATTTCCTGATATCCAATCTAAACCTCATTGGGTGCAGCTTGAGGCCATTTCCTCTCATCCTGTCACTTGAGGCATGTCAGAAGAGGCTGACCTGCACCTTGCTACAACCATTTCAGGCAGATGTAGACAGCAATAAAGTTTGCCCTGGGCCTCCTTTCCTCCAGGCTAAACAATCCCATCTCTCTCTAGTCACTCCTCATAAGACTTGTGCTCCAGACCCTTCTCCAGCTTCCTTGCCCTTGTCCTGAGGAGCCCACAACTGTACACAGCACTCCAGATGTGGCCTCACCAAGGCTGAGCAGAGCGGGAGGATCACCTCTCCTGACCAGCTAGCCATAATCTGTCTGATGCATCCCAGGATTCTACTTGTTCTTCTGCCAGAAGGGCACACTGCTGGCTCAGCTCGTCATCCACCAAGACTCCCAGGTCCTTCTCTGCAGTGCTGCTCTCTAGTAGGTCAACCCTCAACCTGTACTGCTACTTGGGATTATTCCTCCCCAGCTGCTGTATGTCTTTCAGTGGTTTGTTTGCATGCATTTATTTTTTTAAAAAAAGTAATTATATCCTAAAATAAGTATAATCTGTGAATATACTATTAAGAAAATCCCTGCAAAGCTGTAGAATTAGATGTCTAAATCTTATGGTTAATTAATAATTAATTTATTTACATGTATTAGCTGAGGTTTTAGTAAGTGTCTTGAAATTTTATCCGGGAACCTGCAATACTTATCACAGTGAAAGAAATTACCAAAACAAACAAGAGAGGACCCTGCCTCTAGAACTAGAAAAGGTTTTTGTAGCAAACAAATCTGTCTCCCATTTATTTCACTCCACCATGAGTTTAGAATCATCCGTAAGGAGGTCAACAGAGTTTTGCTAATGTAAGTTAGAGCACAAATGGACAGTAGCTAGCTTTTCTAGCTGTTAGCACTATGTCTAGAATGCAGAGTACAGAACAGTGTTTTGTTTCAGTCACATGGATTGTTCATGAAGCACTCAGAAATCCAGGAGCAGGGCATAATCTCTAGCAGAACCATCTCTAGCACAAAAAGTGAGAAAATTCCCACCCATTTTTATTTTACCCCATTTTCTTATTCTTAACAAGCTAGACTTCTTGGTAGAGCATGTTCCCCCCTTCTAACTTGCTTTTAGGCTCAAGAAAGAAATCTTTAGTTTATTATCTTTATAATAACCTTTCAAGTTAAAAAGGGAACTGTTGCAGTAATGCAAAACTACAATATATTTTCCTAATTTAAAATAATAATATGAAAAAAGATATCATTAATTTGTTTTAATGTTGACTTACTGTAATACCTATATGTATTTTATTTATATGTTTACATTGATACTTACAATTTTTTTCTTACTTTTTTTTAAACCAAAGGTGATGGCATGAAAATATGTATCAAAAGAATAAAATTAAGTTTTAATTCCTAAATTAGTATTATAGCTCTTCTCTTACTAATGGCTGTACAAGGCTTTATTCAGTTATTTACATGGAAGCTTCAGAAATCTTTTAGTCTGCCTGCCCTGTTGATGCATAGTTGCCAAAAATCTCATGCTCCTTCTTGGAATGCAAGATGGGAAGATGGTGCAGACATCTTAGCTGGCCCTGCCTTTCATCTGGAAACACAATAGCCACATTCCTATCATGATTGACCTGATCCATTAAGGTGACCTCGAGAGACTGTGAAGAAGCATGAAATAATTATTTTGAATTATTCAGGTATATTGGATTAGGTCAGTAAAAGCTCATGGACATTCAAAAGTATGATACAAAGTGTTTCCAGATCCATATGTATATGCCTAAGTGTATATTCAATCCTAAACAAAGAGGCCATCAGGTCAGAAAAGTAATACCAGAAGTACATTCAGTTAATAAAGTTCTAGGATAAACCTGTTGACAGTAGAAGAAATTCCTGTTTTTCATTGAATCAAGTAAAATCATGATTCGAAATTTTGTACAAAAATTACATGGGTATTAACTTCTTACTCAACATTAAAAAAGACATCAAATTTCAGCGTGTAGGGAAAATCCAGTAGGAAAACAGAACAAGTTCTTGTGGTGTGGAACTGGATAAATCAAAATTATTTAGAAGAAAAATTGACATTACAATAGGATAAAAAATATAGAAGAGATCCTATGGTATTATAAATGTAAATAATTTATAGTAGCTATAGTCTGGAAATGCTTCAAATGCTAATCAAAGATTGGGGGTGTATAAATGTAGCAAAAGTCTTCCTTGACTGAGTTTTGGTTGCTATCACCCACAAGGAATATTTGATGAAACCATAAAGAAGTCACATAATTTGAGTTTTGTGATGTTTTATTAAATATGTGTAATTCAGAGTCCTTGTGTAAACATGCAACATTAACAATGGCAACTGGCCAAAAAAGAAAAAAATAAAGGAGTTCTGCGAGATCTGTCTTTGCAAAAAACTACAGTGAACCATTACTATAATGCAGATTTCTTGAAAACTCCTCACAGCAGGGAGCTAGTTTCTGAAAGAATAACAAAGTAGATAATGGAATCAAGATTATGGAGAAAGAACTGCATTATATTATTTTACAGTTATCCCTTTTAATTTTGGCTTTTTTCCCCCCCAACACCTAACTAACTAAATATAGACAGATTTAGCTTGTGACAAACTTCCCTACTGTGGCTGTTTTGGTTGACAATACACCATTTTCTTTCCTGGAGAAAAGTTTCTCATCCATTTGAAGTAAGACCTTTAACGTGAAATTAATCTTGCCGTAGAAGTTTCCTTCGTATATTTCTGTTTGACTGCAAATACTGTACATATCTGTGAAATCTATCCACGCTTTACCACAGTTAGTGTACCTCTCTTCTGTCCACCAAAACTTTTCCCTTTTAGTGATCATTTAAGCTTGTGCTCATCTGCCTGATGACGAACAGATGCATTCCAGAGTCCTGAGAGAATTAGCTGATGTAGTTTCCAAGACACTCCCCATATTTGAAGTCATGGAAGTCAGGTGAAGTCACAGTTGACTTCAAAAAGGGAAACATCGTACCCCATTTTAAAAATGGTAGAAAGAAGAATCCTGGGAACTACCAACCTATCAGCATCACCTCTGTGCCTGGGAAGATCATGGAAGTGGAAGCTATGATAAAGGCACATGGAGTACAGGGAGGTGCTTTCAGTCAGCCATCACGGTTTCACCAAGGGCAAGTCCTACCTATCAACCTAGTGGTCACACAATGAAGTGACATAACTGGACAAGGGAAGGGCTACAGATGTCATTTTTCTGGACTTCTGTAAAGCCTTTGACACAGTCTCCCAGAACATCCCCCTCTCTAAATTGGAAAAATATGGACCAATGAATGGACTGAGAGATGGATGAGAAAGGGGTTGGATGGTCACATCCAGAGGGTAGCAGTCAATGGCTCAGAGTCCTGATGGACAGGAATGAAAAGTGGTGTCCCTCAGGGGTCTGTACTGGGACCAGTGTTATTTAATAACTCCATTTATGACATAGATTATTTGCAAATTTGCAGATGAGACCAGCCTGAGTGGTGCGATTGACACACCTGAAAAATCAAATGTCATCCAGAGACAGCTGGACAAGCTTGAGAAGTGGTTCTGTGGGAACATCACAAGGTTTCAAATGACCAAGTGCAAGGTTCTGCACCTGGGTTAGGGCAACCCCTGGTATCAATACAAGCTGAGGGGTGAACTGATTGAGAGCAGACCTGCTGAGAAGGACTTGGGGCTGCTGGTGGATGAGAGGCTGGACATGACCCAGCCATGGGCACTCACAGCCCAGAGAGCCAAATGTGTCCTGGGCTGCACCCAAAGCAGCGTGGGCAACAGGGCAAGGGAGGGGATTCTGCCCCTCTGCTCTTCTCTGGTGAGAGCCCATCAGAAGTGCTGCCTCCAACTCTGGGATCCCCAGCACAAGAAGGACATCAAGCACTTGGAGCAAGTTCAGAGGAGGGCAGCAAGATGATTAGAGGGCTGGAGCACCTCTCCTATGACAAAAAAGGCTAAAAGATTTGGGGTTGTTCAGGCTGGAAAAGAGAAGGTTTTGTGGTAACCTAATTGTGGCCTTCCAGTACCTGAAAGGAGCCTACAAGAGAGAAGAACAAGACTATTTCTAGGGGCATATAGTGACAAGGCAATGGGGAATGGCTTTAAACTGAGAGTAGGTTCAGTTTAGATATTAGAAAAAAATTCTTTACTGGAAAGGTCATGAGGAACTGGAACAGGTTGCCCAAAGAAACTGTGAATGCCTCAATCCTGGGAATATTCAAGGCCAGATTGGAAACGGCTTTGAGCAACCTGGATCAGTGGAAGATGTCCCTGTCCTTGACAGGGGGTTGGAACTAAGTGATCTTTAAGGTCCCTTCCAACCTCACCCACTCTATGATTCTATGATATGACTCCCTCTCTGGTGTTTTCAAAGAGTAATTAACTGTCCACATCCAAAGGAAAAATCCCACTAAATTGATGTTTTCACTATAAATTGTCACATGCAGCCAAAACAGCAGGAATACACTGTGGAAGTTCAATGGAAATGAGTGGAGAAATTGCAGGGAAGAGCCCTCCCATTTAGCTATGATTTACAGTAAAATCTAGTCTTTTTACTGTATCAGAGGAAGTTAGAAGGATTTAGGAATATTTTTTGTATGTTTTCCTGTACAAACCATCATTCTATGCTGACCAATGTACTAAAGTAAAGTATTTAAACCTCTTTGTCTTTGTAGTATTTCTTCAAATTCTTTCAAAAAGTCCAGGATGGTTTTGCAGTTTCTACCAGTGCTATCCACATACTCCTTAAAATTGGCAGGGTTTTTGGGTTTTCTCCTTTTTTTTAATTGTTATTTTTGAGGGTTTTTTGAAGAGCATGTTTTCAATGAGATTAACTATCAGGAAGCTCTACAGACAGTTTTTGAAAACTCTGGTTTTGAGGAAGGGGTTCTGTTCACTAGTGATCCATTATTGTGTCATTTATATTTTGCTTTTCTAGCTTATATTTCTCAGCAAGGTGATTAAAGATTGTGAACAGGAGTTGTCTTCCCTGGGAAGACATATAGCATACCATATAGCAATTTTGGTATGCATATATCTGTGCATAAAAAACCCCAAATAAAATGTATATACTATGGTTTCTTTCTATATGCATATAATGAGTTAAGGTAGAGGGTTATGCACTTGTATGATGCTATTATCTATAATTGCTTATCTTGGTTCTCTGCATTGGTTTAACTGTCTTATTGGTTTAACATCCCAAAGGAGAATATTCCTCTGTGTAGCTTGGTACCAAATTTGTGTTTGCATAATGTTTTAATTGAAGTTACTGCTGGAGTATATGAGCTCTGCATTTTGTAATATAAAAAAATACCACGATGTGTCTGTTTTGAATACTTTGTATAAAGAAAGAAGGCGTGTTCTCTGAGTTAATTTCCACAAGGAATACAGAGTATGAAACATACTAATATGACCCTTTTGGTCAGTTTGAAAAAGCTAATGTTTTCTTGAAAGTGCAATAACCTCAAGTACATCTCAAAACCTTTTCAAGGTCTGTTGAAGAATATAGGTATCTAGAAATTGCACTTATATTGCATGTTTAAAGTTGTGTGCTACATAGGCAATTGCAAACTGTTGTTTTGCTTCTAGATTGAAAGAATAATTTTAGCTCCTTTTATGTATTGAAGTAACTGGAGATGATAACAAACAAAAACAGCAGTGGCTAACATTCATAGATTTGCACTACCCAACAAGACCTGATCAGAAGAGAAATTGTGATAGCTGTGAGGTCTCCTCTTTGCAAAAAAGTGGGGTTAGGAGCTTTTGGTAAACTAGGTGAAGAATATATGCAGCAGAATTGCCTAGGTACTGAATATTCTATAAGATAAACTCAACAGCATGAATGAAGGAAGTGCCCACTTTTGATAATTGTTTATCTAGGGAAACAAGGTTCATGAGTATGTTTTTTTTGCATGAGGCACTTTATCAGTTTCCCCCTATTAGATCAACCCTGTTAGATGCCAAATATTGCTAATTATTGTGGACAAAGAAGCACTCATGTGCAGAGGGTAAGTGTAAGATGGACAATGACTGTGGATGTCTTCTGTGCACACTGTGCCATGCTGGCAGTGACATTAAACTGTTACGATAGCAGTTGTGAGATCTGTACTGTAAACTGCCATTAGCCAGAGATTGGTTTCCTTATTCTTCTATGTATACACCCCCTGAAAGAATAACATCCTTCGGAGCCCTAGTAAGTACCTCTGTGAAAAAAAAAAAAAAATAAAATTGTCATTCTGTAGCTGACCTGAACGTCTGCTCATGAGCCTGATCCAGAGCATGTGTGTTTCATGGAGACCACCAGCTTCTACTGCATCCATGTGATTAGGGAATCCAAGGTTCTTCTTCTGTTCTCAGTCTTTCATACAGATAACTGTTTGATCTTCTCAAATATTGTCTTTCTCTGTTTCACGTACCATTTCAGAGAGAAAGGATAATATTTAAAATGTTATATTTGAGAATATGTTTGTTGGCAAGCAGGTAGATTTAAAGCCTCCTGGGTATGCTTGGGGGCATAGTTGGAGTGTTATGTCCGTGTTCTCTTTTTGGGAGCCTTTAAAACTAGGATTGCTGACATAACAGAAGACATTCATTTAAAGAAAATCCTCTTTCTGTTTGGTTCATTAAGAACAAAATATATGGCATTAATAATAAAGTTCTGTAGAAATTCCGTTCCTGGGCCTGTGAATCTGGTTATTGTCAGCAAAAATTAGGGCAAAAAGTTTTGATTTTTTTAAAGAACAGTTTTTATCTGAGACTTAGATAAACCATCTGATTTTTACTGAAGAAAATCTAGTAGTTTATTTACTCTTTTTTTGATAATTTTATATGACTTAGTACAGCTTATAGGATAAAAGAAAATGTGTATGTCATATCACAGAGCGGCAAACTGTTTGAGCAAAGCTTGGTAACTAACCAAATCCTTTATAATAAGTTATAAACCTCATCCCAAAATAGTTATAGAGAAAGAATTATTAACTGTCTGCTTATCTCACCTCTTGGTGAAAGAGAAGAAGAAAAAAATTGTGGGTCACTGCAGAAGGCTGAATGCATGTGGAATTATTATCATGTAGTCCACAAGCTCCACATAACAGAAATATAAAAAGCTGCAGAATTTTCATCTTTTGGGGAGGGGGTGGGAAGGGAATTGAAGCTGGAGATCAAATACCTGCAAAAAGCACGAAGACTGGGAATGAGATTTCAGAATAGGAATGAGCTTTCAGAAGATTACTTGTATGCAGACTTCCCTTTGGTAGGATTTACAGATGAGCACTGAATAGGAAGACAAAATCAATCTGATTCCCAAAGAAAGCCCTACAAAAAAATTATCATTTGTTCCAAAAAGAAAAGATAGATGTTGCAGGGGAGAGGTGAGAAGGGAAGCGGTGTGCTATTCCTATCAATATCTCAAAAATAGGCTTTCATTCTTGATTGCACCTCATGTTAGTGTGAATAAAGAAAGCAAAAGTCATCAAGGCAAAGATTTCAAGAAACAATCTACATCATTCAGCCTTCCTGTGACTAGGAACATGGGCAGAATATTAAGAAGAAAAATGCTGTCATTAATAAGCTACAAGGAAGTACATGCATACAGAGTACTTCTACATTCACTGTCCAAACAGGTGGGTGTAAAGGCTTAAGTTGCAGTAATAAGGACCAAAGGATCTGCCTGGAGATGTTGCTCAGGAAGCAAGGTACTGAGCAGAGGAGGAAGGCGAAGGACATGGGAGGACTGGTGGGGGTGATAGTGTCAGTTTTCAAAGCTGTTGCAGATAAATCAGCTCTTTGAAAACATACCTGCTAATAACAGAGTGAAATGCCCAGCTGGAGCTGTGGCATAATAACCTAATCATAACCTAATTGTTATGAAAAATCATATGCATTTTGAGCCTAGAAGAATGCATATGATGAAATGGCATAAATCATGCCACAGTAAGCCACCAAAATCATCTGCTGTGAGCACACTTGGAGTTTATTAACTTGAACACAAGCTTCATTTGGTTCCTGTGTATGGCTCTGGACACTAAGGAAAAATAGTCTTAAGAAGGAAAGAACAAAAGAGCTTTTGGGCATGATTTGTTTGGAAGTACTTGGTTTGACAGCCTTAGGACCGGGAGCTGTTTTGTAGCCACATAAACACCTCAGCAAAGCCTATAGTAGCATGCCTTGAGAGGAAGAAGATGGAGTTGCCTTCCTTTTCTTCTTGATTATTCATATACTAAGGAAAATCGTCACATTTTTAACATCATAGTCATCTGGAGAAAGATTTTTGAAGACGTTTTTGAGATGAGTTCTCAGAAATCTGGTTCTTTTTTACTTTCTGAAGAAGTAAAACTATTGTTAAGCAACCTGGGCACTTTAGATTTTGGAGTTAAAATTATGTAACCTACATGTTTTCCCTCTCTATATTAGAGAAGAGATAGCCTTTTCCCCAGGGGAAACTCCTTTCATTTGCATGCAATTACTCTTATACTTGTTTATGTTGCATATTTTAAATGTTCACTGTGAAATCTGTATCAGCAAGGAAGTAATTCTGGATTCACTGAACAGACATTAGTAATTCCACACTGCTTGGAATATTGCCATATCTGGCCAAAAATATTACAATTGGCAAGATATACATAACTTAAGGCTTTTTAAAGTAATAAATTGCTATTGTATCTTCTGGCAGAGAAGATCAGCCCTATTGTTAATGGAAAATCTGGCGTATTTCTTAGGTTTCTTCAATAGAGGCATTGATCTAAGTTTAGGAGTTTGTAAGCACTATAGTTTGCTCTGTTGTATGTCACTTAATTTTCTTTGCACTCTTTTTCTTCAGTTCCCATAAGAGGAAATTCTCCTAGGAAAAGCTGCCTTGTTATGGGTCTCTGCTGATATTGATACTTTTAATAGCCTAAAAGGTGCTTTGCCTGCATTAGCACAGCTAATGACAGCTCAGGATCTTGGCTTGCTTTTTGCTGCTTTCAACAGAAGTCCAAGACTTTCTCCAAACTGTCTCTTCTCTTTTCTTATATTTCTTACAAGAATGTGATTTAATTAATTAGTTTATTTGTCTATTTAAATATCTACTAAAACATTTAAATATCTACTATCTACATTCAGGACAAGTCTAGTACTTTTGTGTTTGTACTGTTGAGTGCAGAGGGAGGCAAAAAAAGCATTTGTTGTGGAAAGAAAAAAGTTTGGCCATTGAAGAAGATATGTCTGTTTCACACTTCTTTCATGAGCCCTGCTCAAATGAAGAGAAATAGATCCAAAAAGCCATTAATAATCATTCTGTAGGCTCTACTGCATCCCAGCCAAGATGGTGAGGAAAGACAGGCACTGTAAGTAACTCAGAGTTGTTTAGATATATTTGTAGAGCATTCATATATAAGAGAAATGAAAAGAGATACTGTGGTAGGGACTTAATGTTATTTTATGTAGTTGTCGGTGAATAAAACTCTCATGGAAAATATTTTATTTCTCTTCCTAATGGAGAAAAAAAATCAGATTTTGTGGCTGCTAAAAAGGAAGTTTAGATAGACATTTTGTACTGAAAGGAGGCAGAAAGTGTGTGCATAAAACAGTGTTTTGTATGGATGTATTTTTAAACTTAAATTTTTCAGCTTAAGGAAGAATAGGAAGGAAAAACAGTGTGGTAAGTAATATTCATGTCATTCATTCAACACATTTAGGGGATTACCTTTACTTGAGATCAAGGAAGAAGTAGCATATGGTAAAAATATATTGATTTCCTCTGGCCCTACTATATTGATACCGGATATGCCTTTTTAAATAACCTCTTACATATGTGCCTATTGTACATATTACATATGTTGTACAGAAATTCAATAATGAAATTTTTGTGATCGGTGTTTAGCCCACATTATGAGGAAATAAAGTGTGCTTTAATGCATATTAATCTTATACTTCACATAATGAGTTTCAAAAATATTAAGATATTAATATGGTAGGAAGATTTCAGTGAGATTTACCTGTCAGTTATCTTTCTGAATTTGTTTTATCATGGCATGGACTGGCTCTACAAACAGCATAGAAAATCCTGCCTAGATACCATTGGGTTGTTTCTGGATTTTCTGTTTTACTAACAGTCTGCAAATAGGAAACATTATAGTAACACAAAGTACTTTAAGAATGTCAGAGAATCCATTACCACTACAGACTCTTAATTTTAATTTTATCAGCGGCTTGTATGGAAACTTTGGACTTAAGCAGTATTTTAGTAATAAAAATATACTACTCCTGATCTTTTTGTTATCTCAGGACTATGACATGTACTAGCAGAGGCTCTTTAAAGTCTCACTTCATATCCGTTTAGATGAGGAACCTTATGGTCTCAACTGGGAGATTGAGGTAGTTGATGTTACTAACTATAGGCCATGTAGAAAGACAAAGTGCTGCAAATCCAGAAGGAATTAGGAAACAAAAAAGAATGCATATCAGAGATAGTTTCTGCTGTTTATGGTTGGGAAGTTTATACTATGATTTGTCTCTTTGCTGCTGATAAGAGCAGTGAAGTGATATTAAAAAGAAGGGAACATCAAAATTTTTTTCCTTAATTTTTATTTCAAAGATTCATTATGCAGTCCTTGGTAAGGTATAACAGAAAGCACTGTCTTCTTTCTTAATGCTGCCAATAGCAAATAAGAATAGTTTGCAATATTTTTCATTAACCTTTTAGAACGAAAAGCAAATTAAACTATTGACCATGTAAAAGTAACATCTGAAAACTAAATATAATTTTATCACAAATTGTTTGAAAGGAGGAAGAATGAGTGGTGAATGGTTTCATCTGGAAAGCCTGTCACTTAGACTAAAACAAAAAAGAAACCCATTTCCCAAAACAACCAAATGGACACATCTTTTATTTTGCTATGCCTGAAATTGCTGTCCAGAAGGCAGTGTGGTGACTTCTGGTCTTAGCCGTGATCATGGCATCAAAAAGTGTCATTGTGAGAAATTGGAAAAGCACACAAATTCCATCAATGACTGAGTGGACACACACAGTACAAAATGTGCTTGTTACAGAAAAAAGGTTTGACACATTATTTGTAAGATAAATGCAACAACAAGGCTGCCACCTGGTACCCTGCTCTTAAGTTTTACCTTTTTTTTTCTTTTTTGTCATCTCTTCAGATGCTGTGTAGCTTCTAGTCATCTAAATCTGAACAGCTCTAAACACTGAAAGGGGTATATGTATCTATAAATATATATATTCATAAATATAGACATACATAAGCTTACACACATGAAGAAGCGAGCTGTAAGTGTGCTGCTAAGACAACGGCTTGTGGGCTGCACTAGGGCTGTCTAGCACTCTTGTTCATTTATTACTGGAGAGAGTGCTGTAACAGCAACTTCATTTACAAAGAATAACATATCAGGGACAGATAGTGGTGGTACTGATAGTAGTTGCCAGATACTTAATTTACTGCATTAAGCCACAGTATAAATTGTTCATGAATGCCAGGAAAATGAGTTTAGAACCACCTAAGAAAACCCAAGGATTTTGAAATGGCATTTTTTAAGTACACATTATGCTAATATTTGCCTTTTATTTGTGCTGTACAACCAGAACCTTTTTAGGTGTTATCTGATATCCTGTTCCTTTCATCATTCATGTATTGAACATTCACTCCAAAATGCTAAATATGCTTGCTGTACTGGACTGTAACGATAATTACCTAAGTCAGATGTTAATTTTTTTATACTGGATTGTAAAATATGCCTTTCTGGAGACTGAGAGTGTAACAAAATGCTTGAAGCAATCAAATCCCTATTAGAAATAGTTTTCTCTGCATCTCTACATCTTATGGTCTGACACTATTGTGTTCTGTAACCTTGACAGAAGTATAAGTATCTTTTTTACTAGTAGTGCATCTCAGGTGTATCAGTACATTAAAAACATGTACATCTCACAAAAGTGCTAGATGAAGGCACTTGTCATTCACTCACTGGTGAAAGTTTTTCTGTAGATTAAAGAAGTGCTTAAGTAGCATTGCTAGAACCCTCTAGTCACATATAATACAGGAGGAGGAAATACTGAGGTCTGCTTTCTCTGCTGCCGTTGCTCTAGTTACTAGTAAAACAAAGTGATTATAGCATGCTCAAACTGTTCAAAATATTTTTTCAGTTTCATAAAAATACATGAAAATATGTTTTCCAGTGTATGGGAAGTCCTTAAAGAAAGCATTAGTGTATTGGTAGCATGAATAATCTTTATCTGCCTTATTGTACAGAACTTTATGGCATGGAAATTGTAGAGGAGAATAACACAGCACATAAATGAAACAGATTTGGCCTTTCAGTCATATTTTCAGGCCATCACAAGTATGGCTCATGTATGGTATGGAAAATTAATTAACAAAACATTGTCACCGTAGTCACTGTGCTCAGCTTCTAGATGGAAGATGAATTGGACAGAGTTTGATATTATTTGATATGTTTAGTAGAATTAGATGAGTAGAAATACTTACCAAGGGAAGCACTATCCACTGAGTGCATTGTATCATATCCTTTGCATTTTGATTCTGGATATCCTGACTGTAATACCTTCAAATATCATCTTCATGGTCCTATTCAATTTATTCCTGCTTTCTATTGTTCTATGCAGTTGGGAGGGTCGTGAAATTCCCTTGGTGGGCAAGATATAGTTTAACTTGTTAGATTTCTGATAGGGCTGAAGGATGCCCTTGGAGGGGCTTCTCCAAGGAATTTTCCTATCTTGTTAACAGTGATCTTGCAGAAACGTTATTCTGTCTAAAGAGAAGGAAAGATTCTGACTGACTTGGCTGATATTTTATTTCCAGATTGATTCGTTCAAGAGAATATGATTACTAAAGATTTCTTTCAGAGTCAAATACCACTCATTGTAGATTATAGCATGGGAATTTGGCCTATGTCCTTCATATTTCTCCCTTTTGATGGGAGAGAGGGAAAGGCCATAAAAATGGCAAACCTGATAATACCAACAGTGGTATTTCTCATGGGAAATACCTTCCACAGATAATAATATCTAGATGGTGAAACTAAGAATTTCACTTTTTCCTACCCAAATGTTAGGCATTTGACTCAGATATGATGTTGTTTGTCATATTTTGATGTATAATGTGACTTATTATTCCTTAAATAGATACATAGTCTGCCTTCAGGGCTATGTTTCACTCACATCAGGTGGTATTTCAGGTGATTCCAAAAGCAGTGAAACAAAAAACTACCAGAAAAAAAGGCAGAAACCTGATCTGCTGCTCTGTTGTTTGGGGTCTTTATTAATTTTTTTTTTTAGTAATCATGCACTATTTTTTTTTTTTCTGTAGTCAGATGTATGAGAGAGCTACTTCTTCCACAGTAAAGCAGTGGAAGCTGAAACACACTGTGGGAGGAGGGAGTGCTAGCCATCACTCTTATCACTCAGTTGCTCTGTGACCTGAGGAACCCCCGTTCTGTACCTTTAATCTGCTGAATGAAAACCCTTTAACAGCAGATGACAGCTGTTGTGCACTTCATGCTTGCACTTAAACAGCAAGAAATGCCACACTTCCACTGTGGCTCTATGATCTGCTTAGGGGCTTATTAAACAAAACACAACAAAGTGAAACAAAACAAAACTTATTCACAAAACCTCTGAATGAACTGGCAAGAACTGATTATATTATAAAAAAGAAGTTTTCATGAAAACCACATTTAGTTGTATTGGGAACTTCCATCAGAAGATTAAGTGATCCCTGAAAAGATAAAACTGGAATTAATCTGGGGTGAGCTAGTCAGATGGTTAGGCAGTAGCTTATTACAGCTGTCAAATGACTAGAGATCAACATGTTGTGATGTCACCCTGGGAAATAGAGCAGAACACGCAGTTTTGGAAGTAACAGCTTATTCCTAAATTTGTTGATATTTGCCTTTAAATAAGTGGTTTTGAAATGGCATAATAGTTTCAGGACAGATGTAACTTTTCATTCCCTCCATGTTTCATATACATAAATACAATCCTGCATGTCAGCTCAAATGGAAGTTCGTTTTTCAGTAATACTGATTTATTCAAAACACAAGTTCCTGAAGACACTTACATTGAAACTCTGCAAAATTTGGGATATTCCCATTAGTAGACAAAGAGACTCGAGTATTGAAGCTTCTGGACCTTTTTCAGGCATTATCTTTTTTTACAGGTGTGTCAAATATCTAACAGATCTTAGTAGATCTAAACAGGAAAGCACAGGAGCCTGGGATAGAATAGGTCACCATCATCCTTTTAAGTGTGCAACTGCCATTCTCAACCTTTTAATCTATGATTAGTCATCTAATTGTGCGTCCAAATTTAGTTGGTGCACTTTGCATGCATAATTAATTGATTTCCTGAAGATCTCTCCTAATTTTTAATTACTGCTGAAGCTAGCGTTAAATATGGAATGAGCCAGTCTGCACACCAATTTTCTTTAGAAACTGGATGCAGACAGCTTGTGACAGGCATGAGTATTCATGGAATACAGAAACTGGCTGCTGTCTAGGCTGGGATATGTGAACTTGACCACAGGTTCAGGTTAATTCACTTACTGTCTGACTGAAGAAAAGTCATTCAGTCTTAATTGGTAGCAGAGGCATTGCTGAAATACTGCCATAGAAGAAAACTTATTACATTTAAAGGAACTCTTCTGAAGCTCTTGCCATTTACACCTGTAATTATATGAACATGTATAATGCATAATACTGAGTGATAGAAACCCTTATCCAACCTGATTTTTGGTGCTGAAATCAGAAACTGTATGTCAGTCTACTTGCCTTACTGTGGTATGTATTTCTGTACATCATTAATAAGATTAAAATCTCTGCATGCAACAATTATCGGAGTAGCAATACCACTGAGACAAACAGGAGCTTTTCCCAAGTAAGGACGTAGGGATTTGACCCACATCTTTTCTCTAATCCATGCTTCTTTGTGAATGTGAAGAATTTTTCCTATAGGTGTATATTCTAAACCTCCACATTTCAGTTACCACACACTGAAAATAGTGCTAACACTAAACTAATGCTCTTGGTGAAAGAACATTTCATTTTGCTAACAAAAAGGTCACAAATTTGTTGAATATGTTCCTATTAGCAACACCATACTTCATTCCCCTTTCTTCATCATCTAACAGCAAATGGCTTTAGTAATAGCTTTGCTGCTGTGTTCCAATTTTCATCTTAAGTCTCTGTTTTGCTTCTGTAGAGCAAATCTTTCCAAATTAAAAATGGAGGTCCCAGATTTATTTTCCTTTTGCTCTTTCTTGCCTCGTTAAGTTAAACTCTTAGTGAGTAAATTAGCTTGAATACGCTCCACTAGCCTTTCCCAAAGCAAAGAGGTCATGTTGGTCAAACAGGAAAACACAGGAGATATATTTTACTTGTATTTACTTGTATGTTTACTATTTCTGTAGCATCCAAAAGCACTTCAAAAAGTTGAACTGCATTAAACCTCCTGCATTGTAAAGGATGCATGTTCAAATTCCAAGGAAGAAAAATATGGAAAAGGAGCAACGAGTCCCATCATCTACAGGAGAGCTGTAGGTAAGGTTTAATACATGTGATTACCAAGTGATTTACGTTTATTCCATATTTCCAAGACTGTACTGGGACTTTTCTGTTAGGCATTTTCTCACTATAATAAAATATCCATTTTATTTTATTGCCATCATGGTGACAGATGTTATCAGTAGGATCATAAAGGGGCTAGAAAAATTTGTGTGCAACAGATCAATAAATGGACATGGAAAGGACCAGCCTGCAGTGACCCATCTAGATTGTCAAATACAACAGATAGAAATCTTGGGTAAGTACAAAGCCAGTGAAACACAGCAAGTGACCAAGGTCATATGTTTAAATGGGGTTTCCTCTTGCTACTGTCAGATATAAATATTTGGCCACAGAGACTATTGGGATGACCCAGTAAGGCATTTCCTGATTTTATGTATAGCTTCTTCCTGTTAATATGCCCAACATCAATTCTTCTGTCTTAAGTAAGAAAATCTGATCTAGGTATTACGTAAGGTATTAAAGGAATTTTCTTTAATTCTCCTTTCATGAATGCACTACATATGTTTGTCACTTAAACTTATCAAATATTCATACTTTGATTTTTTTTTAAAGAAATTGTGAAAATTGTTCAAACAAAAAGTTCAGTTAAGACTGCAGGTTTTGTTTTGTAGTAGTTTTTGTTTTTTAGACTACATCAGGTCTTTGACTGAAAGAAAATCAACAGCTTTAAACTGAAAAATGATTCTGCTTTTTAGATGAATGCACCCTCTTGATGCAAAGTTATTTTCTGTTCACAGAGATGTAGCCAGTAAATATTTCCTTCCACTCATCTCTTGTGCTGATATACACTCCTTTTACTCAGCACCTCATGGTACACTTTTCTGTCTTTAAAGAAAGTTCTATCTGTTCACATTTAATTATATTCTTGTAATAGAAGCCAAAATTTAAAAGAAATTGAAAGTTCCTTTGAGGCACTTTTGACTTCTTCAAACAATAAAATGTCTTTTGTCCTCCCATAGAGCTTCAAAACTGCACCAACAAATATTAATACACTCTTCAGTAATTCAGCCCTTACTGAGGTGCACCTTATTACACCTTCATTTTTAATCTGTGTTTTGCTGATTATTTACTGTATTCAGCTACCATATTTATGCATTTATTTATAATTTAGGAGAAAACATATGTGGGGTATTTTGTGTCCTCATAACTCTATTGATTAAATACATACCACATAAAAGAAACAGTATCTTGTACTGACAATCATCAGTCTTACATTACAGCCAAGAATATTTACTGTGTTATTAAGACCTTCAGTGCCATTCTGACTGACATAAGAGTAAGACTGTTAATATATCTAGAGGATATAATAATAGTAACTTCATTTACAGGGTGTGAAAGTTTTTCCATATGTATAATAGATACAGCTATACTAATCTCATCATTGGCTTTGGATATTTGACTTTAACTGTGTAAGAATAGGGACTTGTCTAGATGTTTTATGCAACAGTGGGGTTTTGTGCTACACACAATAAAGTTTATCTTGCGGTCTTGTCTAACCTGCTCTCTTAAATTCCAGACAAACTCTAGTGTCATTTTTCACATGAAATACATTCTACACCCAGTAGCATGTGGAATTTAAGTTGATGGGTTTATTTAAGTTTCCACTTAGTGCAGCTATGAGATTTGGGATGTCTCTATGATGACCAAAAAAGAGATAGTGCACCATATTTGTGCGTAGCTACCATTGCTCCAATTTTCATGTACTTAACCCTTGTTCTGAGTTTGCAGAGAATCCTTCCAGACCGAGACCATGTCTGACTGATGTTTCACCACGCAGTGTAAAAGTATGGAAATGCAATCTCTTTTAAGAGGCTTTTAGAGATTTAGAAATATTTTTAGTTATAGTTTTCTTTGTAGTGTCTTCTAATTTCTGTTTCTATCATATAAATTCATTAGTGTAACATCATAAAAATGGTACTGAAGGAAAGTTTCAGAAACTAATTGCAAGATTTTCTTAACAGCTGCTGCTGGTTACACAACTCTGATTCTGCTAAATTAGGAGAAGATTATATGTCCTGCTAATAATGCATCTTTAACCAGCTCTTTCCACATAGATTGGACCACCAGTCGCACACTGTGGTTGTGACAGGGTAAGGCATGAGGAGAAATTTAGCTGGATATATTTCATATCTTACAGGGTTCCACAATGTATTTCAAAAATTTCTGAAGTCATACTCAGAAATCCTTCTAAAAGTTTCCAAAACCATTTTACTTATCCACCCCCCCTGCTTAAACATGTCCATAAACAGAAGTTGCATGTCCTTAGGAAGAAATGCTGTATTGCACAACTGGGATGACAAGTTTTTGAATCCCTGAATTTTCATACTAGGTAAAAAATATAATTTCAGAATGAAGAATAATAGATATCATGTGGCAAATTAGTATTCAAAATAAAAATGAAATCAAAAGCTGAAAGAAAAATACTGATCTTGCTATAGTTACTCTTTGTGATCAACGGCAATCATATACCCACTTTAGGGTGAAATTATTATAACTCTTAGACTCTTGCTCTTTTCAGACAATAAACATTAATTGGTTTTTTGTCTGGTTGATTTTCTGCATTCATTTCTTACCCTTACTGAGTAATCAAGTTAATTAACACAGACACAACACTAAGATTCAGAATAGTTAGATTTTCTTACATTCAAAAATTGAAACAAAATTGGCGCAATTCTGTATTTGTTTCTATGCCCACACACAGTTTGGTATATCTATAATATGTATATAATTGGTTTTAAATACATGACAATATCTCACAGAAAACCTATTTAAAATAATATTTTCTTTTGAATTTCCTACTTTAATATAACTAAAATATTACATCTTTTCTTTATATGAGAAAGAACAATAAGAACAGCGACCATGAGTGTGCATCATATTACTGATACATAAAATATATAAACAAGTCTATGTGTATATGTGTATAAGTATATGTATGCATATTTGTCCATATTTCTGCTAGTCCAACTCAGTAATAGATAGGATATCTTTACGGGTAGAATCTGCTTGTTCTTAAGATAGCATCCTAAGGACCTCATTTTTGATCTGGGAGCTCCTTATCATGATGTAATATAACTAAGTTCAGTTTTGTTCCAAATAATGTTTCCCTTTACTTTTCACACTATTCTATTCATTATTTTGAGGGCTGGGCAATATCAAGCCAGCCTGTACTGAGCCAATGTGACCAAGAGAGAACCATTTGCTCTAAAGTGCTAGCTTATAATGCAATGACTCACAAACTTAGTATTTATTTCAGGGGCATGACCTTAAAGAAGTCATTTGACTTCAAAAAGATATCTCTGTGTCCTTAGACTCATGTGTCATGGTGGTGGATTCACACTGACTCAAGGCTGCTGGCAAATTGAGGTTGATATTTCCGAAGTGGGAATCAGAAACATGCTATGAATTCTCTAGTCCATTTGGCTAATTGAAAAGTCAGCATTTTATCTTCTGATACAGCTGTAAAACAGAGAGAATGGAAACTGTCTTGTGTTTGCTTTTAATTTCTGCACATTCTAAACATTAGCAATGTCCTGTACACTCTGTGTAATTGGGAAGTATTGCAGTAAATGAGATTCCTTCATCAGTGAAAAACACCTATATTTGTCAAACAACTTTTGAAAGCTTCTAAGTGTTATGAATAGAAATGTAAATATTTCAGAGGATTTTATTTTTAATATAGTGTAAATATTTCTCCGCACATACTCAGCTGTATATGCTGAATGATCATGCACAAAGAGCCCAATATTTTAACTTTGTAAAGAAATATAGTACATCACTCTGATAATGAGGAAGCAACAAAAACGGAATTTTATTTTTTCTCTGTTTTAGTGACATGCTCGGTCCTTTCATCTGAAATGCTGGGGTGTTACAAAGATTGAAATTCTCAATATCTACTCATCTAAAAAGGTCATTCATGTTTGCTTCAAGATTGAGATTCGATGATGAAATATATTTATTGGTTAAATCTGGACTCCAGGAGCATTAAGAGAAGGACATCACAAAATTTCCCATGGGTATATCTTGGCAATGAAAGCCTGCAGTATTGCAAATATATGTTGAATATCGTAACAGTCATGAACCTTTCTCTATAACTTCCTTAATTTTAAGTATGATGGCAATTTAGCAGACACCCATCACCAAAATTAAAGAAAAGGGAAAAAAAGAACCACCACAATATGTTGCTACAGAAGAAGTCAGCGAAAAACAGTACTTTATAATTTTAGTTATTCAATTTGTGACAGTAATTAGCCACAGCAGGATCTACTGGATGGATTGGACCAATCTTCTTTTTGTTTTCCTTTGTCAATCCTCTATCTCAGCTTTTGGAAACTTCTGAGAAAGAGAGTACAACTGAAAATTAAAATACTAAACTCGCTTTGCCCAAGCAATAATTATTCAATTACCTTAGAACAATCAGGTGAAATGTGAGACCTATTGATCTGGCTACATACTTAGTTTCAGTATCGCCAAATCCTTATCATAAATATCAGCTGATCATCATTGCTTTTAATTTTTAGAAAATGAGTGATTCCCATATTGAAAGTTTTTTAAAGAGATTTGAAATATGCTGGTGAAAAATAATTTTATCCAGAATGAGTGATAGTGTATCACAGACACTAATTTATATATTCTTGTCCTTTTTTTTTTTTTTAGTGCACAGAACTATTATATTTTTGACAGTCATAACAAAAGAACAAGTGACAATATTTGAAGTGTTATAATTATTCATGACTTAGGAGGAAGAAAGCCTTCTTTCTCAGTCCATGTTCACAGGCCCGCCAAAGCATGCATTGTTAAATGATCAAACATTCCAGTCATACTTAGGGAACAATTTAATGTGTGTTAAAGTCAAAGGGAATCTTTCCACTACTTTTTGCATTAGCTTGTTGGATCATAGAATTTTTAGGATAGGGATTGTCTTTTCATTAGGTATAGACCATGCAAAGCAAATATGACCCCAATCTTGACTACTTAGTACAGATATTTTTATCATAGAAAATAGTAATAGGTTTTCAATCCAAAGTGTGGCCTATGTGAGGAAAAAGAAAATAAATAGCAGTCCCTTAAAATATTTCCATTTTTTCTTCCTCTTTTCAGTGCTAGGTGAAACTCCAATCTGTTTTTCATTAACTTGCCCTTGATACTGACTTTAATAGTGCCAATATCAGTTTAACAGATAATCCTACATGGTTTTGTCTGATACTATAACATTCTTGCTTCTTTGCTAATATGATTCCCATTGGCTATTTTCTAACAAAGGTTTGAATGAAACACAGTAGAAAGGCTGTTCAAATAAAAGGCCTTTGCAATACTTCAGACTTGTAATTAATCCATAGGATTCCTATAGATTGGAGTTTGTTTACTGGCTAGTACCAAATGTTTATCATAAGGTGTATTAGTTTGTTTTTTTTCTTTTTTTTCCCCCCATGCTCTGAGGAAGGATAACCCAACAAAAGAATATGCCTTTTTTCTGGAAGTCTGAATATTTTTAGTTCAATTGATTCTCATATATTGCTTACTGTGTGTTATTAGGTTAGTCAGCTACTGACAAATGTAGCACAGATTCTAAATAAGATTATTTTTATATCAGTATTTACAAATCTGAGTTCTCATCTGGGATTAGAGCGATTAGAAAGCACAAACCATTAAAAAAAAAATCATGAAGATGTGTTAGCTTGTGGCAAACCAGCAAATCTGTTATCATCTTCAGTTATTTTGTCTGTGTTTAGAACAGAAAAGTTGCCTATGGCTGAAATTACTCAGTAGAGGCAAACAGTAGACACACATGGCATGTTCATACCATGCACAATGTTCAACGTGCAAATTAGATTTTGAGTGCTGACTGGATGTGGCTGGCCTCTAGCACAGCCTTTGGGTTTATGTCATCTGCACTGACAGACACAAATGCCCAAGGAGCTGCTCTGCCAGAAGGGAGCACTCAGTGCCCACTGCTCAAGCCCCTTCCACCTCTGACATATCCTTACAATGTCTGGCATTGGCAAAAAGTCAATGATTGCTTGCATTGAGATACTCCTGCCCAAAGATATCCTTCAATTCCCTTACATTGCCAGAGTGAAGCAAGCTGCATTTGTGAGGGGCAAAGCCTGGAATGATTCAAAACTTTTTTGTGATAAGAATGTAATGTTCCTGCAGCAAATCAAGTCCAAAGGGATCCATAAATGAGAGTTTTTTGCCTTATTCATTCACAGCCCGTTGTATACAGGTAAACTGCTGTAAATTTAAAAAAAAAAACCCTTGCCACTTATAACAAAGAATGCTAGCCTTGGTTAACAGAAAAACAGTAAACTGAAAACTGAGGAGCAGATGTGCTATCCATTCTGTTGACCTTGCTATGATATGGCAGCACCTCACAGAGTAGCAGGACCTGTAATAATCTCCTGAACAACCAGATCTTGTAAGACAAAACACTTAGAAATGACCTTCTGAATATACCTTAAGAGCTGCTAGCATTGTTTAAATGTGTCAGCTCCCATCTGAAAACCTGATTCCTCCAAATCAAACTTGCAAGTGAACACACTTTTTAAAAAAAGTTTTCTGTGACCTTATCAAGTCACATGTCACTTCATGTAACTCGGGTCTTCAACTTGATTATTTTATTTTTTTTATTATTCCTATAGAAGCCTAAAACACCAGCTATGCTGACTTCACTCTGCACATTAAGTAGGACTAACAAAGCAGTCCACTGAGGGCTAGGTCATGTGTTTCTTTATAGTTCCCTCAAATTATTTGATGATAATTCCAATTTCTAACCCAGAGTATCAATAAGCAATTACTATATTCACTGTGTTCTCCCAAACTGTGAAGGTCAACCCATGTGGAGGTAACAGCAGTAACAGTGTCGATGCTACCTGTTGTTTTACATTTTAAGGAATCCAAGTTTAAGAAATTATTTATGTAAGTTGTCATCTCTATATATATCACTATCTAAAAGAGCAGGAGAAAAACTTTTTTAAAGTATTGAACCAACAATTGTTCAAAATGTGTAGAAAAATTCATGCACACTCTAATAGCATTTGCCACAGTGCAGCATTTCTTTCTCACCTTGCTAGCTTAACTGACTTAGTTGAAGTAAAGAGGAGAAATTCATTTTTTTCCACCTTTGGTCGTGGTGAATGAACTTTTAAAGGTGCAAAATGTTTTGTGAGTTATGAAAAAAACATGATAGAAAACCACCACCTTCTTTGAGGTCTCTTGATTCCACTGAGTGATCAAGAGCTGCTAAGAGACAGCTGCTTTGTCCCTCCAACAGATATTGGGGTGGTCAACAACCAGAGCTTGTGAACATGAAGCTCTCCTAGCAGTCCATAGAGGGCCACACCTAATGAGTCTTCCTGGTCAGGCAGCCTGTAGCAGATGACTCCTATAATGCCACCTGCCCCTGCCCTTCCTTTAAAGCTCACCCATGAGGTCTCAGTCAGCCCCTCATCCATCCCCAGGTGCAGCCCCATGAACTCCAGGTGGTCACTGACAGAGAGGGTGACGCATCCTCCTTGTCTCCCCTTCCTGTCCTTTCTAAAGAGTGTTCTTCCACTCCAACACTTCAGTCATTGGAGCTGTCCCACAGTGTTTCCATAATGCAAATAAAATTGAAGGTGTGGGCATACCTCTAACTCCCCTTTTTTATTCTCCATGGCTGTTTATGTTTGCGTAGAGGCATTTAAGGTGGGCTCCCAGTGAATCTGACTTACAGGCTGGAGAGGCTGGAATTTCTTTGTGCTGCTATGTAAGACTAAGGAACCAGTCAACCTCCACTTTTCATTACTTGGCATGAATCTAACACAGCTTTAAGTCAAAGCAAGCAACAGAGCCATAAAACTAATGTAACATATGGTTAAATAACTGTGCCTAGTTACATTTATTACATATAGGTATATTAGTTTTAAACATGTGTATTGTGATGGTGTCCAAAGATGCCAGTAAAAGCTAAGACCAGAGTGGAGATCAGGAAGAATTTATCTCTGCCAGACAGTTTATATTCTAAATATCACAAAAGAAGATGAAGGTTGAGAAGGATATGGCCTATAATTAAATGAACATGATGATGACTGACACAGTTTTATTTCTTAATTATGTTTGTTGTAGCTGCTTTTCTCTAGATAACTCATCCTGAGGAATTATCTTACATAATTGCTGAAAATAATTAGCAGAAAAAATATCCACAGCAGATGAGGCTTTGAAAGTTGTTGATAGATCCTGTCCAGGTCAGTGGAGTGTTTTGCCAATGAGTACTGTGATAGCACTAATGGAAGTACACCTGAGCTCCTACTGATGATAATATTACCAGCAGACACACTGATAAATTATAACGGGCACACCAGCAGCAGCAACCATTTCAGAAAAATCCTTAAAGTGAATTTCCTTTAATGGCTGGGAAGATAAATGGCTCACATTTTATCATTGGATTCCTCCTCTTTCGGAAAATTGCCAATAAACTTCCTGTTCTTAGCTCAAGATTTGGCAGTGTCTTGGACATAACAAATTTAACCCATTCAGTAACTTTGATATGTTTGTTTATTTATGTCAGTTATTTGTTCAAATTATTCTTTTTCAGTCAACCAATCCTATGTCTATTCATATCTGAAATTAAGACAATTTGTTTTTCTAAATGGCTCACAAACTGAAGTAGTGTTTCTGAGGAAATCAGACTCCTTTAAAATTGTTACCCAGAAGAGTTTGCCTCTTTAGGTACAGTAAGTACCTAAATTCATGAGGTATTTCCCATTTAGATGTAGGAGTTTCTCTCTGATCCTCCCAGACTGACTCTGCATGAACAGCTTGTACCTGACTCTTCCTAAACTCAGCCAGAACCCCAGAGAATTAGCTGTGGGCACACAAACAAATGTTACCAAATTTCTGTGGCTTAATGACCCACATCACATTGGCTGAGCTTGTGTGCTGTGTTAGCACTCTGATTTCCTTTTACTTAGCAAGCAGTACCAACTGACACAGTTTGAGACATTTTTCCCCCACACCAACTTGTTTGCTCTTTTTCTGCTACTGAAGATCATGCTTTGCAGTCAGTGTGGCAGAATAAATATTCCTTTTCTCCTACAAGTTAGTTTAAACTCCTATTCACTGCTCATTTAGTCTAGTCTGCTGCCTTATGATAAGTGGTTAACGCATATGCAAACTTTTGTTCTGCTAATGTAATTTCAGGGAATTATGACCTCTGTCAGAGGTATGGCACTAAAGCTGGAGTTAGTTTCACTAGTGCTTGTCTGTAAATGCCTTTAGCTCTTCCAATTACAAAGTAAAACACTTAAAATCTGTGTGAAGGAAATCGCCCCACATTTGGGATGGGCTAACAATGTGCTGATGAATAGCTGGCTCAGCTGACAGGCAGAAATTGACAGCGTTCTCACAGCTTGGGGTCCTCACACTCAGATCTGGTAAGTGGCTTGCTACTTGAAGCATTTCAAAGAATATTTATGTGCAACCATATCTTCTTATAAAACAACTGTCAGAGACATTAATGCTTCCAGAATTGCCTGGTCACTATGTAGCAGCTCTTTTTGCTAAATTATTCAGTGAGGGAAGTTGTGAGACTTGGATTTAATGCCTTCATCAGTCTGTGGACTTTCAAAAATATATTCTCAATAGACTGCAGTACAATAGATACTAGTTTGGACAGAAAGGACTCTCCACATTCCAGCTGAAACTGTACTTTGGGCAGGAAAAAACCAGGATAATTTTGCCTGGGAAAAGCATGAACAATATAACCCAGGGAGAAAAGCATTTGGAAATAGATATCACTACCTACTACTGAGATTGCGTTTTATGTAATTATCTTGCAAATAAGAAAATAGTTCCAACACTTCTGATTTTCTAATTGTCTCTTGTTGTAGTCCAAATGTCAAGATTTTCTAACAGCTTCTAAGAATGGTTTTTACAGAAAACTTACTTGCTGTTTGAAGCTTGCAGCTCTAGTGTTCTTTTGAAGTCCACAGGTCTATGAGCAACGTCTTACAGACCACAAGTTGTCAAAGGAATTACCTGCAGAGCTATTATGCTTGGTTTTGAACATCCAGATCCTTAATATTATGGCTGTAGATTAAAAGTTGTTGAAGAGAGCTGACTTGTGAATGAATGTGAGCTGTTACATAGGCCTTAGGTATTTAGACACTGCATTCATTTCTCTCTGCTTTAATTTAATGATATTTCTGCTCTCCTTCCTGTGCTATCAAGTGCAGTTAAAGATCTACATGTATACTGGTAAACTGGTATCTTACATGGTGTTAGGCATATGATTTTCTGTAATCCTTAAATTATGCTATAAATAATTCTTTCTAATAATTGTAACTCATAAATCTGCATTGCACTTTAAAACTGAAAAGGTTGCACTCAGCTTGTAAGAACTTACTCCAAAGTACTTTGCACCCATTTCTAATCTAAGAGACAAGAGAAGCAGGGATGGATTGCTAGCCTCTGGTTATCATAATCTTTTGTATCAATGAAAGTTACCGACCACATCTGTCAAGACCAAATCAAGACTTCCATGGGTATATAGTGCAAACTTCACTTTCTGTGTTTATGAAAGTGGTACATGAAATTGTCCCAAAAGTATGAATCTGAATCAAAATCTGACCACGCAAACCCCTAGAACTGAGATTATTATATAGCACAGGGAAAAATTAAACCTACTATTGAATGTTTTTGTCTGTTTGTCTGAGGTATAAGCTTTTTTAATGCTCTTAATCATATTAACTACTGTAGCACTCAAGGAGCCTGATTACACTATACCTGTACAATGCCTAATTCAGAAGATACGAGGGTTCATCTTGCAGAGGTACAGACCTAAATGGCAGTAGGGATGTAGACTGTGTGTGTGCAGAGGGATTTTCTTGACAGCTATAAATATCACCTCAGGCCTTGTGCTGTGTTGATTAGATGCTGTGGTTTCTGCAAAAATTGCATGGGTACAGCAAGGTTTCAACTGTTCAGAATATACTGCACAGAAATCCACTTTATATACTTTTTGCATATATCCAAATGTGCAAAATGAAAATAACCATTAAATTCATCCCACAATTAACTTATCTTTTTCTGAATGGTATTTTGAAGAATAAAGACATTACACTATAGAAATACTGGTATTGCAGTACTGTTAGATATTGATCAGAAGTTTGACTCCTTAATTAGGTCTGGTTGCAGATGAAAGCAAGAAACTTGTTTTGAGTGATCATCAATGGAAGGAGAGGGTATGCAAAAACAGGAGTCAGTTTCCAGTCCAGAAAAGCACATTTTTAACTTAGGGAGGACATTGACAAAACAACTATTAGCTTTTTGAATTACTGTTCCCTTTTTCTTCTGGAAAAATCAGCAATGATTAAGCATGTAAGATCATAGTAAGGATTTCAATGAAAGCATTAAATAATTGCAGGAAAAGTTTGCAAATGCTACCTCTGGTGAAAAATATAAGTGATAACCAATTTTCTATAGATGTTAGGAAACATTCTTGTGAATAAATCTCTTTATAGAATAACTCTGTTAAAACTGAGAACATAGGTCACACTTTAAGAGGAGAGCTGCTTTTTTTGTAAATCAAGAAAAAAAAAATGAAATAATAATTAGTAACCAGGAACATGAGTTTTCAGCTCACATAAAGGCCAAGATCAAACATAAAAATAAAAGATCCTTTAAAAAATAAAAGTGAGAGTTTGGAGTAAAATACTGTGTTAATATGACTCTAGAGACAATTCCATACCCTATTCCAGAGTTTACACTTTTAAAAGGATATTGATAAATGGTGAAGGTTGAGAAAAATCCTAACAAGGATGACTCATAGTCTGGAAAGCCTGCTCTGTAGTAAAAGACTAACAAAACAGAACCTAATTATCTCAACAATAAGAAGGTTAGAAGGTTGGCTAATCATGATCTGTAAAGTATGTAAGCTGAAAGAAGAAGAAGGTATGGAGCCAAAGTGAAATTCAGTTTTTTAAGATTACAAGCCAAGAATGCTACTTTGAGAGTAAGAGTAATTAAGTACTGGTTAATTTTACTCAGATATTGTAGAATCTGCCCAATGAGAAATATTTTCCTTTAAAAAAAACCCAAACGACTTTGTTCTCTTTAGTTCAACAGTAAGTAATAGGCTTCTTAAAACCAAAGCAATAACAAAAAAAACCACCACCACCACCAACAACAACAAAACAACAACTGGAAAACACCCATAAAATTCCCCCAAAACCAAAAAGATATCAAACCAAACCAAAAACCAAACTGATAAAGCACTTGGGCCAAATGATGCAAAATACCTTGGTAGATAATTTTACTGGTATTTTTAAGCTTTGTCTTTACACAAGGTGGACCAGAGCCCATCAACTGGTTCCACTTTTCCAGAATTGAAATATTGTATCTCTTAAAGTCAATGGCTATACCTGCCTCATGCAGTTTAAGGTTGCATCTCAGAAGCTTTTTAGTACAAATTCCCATATTTTGCTCTCTAAAAAAACATTAAATACATGAAGTGATCTTAATCTGCTATTTTCTATGTCTGCAATATTTTGGGTTTGAACCTTTGTCAGAAGGAAAAAGTGACACTAAAAGTTTTAGTGAAAAATTGCAAGGAGAATGCAATTAGAATGTAACTAAAAGGCATGTATCATGACAAATACCATGTCTTTGGGAAACTCTAGTGAGTATTAGTTCTCACAGTACACTACTTTGAAATTATCTCATTGGCCATGCAGGTGGGACTTTACATAGTATTTTGATTTATCTGGCATGTAGCAGAGCCAGCAGTGCAGTAAGCATTTAATTTTACTATAAATGAAAGATTTTGAATTTGAAAATATAGACGTGACTTTTCTGTGTTGTAATTTTGTTACTCTGTGTAATTTTCTGTGAAAATAGTTATCAATCAAGTTTCTCCTTCATGAGCAAACCATAAGAGGATAAGCCACATAGGAAATAAATTTCTTCCTTGAAATTTAATAAGCACCATTTTGGAGCTACTCAACTAGGAGACATTTATTACTTTTCCCAAATCTTAATTTTCTGCTTAATGTTCATTTCAAAATAATCTCTGGATTTTTCTTGTTTACTTGGTGGACACGGTGAAGTCATTCTATTTGCTTTTAATTTATGTCCTGCAGTTTGGCATTAATTTCTTTTGCAGTTCTCATTTGCTTGGAGTCTTACAAAGAACTATGTCTGCTGTTTGTTATCACCCTTGTACCTAGGAAGCGAACTCACCTGGTGACCTGAGTACGGGGTTTATTCTGGTCCACTGAAGAGGAGCCTTTTACATGACAAAGCTAGTGAAACATAACATTACAACTGCATAAAGCGTATTAGGACCATACTGGCTCATCCTTGCATAAAAATAAGCCTAAGTCCATTGACACTATGCAAATTGGAGTTAGAAGACCAAGCAAGAAACAGAGGGGTAAGGAGTCAACTTCTGTTCATGCAATTGTAGAAAGACCCTCTTGCCCTGCATTAGGTTAGTATTTTCACACACGGAATCAGCAACATTGAAAGAGACTTCAGGATCATCTTCACAGAATCACAGAATCATTCTGAGCTGTAAGGGACCCACAAGGATCATTGATTCCTACTGTTAAGTGAACGGCCTGTGCAGGGATTGAGACCCCAAACTTGGCATTATTATCATCCATCTCTAACCAGCTGAGCCAATCTCAGGGCTATCCAGTCTCACCATCAACCCAGCACCACCACAATATTCCCTAAACCATATCCCCAGGTGCCACATCCAGACACCTCCTAAATACTTCTAGAGGCGGTGACTCTACCACCTCCCTGGGCAACTTATTCCAATGCCCAACTACTCTTTTAGTGATTTTTTTTTTTTTTTCTGATATTTAATCTGAACCTCCCTGGTACAACTTAAGGCCATTCTTCTTGTTCTTTCACTTGAGATAGGGAAGAAGAGACCAACCCTCACCTTACTACAATCTCGTTTCAGGTAGAGAGCAATGAAGGTCTCCCTGAACTTTCTCTTCTCCAGACTAAACGCCTCGACTCCCTCAATCACTCCTCATGGGACGTGTTTTCTAGACCCTTTACCGACTTTGTTGCCCTTCTGTGGACACACTCCACCACCTCAATGACCTTTTTAAAGGGAGCAATCCAAAAATGAACACAGGATTCAAGATGTGGACTGACCAGTGCTCAGTACAGGGGGATAATCAATTCCCTAGTACTGCTGGCCATACTCTGAGCAATTCTCAACACACTCTTCCCCAAGGCAGTAGCTCTGCATGGAGCTGTTGTAACCCAAGAGTACAACCCAGCATTTTGCCTCAATGAACCTCATGCAGCTGGTCTTGGCCCATCAATCCATCCAGCCCAGATGCCTCTGCAGAGACTTCCTACCCTCAAGCAGATCAACACTCCCACCTAACTTAATTGTCACCTGCAAACTTACTGAGGATGCATATGTTCCCATTGTCCAAACCATTGATAAGGATATTAAACAGATCTGGCCAAAATTATGAGCCCTGGGGAACACCACTAGTGACCAGCTGCCAGCTGTATTTAGTTCCATTTAGTTAATTTTGAATATGAATTCTTTAGAATGAATAAAAAAAAACCCAAAGAAACAAAACTGAGATGCTTCCCCTCCCC
>VZSE01007208.1:440400-547705 GCA_013398275.1 Promerops cafer | reverse complement strand
CGGCCCGAGCGCGGCCCGAGCGGGAAGCTGAGGCGTTCGCCGGGCCTGGGGCCGGAGTGGAGGCGGAGAGCTCCGCCGGCGGCAGAGCCAGGTGTGAAGGAGCCGCCGCGCCCCGGCCGGGGCAGCCTCGGCCGGGCGCTGAGCCAGGAGGCACGGCAACACCTGAGCGGTGGTTCAGGGTGCCTGTGCCCGGCTGTCCGTCTGCAGCCGCCGTGGAGCTGCTGCCTTCCGTAGGGATGGCTGAAACGCACGGCCAAGTTCGGATGTTTGGTGTTTGGAAAGAAACCAACATCACCACAAAAACCCAAAATACACCCCCCCACACCACCCTTCAAAACACTCCTTTCGCTTGATGTTTGATCGGTGTTGAAAGCAAGCACAGATAAAATTCTAGTTTGGTTTTAAATTAATAACGTTAAGGACATACATGCATGTGTTCAGGAGATTAGAATACAAAGCTTAATTGGAGGAATATACAGTTACACCAAAATGGAAATCCCTGCTATTCTTCTCTTCCTAAAACATAAATACAACTGCTAATGCAGATCTCATGTATTAAAGGGTAATATGTTTTCCCATATCATGTGGGACAAAAATGAAGTTTCTATTAGATGTATAAATCCTCAGCTAGCACTAAAGAAATAAACTATTTGTCACCTTAAGTAGCAATTATTTCCACTAGTTTTAATTCCTAGGTAAGAACACTGCTTTGCAATGTAAAAGTGAACTGATTTCATATGTCAAATCAACTCTGCATTTTATTTTCATTTTACTTACAAAATACTTTATTCTAGCTATTAATATCTATGTAGGCTTCTGTATAGGTAGCCTTTATATAGATGTGCATTAAGGCAGGAAATTCCAAGTATTTTTTGCTTATATTGCTGAGTAGAGGGTTGCATGCATTGTCTTATGAATTATGTTCCAGTGAAGGTTTGAGAACCACGAAAACGTGTCATGCAGTTTCTGGTTATTTAAAACAACAATGTCTATAGTAGCATGTAATTTTCTCAGAATAATAGAAAAATTTAATTTTGACATAATATTTATGATTGTGAAATTATTAGTCCTTTGTATACAAATACAGCTATAATTACCCTTTCTCTCTCTTCTCTATTCATATGCCAGTGTATAATATAGATCCACTTCTTTTTGGTGGGTCGAGTGCAAGTGCAACCTATTAAGTTGAACCAAATACTAAAACTGAAAGTCAGTTTGACATCCAAAACATCTTGGTCTTATATTCAATGAAAAATTAAAAAAAAAATTTCAAATTAGCTCTGAATTAGCTTGGTTCTCAAGAGGACCAAGCTAATTCAGAGCTAATTTGAATTCTGTTGGTTTTTTAAAATTTTTTATTGAATGTAATGGCCCTTAGTTTTGGTCTCTACTGGAATACATTCATATAGATAAGAAAATATATTTTCCTTCTTCTGCATTTCTGGAGGGAGTGATTACTCACCCACTATTGTTTTAAAATGCAGTGTTGTATCACAAAAATGTAGACTGTAAATTCAGAAATTCCCAATGTTTTTTTTCTTGATCAGCAAAGCACAGTGATCAGTGTCATTTCTTTTAAAGTCATCACAATGCAAGCGAACAAAAGCAAGCCTCATAGCGTGAACGGAACAGGCCAACTGGATTAAATTAGGACAAGTGATAAAACTGGTAGGTTTACTGGAGATGCCGAGCTAGCCTATATATTTTGTAATCTTCCACATACTTTATCTTTAGCTAATCCCGTGTTCTTGGGCAGATCATTCACCTGAAAATGTTTACATTTGATAAAAATGTCAATCCTAGCAGCATCCTTCAGCTGGAAACCTGTCATGCAGAGATGAATGCAAGAGACAGAAAGTAAACTTACTTAACCGAAGCTTTGTATTAAAAATATATAGAAACAAGGATCTGTTTGGCCTTTCTTATTTTTTTAACAAAAGATTGATTCAAGCAAGACTTACTGATTGCTACATAGACGTTTGCACGTTTGTTTTTGACAGGTTCTCAATACAGCCTCTTCTTGGCCTTTCAAACATGCACACTGCTATTTGATGGCTGAATCACATAGTGTAAAGAACAGCTCCACCTGGGTAGGACAGGAATAAGCATCGTGCTATAACCAGCATATAATTTAGTCATTCTGTCTCTTGAAGACTTGTCATCAGGACTCAAGATCTCTTCTGCATGAGTAAATTGGTTCATTTTGTGCACAGAATTACAAGGCTGTGAGTCTTTATAGAAATAAAAATCTAATAAAACACAAGCTGCACAAATCAATGTAAGTATCTCATGTCCAGCTGCAGCTATCCTCTGTCACAGTTCAACTCAGGTGTTCTCAAGCAGTGTTTGTAAAGCATTTATGCTGTGAGCCATTTTGATCCTCACATCTGACAGGGTTATGTACTCAACTATATCACCTTTTAATAGTTCTCCACTTCTCATTGTGTTTGTTTTAGTAGTCCCCAGATTAGATCTGAAAGAAAAATAAAGCACCAATAAATAAAGCCCAAACACCAATGAGAAAAAACTCTTTGCTGTCAAGTGGAGGAAGAGCAAGTAACAAGTTTTATTGGCCATACTCTTGGAAAATTTTTAGCAATGAGATAAGACACAACGGTAATAAAACTTTACACAACTTAGATATAAGGGTAGAGAATAGAAAACTGAAAGATAGAGTTTATAGACAGTCGGCAATGGTTGAATTTAAAAAGTAGGAAATTATTCTGGAAACACTTCCAGCAAGCTCATTCCTCTTTAACCCATGTAAAGAAATGGGAATGAATTTTGACATTAAAAATAAGCTGTATATGAAAAAGGGTTACTTTATGGCTTGCATGCATAGCTTACAAGAGTCTGCCCCTGTAGAACCCTGGCTTATCCTGTGAGATCTGCAGTGGGGCTTTACCAGTGTCATGGCTAATTCAAACTGAATGCATTGCCACAAGCTGGAACGATGCCTAGCTAGGAATGCTCAGATTTGTACTGTAATAATCTAAAAATAAATTGTAGTCACTGATGTCACAATATATGATTCTTTCAGCTGTCTTCTGTGCTGAGCCCACACACCACTGAGTGTCATAGGACGTATTTCAGTAAGTGTATACCACTGACAAGCTTCAGTGGAGGGTTAGGATTTTCCATGCTTGTCTATCTTCTGTTATTTATGTGCTAACTGAGATTTGCAACTTGATGGGGAGGCTGAGCCTTTTAAGAGAGGTAAGCTTTGAAAATGAGTGGCACTCTTACTGACTCTGCAGTTGCTGTTACAATTTCATATATAGTATGAATACAAATAGAAATTTGTATTTATTTGTGTATGAATTTATTTTGAAATAAATTGAAAATATTTTTGAGATTTAGTTACACAGCTCATTAAAACTAAGCCCCTTCAATGATTCACCACAACAAATGACAGATGAAATAATACTGGCATGATTTGATGGTAGCAAACTTCCATCTAGCAGTATTTTTCAGATTTGCATCTGTTGAATGCAATAGACAAAATGAGGTAGACCACTGCTTCTCCATTCAGAGAGTTCAGAGGGCAGACTGTTCCTTTGTCCTCCAGCTGGAGGTAGTCATTGCCAATTAGGAGAGGTCTAGGATAGCCAGAAATGAAAGAGGACAATCATGAATAGGATTTCTGACCCAAAGTGTTAATTGAAGTGGTCTAATGGCTTGATTAGTTTGAAAATTGCTGTTACTGTAGTGTCTGTGTGGGCTGCAGGCCCAGTACAGACCTAGAAGGAGCAGATTTTTAAGCTCTGTAATAGTGTTGCTGTCAGGTTAATGGTCTTTCCAGGACTGACCAGTGATCTTAGTCAGTGCCATCATGTGGTGATCTTGTGATATTGTTGTTAGACGTAGCTGGGTTAGTGATCAAGCTTCTTGATGTGTCAACATCACTTTGGACCCTTAGCAAGAAGATATGCAGTTTAATGCCAACAAGTCTTTCAAAAATCTGTTTTGAGAAAGAGCATGGAAAGGGCTCAAATAAATTAGTTATATTTTCTGTAACTGGGTCTCTTTTACAGTCTTAAACTGTGGTGGAAAGTAAGTGAACAGACTTCAATAAATCTCCTGCTTGGTATGTTTTTTTGCTCCAAAACAGATTTTGCAGTAATTATCTCCAAATATCTATTTGTTCTATTCCAATAAACAAATACTACATTATACATCACATTTTAACTTCTGATATATAAAAGCCTTGCTTTATATCTATCTAAATTTAATAAAACCAGGACAAAGCTGATAGCTTCTTTTTAAATAAAAGAATTTTGAATCTAGTAAAATTTCTATTGTTTATTCATATATCTTTGTTTTGTACTCGTTTTTGTGGTACTGATTTTAGACTTACATTTTGCATAAATCTTATGCGTGGAAGTAGATGTGCCAAACAGTTTTTCTCTTCTTAAATAAAGTTTTTTGCAGACACTATAAAGAACTCTGCAATTAAAAAGAACAGGGGTTTACTCAATAATTATCAATAGTTTCATTATACAACTAAGAATTCTTTCTCTGAAAATAAATGTTTTTCTTCCCTGCCCTCCCTTCTCTCTATTTCTTTACTTACTTTACTTCAACATTATATAATTTATCACTTATATACCACTTATCCATGAAATACCTCTTTTGAGTACTTGGTCATATACAGAACAAATTACCTTGAAATTTTATAACAAATATGTTTATTCTTTGAGATATGATTCTACCTCTTCTGATCTATTGTGAATGTTTTCCAGACATATCTTTCCAAATAAACAAAATCAATATATTGTTCATGTAGAACAACGTATGAGATATAAGCCATATGCTCTTTAATGTACAATATATTTTTACTCATTTTCTTACTGGACATAGCATAAACCATTAACATTAAAAGACCTGTGCAACAGGACCAACATAATGGACCATTGACAGATTAGTGTAATGCAATGAGGTCTGTTTGATTCAGTGTAAAGATACCTGTTAATTTCAAGAAGCTTTTGGTCAGGTTCTGGAAGAAAGTAGTATTTGGATAAAACTGTATGGAGTATTTCCATAGAGCTGGCAATATCATATATAATGCTTAAAAGTTTTCTCCCAACTTCCAGTTAACTTCTGCTAATGAAATTACCTTCAAACCTTTGTTTGAAAAATAAAAAAGAAAGCATAGGCTCTGAAAAATAATGCATCTTCATCCCTTCTGTGAAGAGCTCTTTATAAGCATGGATGATTATGCACACTAAAAGAGTATGCTAGATGATATAGGACCATGTTTTCTCAAATCATGTTTTATTGGTGACTGTGTTTATAAAGACAAATGGTTATACAGACTTGGTTCCATCTGTGATTTCTTTCTGAAGTTTCTTGGATTTGCTTGTCAAAAAAACTGGGCGTGTGTTAGATGGAGTATTCACATCCAGTCTGTTCACCTTTTGATTCAGTTATCTCATTAGTTGTGGTGGTGCTCAAGTTTTTGCCAACTCTCCAAACTAGCATTTTATCACTGGTAAATAATTCTCCTGGATGTTCAGTTGAAATGTTTTTGGACCATAGATTCCAGTATTATTTTATAGGTGATTTGTGACAAAAAAAGGGGCAAAAATCCTCTCCTGGATTCCAGAAGAATTATGCAAGAAGAGGTGAAGCCCATGTAAATCTTTGGTACATCTGCCATTACCAAAACTCTCTGAAATTTATTACTTGGTAGGAATGTATCTGGATTTCATGCACTGTCTTAGGCAAAGAATGGAAAAAGATTATAGCAACAACTAGAGGAAGCAGCTAGTGAGTTGTTGCTGTATGAAATGTACCCTTCACCCAGAAGGTCCAATGCAGCACTTCAGAAAAGCATTCATCAGTTATAGTGCTTCTTCTCAGTCAGATACGTAGTCACTGACTGGTTTGCTATAGTTTCCCAATCCACATATATTTCTACCAATAATGTAATTATTATTATTATGTCTGCGTACTGCATTTCATATTATCTACATGAAAGCAAAGTTCTCAGTACACAATGGTGTGAGGGGAAGTAGAACTTTCTGCAAATTATGCACAGCTGGACAGATGAGCTGTGGTGCCTGAGGCTGTGAATTTGTATTAACACAGCCAGCAGTAGGTCTGCTTCCTGAATTCAAAATGTTCAGTGTGTGTAGTTTTCAAATGTGCAGGTGGTGAATTTGGGGACGGATGATGTAGATCTAGTGGTTTTGATAGATTAAATAATAGCAGTTGGCATAACTGGAAATTAATTGTGGAGCTGGATGAGAGAGCTAGTGTATTAATTTCATGCTCATTGTGATAATATTTGATTTAGTTCAGGTAGATGAGTTACAGTGCAGGTGGACTTACTGCTTAAATCTAAAGAGTCTAACAATTATTAAGAAAATAGATTGATTTGTTTAATCTCACATTTTTTATGTCATTTTTTCCTCAAGATCTTGTAGTTAACTGTGAGTTACAGTTTTTTTACGTTTTTTTAAATGCTTCTTGTTTATACTGGTTTGATGTCATCTTTACATAGAGATGTTTCAAATACAGAGCTTTAGGAATTTGGAATGCAGGCCACCTGACACTAACATAAAAAAAAAAGAAAAAAAAAAAAGTAAACTAAAAGAGCCAGAGAAAAAGTAAGCTTTTTATGCTGTTGTACCGTGAAAAGCATGCTGCGTTGATTTATCTACACTGATCTGGTATAGGGGTGTGATGTTACTGAAATGCAGGGGATTAATGGTGCAGTTAGCATGTGCCATTGCTCTCACACCAAGTTGTTATGGTCATAGAGAGGCATGGAAGCAGAAGCAAAAGTTCCTCCCTCGAAGAGCTGGCTGACCCTCTTTTGTGCTGTAGAGTAGCAAATGTATATTTATCCTTGTAATTTTCAAGATATTTTCAAGTATTTTATTTTTTTTTTGGATTTGGAAATAGGATGTTTTAGTGAATTGTCCCCTTGTCCAAATCTGTCTTGTCTATAAAAGTTTTAGCTTGAGAAAACTGAAATTAGAGCATGGAGTTAGAATCTTTTATTTTCTCTTTCTTCCTTTTCTGCAAATTTTTTTTTTGTTGATTGTTTTTTTTGTTTTCCTTTTTCTGTAACTTTTAAATTTGTCTTAGCATCCCAGAGCCTGTGAAATGTTTTCCACTCATGACATAATAGAGGTGTAATACTGGTCAGTATGGTGACCAATAAAGTAGAAACCCCATTAACTCTTGGGTGATTTGCATTAGCAGTTCACTTATGCTGAATTTGAGTCTTTTCATGAAGGATTTCTTGTTTTGGCAATGAAAATTACATTAGCAATGTAGAAGTTACACTAGCAATGCTGTAGAAAGGACAGGAAATGGGAGCAGTGGTAATAGTGGCAGTGTGTTGAATTCTCTTAGCTATTAAATAGATAAGATTGGAACGCTAAATAAGCCTTGCATTTTGTATATAACTAAATGATCATTGGATAATAACGCTTCACAGAAACATCCTTCTGTGGTAGATTTCATTTTCTGTTTGCTCCTGGAAAGTGGTCATTTGGTGAACCTTGATATTTAACTGCTTCCTGAAACCAGTTAGAGGTGGTTTATTCAAGAGGAAACAAAATGTGTAAATTGGGGAAGATACTGTCTGGAGCCTGAGACATCAATAAAGATGATGGAGAAATGGCAGTGTCATTTTGGGAGACAATTAATGGGTTTCTTAACAGCAGTAATAGCACTTGTAACACCACTTCTCGCTCTTAAGGCCTGAAAGATGAGCATATTCATGTCTATGATGAGGAGACTGCATTTCCAGTTCTTACCTTCTCCTCTGTGAAAGATGAGGATGCTTCCTAAATGACCCAGCCCTTCCCTCTCTTACTCATCATCCCCAGCATGGTGGGGTGTTTTCCTTCTCTTGCTTATTAGTGCCTCAAGAGGCCATCCTAGTCAGTCTGTAAACAGGCACTGAGTTGCAGACAGATGACCAGTTTCAAAGGAAGGCTAACATGATTAACTTCCATAGAAAAAGAACATGATGACACACAGGGATAGTACACACACAAGAGCATAGAAAGTATAGTCGTAGGAGGAGTGGCAGTTCACATACTGTGCTCTGGAGAACTTAAACCAGCAGGATATAAATCAAGTTGGATTTACAACAGGAGCTGATGCTTCTGGACATGAGGATTTGTTTAGTCTGAGGGGGTACAATGTAGAAGTTACTGGTCAAGGTAAAAGTACAATTTTTAATATCATCATCCCTGTGTAGAAATCTAGATAGTGCACTTTGAAATTGAGTCTGTTTTCTTCCGAATAATATTTTTTTTTTGTCCTAATAAAGTATTTATTGAAATAAAGCCATTTCTTTTTAAGGAAACCATATCCAGTGGTATCATCACTGAATATATTTTTAGTAGGAATGTTTGCTTGTTTGGGTTTTTTAAGCTGTTTGTCCCAAGAATCATAAAATCTTATCTTCTTTGTTTCATTTCAAATACTTGGCTTTTTTGAGTGTTAGCTTTTTTTTTTGTTTTATTTTGTTTTGTTTTGTTGAAGTTTTTTGGGGGAGGTTGGGGTTGGGTTTTTTTTGTTGTTGGTTGATTGGTTGGTTTTTTTGGTTTGCTTTCTTTTGTTGTTTTGTTTTGTTTTGTTTTGTTGGGGTTTTTTGTTGTTGTTGTTGTTGTTGTTGTTGTGTCCTTTTTTTTGTCTGTGTGCTTTTGTTTGGGTTTTTTCCCCCGCATGCCAAATTTTACTCTTAACTTGCAGTTTCTCAGAGAAACTAGTTTTGCGGAAAAGTGCATGAAGAAGGTGAAGAAATTTACCTGGAATTATATAAAGGCAGGCTTAACAAACTGTGGGTTTTAATGGTTCTGTCACTGGTACATGGGGGTGAGGGAAAGAAAATTAGAGTAAAATGTGCCTCCATCCTACTCATATACATCACTTAAAGATATTAATGTAATAGTTGATAAAGACCATGCAGTTGCTGCCTAACCATTATTTCACATCTAAGTTATATTCCATAGTTGCAAAACTTTTTTCTGATCACTTTTTAAACAGAATTGATATACTTTGCTTAGTTCAAAATTTGCTAAGAAATAAAGCAGACAGAAGAAAGCAGTTTTTTCCTCAGAGGTTGCAGAGTGCTAGCCTTTCATGTTCTTAATAAGCAACCTTCCCCTATTTATATAAATGGACATATTGCATACAACAGCAATTTTGAGAGTGATTTTTCTTTGCTTGCTGTGAACTGTATATTTAAAAGATTACAAGCATGACTAAGATCTCATTAACATTGCTCTTGCATTGGTTTATACCGTTGTCTTCAGTGACTCCGTGACTAATATCTGAGTGTCTTGAAGTATTTAGTGCTTAAAAAAAGGATAGCCAGGTTCCAGGATTTTCCCCTCCTTTTGCAGCTAATATCTCGTCATTTAATGTATTGATTTGGCAGAGGTCTCTTTTCAGCTAAGAAGAACTTGTTCTCTGTGGAGTAAATTGTTTACCAGCCAGCTATATGTGTTTGCCTTAGCAAATCTGAGTGAAATGGTCCATCACAAATTCATGTAACTGCATTAACCTTTTTGACATTGTGACTCTGAAAAGTTAAGATGAGGATAGAGGTGAATGACAGGAGGTGGTGAAAATTAGATTCTTGAACATGATGCACGTTTTACTGTGTGTAAATAGGCTTAGAACTTAAGAGATGTTTAGAGATAAATTTATCTTTTAAATTTATTTGTCCCCTGTAGATGATTCTTGTTAAACAGGAAGAGTATGTTTTATCAAAATTTTAGTTCTTAATCCACGCTATTTTCTAGGATGTACTCAGATTTTATGTTTAGACAGGCAGAAGCTGCGGGTACAGAAGGAAGAAAATGGATGGAAAAACCTTAATCACAACATTTTTTATTACTTTACACCAATATCTTTTTCTGCTCTGACTTGTACCAGGATTGATTATTTATAGTATATACTTTCTATGAATAATTAAGCACTGAATTTTCTATTAGATATTTCAGACTAGAAGCAGTTTTCTAGAGAAGATTAATAAAAGTTTGCCTGAAGAATTCAACTTTCTAGAACAATATTGCCTTTATTTGCAAAAACATAAAAATTGTTCCACCAAAAAAAAAAAGATTGGATGAAGGATCTAGACCTTGCTAGATTGTTACATGCTGTCCAGAGGCTTTCATATATCTTGAGAGTTGTTTGTTTGGGGAGGGAGGAAAGAAACAAAGGAATGAATTTATTATTTATTTTTGTTTCTTTTTTCTTTCCTTGTTTAGTTTTCATTTGGCTAATGTACTGTATAGGGCAAAATGGATTTCAGATATCTAGACTGATATATACCCCAACCTGCAACACCGCTCAATCTTATTTCAGAAATGCACAAAATGGCCACTTTAGGGAAGGAGAGGAGAAGGTGATTATTTGAGTCTAGCCCAACTGCAGAATCAGAATATAGCTCCAGCATTCAGACTGGGAAATGCTTCTGGGTTCTCTGATCTGGATGTAAGTGAATTTGTGCCAGGAATCACTCTTGCTTATCCACTGTGATTTTATAAAGTAGTATGTTCATGGACTGCCATGACATGGCAGGTACAGAACCACCAGAAGATCAGGCACAGCCAGCATGGGTTTAGGAAATGTAGGTCCTGCTTGACCAATGTGATCTCCTTTGATGACCAGGTTACCTGCCTAGTGGATGAGGGAAAGGCTGTTGTCTGCCTGGATTTTAGTAAAGCCTTTGAGATTTTAGTAAAGCCTTCTGGATTTTAGTAAAGCCTTTGAGAATGTCTTGCCCAGCATTCTCCCAGAGAAACTAGCAGCCCATGTCTTGGGCAGGTGCTCTCTTGGCTGGGTTGAAAAATGGCTGGAAGGCAGGGTCCAGTGAGTGGTGGTGAGTGGAGTTACATTGAGCTGTCAGCTGGCCACAAGTGGTATTCCCGAGGGCTCAGTACTGGGGCCAGTCCTATTTCATATCTTTATTGATGATCAAGTGCATTCTCAGAAGTTTGCAGAGGACAGCAGGTTGTGTGGGAGTTTTGATCTGCTGAGGGGTAGGAAGGCTCTGCAGAGAGATCTGGACAGCATGGATTGATGGGCCAAGGCCAACTGTATGAGGTTCAGTAAGATGAAATGCTGGGTCCTGCACTTCAGTCACAACAACCCCATGTAGGTTCAGCCTAGAAACATAGGAAAGAATTTTCATTCTAGATTTTCATATGTATTGTTACTCAAAGGGTGTTCATCTCAATTGAAGTATGGTAATTTTTAGATTCAAGTGTTGCATGTCTATGCACTACATATGGGGCTTCTGTACTGAAAGTAAAAGTCTACAAAACAAAAGGTAAGGAAAGCTGAAGCAGGAGGGTGGACAAAAGAGGGACCATTCTGACTGCAGTGATGGTTTTTCCCACAAGTACCTACCATACAACACTCTTGGGATTTGCAGTTGTAAGACTATGATAATAACAATGCAAGACCTAAAGCATGAGGGCATCAAGGCAAAAAGAAAAATGATGTTATGGAGGGCTCTGGAAAACACTGCTTCAGTGGCTTAGATGATAGCTTACAGGGCTGTGAACTGCAGACCCTTGACATTACTGAGGTTGAGATACTAATTTACACAAGGCAAAATAAGATTAATAGCACTCATGAATGAAAAATTTGTATTGGATTGCTTGAACTTAACATCAGAGATATAAAAATTAGGATCATATAGACATAACTTAGAGCTTTTGCCTGGATACTTCCTTTTTCTCAAAAAGGAAGAGTATAAAGAATTCTAAGAGTATTTTTGTTTGTCTTTACCTTGCTCTAGGTAAAGACATAGTGTATCAGTAAATACCTTTATTTTTAAACTATATAGTGATCTTTTAAAACAAAACCCCATAATTTACTTTATGTTTTACTATATTCATCAAAATGGAACAAGTACTTTTTTTTACACTGTTTGTAAGTGCTAGGTGACTTTGTATCCCTTTATAACTTCTATTATTTCGTAATGGATCCTTTGGAAGGAAGGATGTCCTCTCTTCCTAAGACTACATCATTTATCAAACAGTAATTGCCATGGTACATTTAGATGTACTATGACTTTGTAAATCATCGCAAGAATTGCCTGATATCCACATTACCCAATGCCTCAAGGTATTCCAAAATACAAAATCTAGCCACAGGCATTAACAACACATACAGTGATTGCTGTCATATTTTGGTGCTGTTCCCAGAAATGCCACATTCAGAAGGTTGTACTTTGAGGAATGATGCTGCATAATCAGATGGCTAAATTCATTAGAAGCTGAGGTACCACAACAGGGAGTATAGTGTTATCCTTGATGATCTTGGCTGTTGTGGTGGCAAACAGCAATACCCACAGAATTTCTTGATCTGGTTACCAACTGATTCAGTCTTTCAAACTATTCCCAACACTGGCAAATTTTGCATCACATCTTTTAGCTTAGCTTCAGTTTTCTTTCCTGACAAAGCATTGAAAAAATGCAGAAGTTCCTCAATAGTCCAGGTAACTACTTTGGACAATGAGATCAGTTATCAGTGGCTGGATGTCAGACTTAACTGTTCTTAGGGCTTGGCTGATACAAACTGAAGAAGCTGAGAAATTGTGACTCTTAATTCCGGACTGCTCTGCTATAAGAAATAGGGAAAAACCCACAACCACCACCTCCCCCCTCCCTGCCACCCCCAAAGAAAGAACCAACAAAACACCTTCTTTTACCATATGCCTAACTAATTAGTGGTTGATGAAAGATCCTTACAGGGTTGCTACTCTGTTTCCTACTGTGAACTGTATATGTTCAGTAAGGCCATGTTTACAGTTTTTTGTCAAATGTCTACTGAATATATTGCACAAACTAGGAGAACTAGAGAGGAATGTATTTTATTTTTAGTCCACATATTCCAGATAATCAATTCATACTCACACGTGCTGAGCTTTATGACAAAAATTTCACTTTCTTTTTTTTTTTTTTTCCCCACAGCTGGTTCAATGAAGATAACTTTGGTGAGGCACCAACAACTTCTGGATTTCAATGATTTTCCTACTAGTAGATGAGCATCTTTCTCTCAAAGATGTCTCTATCAGATCAGTGAGGACTCTGTCTGCCAGTGCTCTTTACTTGCTGCTAGTATATACTAGTAGTTTAGCTCAGATGCCACTGAAAATCATAGCTCTGAATCTCTTGGTTTTGGTTTTCACTATGAAAAAATATAGCTAAAGTTATTTGTTACTCATCCTTCAATCTAGATACTTTCAGATGCTGACCAGATTAACTGTCTAAGAGGATTATCAAAGGTATATGCAGGTGATTGGGAAGACTTTTCTGAAGGTTTTTAAGGAAAGACCTTGCTTGAGTCCCTGTGAGTTGGTTCACCTGCATACCAGAAATATGTTTTCAAACTGAAGACAGTCGTGTGCAAATTAGTTATTTTAGGTTCTCAATGCAATTTATGGGAATAATTAAGAATTTTGAGATGCAATTGACCTTTTTTAAGGTTTTCTTCAGAATGAGATTAAGCAGCTGTGATTAATGAATAAACGAATTTGATCAGGTGAAACTGGATCTTAGTCAGTTTACATTGTTCCAGAGACTATAAGCTGTTGCCTTTCCTGTTATAAGGCCTGTCTGAGACACCCATATTACTGGTGAAGCAAAGGTCCCTTAAAATTTATTGCTTTATTGTTATTTCTGTTCATATAAAGTTACATTTCTTTTTTTAAGATAAAGGACTCCTCTTTTCATGGCTTACAGTTCTTGATGTCTGAATATCTGCATCATTCTCAAACACATATTCCTTATGAAGCTGTGGGATTGTTGGATGTCTGATATGCTTGAACACCATTGATAGTCTAGGATCTAGCCTTAATTTTAGGTTATTACTGTACCTATCAGAGGCCTGAATCATTAGACTATATTCCTTCATGAACTTCTGCATACTAGCACATTTGTCAGGTTTTTGTGGGTTATTGGTGTCAAGAAATTTCATTCTTCTATCCAACATTGTCATTCAGTAGTTTTAGTTGTACGTAAAAAATATCAACTACTCAGTTTTGATGTATGCAAATTGTTATGTATGAAAGAAATAGAGTATTTATATGCTGATTACCTCCAAGTACATTCTGTGTGAGAAATCCTTTTGAAGAAATGTGCGGAGGAGTTTTACAGCATTTTCAATTATTCTGAATGTAAAAGGGGTGAAAAAAATACAAGGGGTATAGCATCTATTTGAAATAATTATAATAGATATGTTTTACTGTGGCTGAGTTTAAGGACTCAGACTTTCGTTTCTTATTCTTATTCTTATTCTTATTCTTATTCTTATTCTTATTCTTATTCTTATTCTTATTCTTATTCTTATGCTAAGCAGAAAACAGTGTAGATGTGGCTGATTTTTTTGGGAGTGGTGATATGCAATGTAGAACACCTGCATTTAGAGGACTAAGTTCACAATATAATCACTGGAAATTTCATATGTATTTTAGAAGGAAAATCTCCACATGCATTGCCTGCTTAAATGAATTTAACACAAGACATAAAATTTAAACTTCCAAAAGCAGCAATTAAAGCAGCAACTTTCATTTCTAGCTAATACTGAATATTTTAAACCCCCTACTCTTTTTGGAATTATGAATTTGAGTATGAAAATTTGGAAGAAGAAAACTAGCTTCATTATTTATAATAATAGGTAAGCATATTATATAACTCTAATGACAAATAATTCTGTTTTAATATTTTACTGAAGGATACCAATGAAGGGAATAGCTAATATAGTGATTGTTGCAGCACAGGTCTCTCCATTCAGCAGCAACTGTTAATATTTCCCACAGGAAAAGGGCTAAAGAATTAGATATATATGGATTTATTTTTTTTAATAGAAACTCATGTTACAAAACATTTTTCAAATTAAAAATTTTCAGGTTCTAATAAAAATAGAAATTGTGCATGTATATGTACATTTATTCTTCAACTCATTTCAGTGCTTGGGGCTTTTTATTGTCTAACAAAAGACTGCATATGTCCACTTGATAATCTTGATGGCCTTAATGTACACCTTTTTTTTAATGAATGATTTAAAGAAAAAGAAAAATGCAAACTCAAATTCTTTTAAAAAATGAAAAAAGATCATCTGTAATGGTTCTTTTACTGTGAACAACTCTCACTTGAATACCCTCTAGGGGAGGTTTTTATTTTTTTGAGGGCATACATTGCAGGTGGATTCTTGAGTGAAATACTAGCATTTTTTCATGCACCAATAATCAGATAGTGATAATCTCTGTTCACAGTTGGAAGTGCTTAAATGGCAAGAATCTAATTTCAAAAGCTTATGAGCTGTGTTTTCTACAAAGATATTATTTTCTTGATACCTTAAGTTCATTTTCAACTCCTGAGAATATTATTGAAAAAAAAAAAATTAAATAATGCAAAGTTTAAAGCTGTACTTAAAAACTCCTGTAAGTGTTAAGAGCTGTATTTAAAAACAAAAAGCAGTTGCTCCAATACCCCGTTATTTACTGAGGAAATACAATAATTGAATTATTAACTAAAATGAGATGATGACTACAACACGAGGCATTTATCACTTAGCTATCTATGAGTCTCAATTGCATTTTAGACATGTGAATAGGAGAAAAAAAAGAATGAGAAAGAACTGCAAATGCTTTTAAGTGTTTGTAATACAAATATATCACTGGAAGATTTAGTTTATTTGTAGAAACTTCAAATTGTTACTTGCATGAAGAATACCTTTGTTAGCATATTTACCTGTGGTTGGAAAAATTTTTATAGATTAGGGAAATACTTGTTGAAAAATAACATACACAACATTTAGAGTTTGCAGTACCAGAAAACACCAAGGATTTTATTGCTGCAGGGGTTTGTCACCAAAGGGGTCTTTTGAGCTATTAGTTTTTCAAAACTTTTGAAGATCAGGCCACTTAGGTGCTTGGTGTGAGCTTACACTTTGTCATTATTCTTCCAGCTTATAACTTCTGCACACATATGTGTCAGGAATCTGTGTGTACTCAGAGTATCTCTACAAATATTTTACAGCACTGTGCAACAACTCCAAGTTACTGGATCAGCAGACATCCTCACAGTGACATGACAGTGCTGTTCAGCCCTCCAGAAGCTGGTGCTTTGCTCAGGCAGAAAGTCCTCTGGGACCTGAACCATGGTCTTTGCATAGCACTACAATGCATATGCAACATACCAGTTTGGTCAGAGTTAGCTTTGTTTCACCATGGGACTCAGGGTCTATCATCACTTCCTAGAGCTTTTTGAAGTAAAATCTGTCTTGTGGTTTGCAAAGTGACAGCAGTTTTGTGTTTGTGGAACAGACTTCTAAAATGTGTTTCTCTTTAATGCTCAACTTAAGACATTGCGATAGTTATTGCTGTCACAACCGTGCTCTTATGTGTGATTTATAATCTTCCAGTAGCAGCTACCAGATATTGTCAGAATTTCCTCTCAAAATTATGTGTCCAGTAGACTGCGGTCAAGTATGAGACAACAAGTATGAGACTTGGATACGTGGACTGACTTCTGCAGTTTACTGATCTCATGAGAACTTTTGACTTCAAAGGGCTCTGGATCAATCTCTTAGTTTCTGCTCAAAGCAACTGTAGCCTTTCTTCAATTTTTAACACTGAAATAGTAAAAGGCCAACATATTCATAGCTCATTCACTCATGAATATCTTTATTCTTCCAAGTAACAGCAGGGTAGAGAAAAGCAATTGACTTCTCAACCAGATAAATGGAAAGACTAGAGATATCGTACTCATGACAATCATAAATTTGGGCTTGTTATGACCTGTAATCAACAGCATATGATATAACCTATTTCTATTGCAGGCAGGAGATCTAAAGATGACTGACAGCCTAGAGCAAGTAAGATCTAGCTGAAAACAGAATGTTCTAAATACAGAACAATGACTCTATATATAGCCCTACTGTGAGACAAATCTTTTCATTTCTCCTTCTGATGGGAGACAAGAGAGGATTTATTTGACTTGTGGGAATCTTTAGAATCTTCAGCAAATATTCCAAGACACTGGAAACATTTTAGGCAACTTACTCAGTTCATGTAATGGAGTTTAAATAAATTTACCAACATATTGATTTCCTGCATTGGGGAAATGTGAGGATTCTTCTTATTATTGTATTTGTTATTTGCTTGTTCAAGTAATTATTCTACACTGTCCAATGCTAATTTTAGACAATTCTAAATACAATAGATTCAGTTAGTACATGGAAGGGTTGATTAGCTGAGGATTGAGATAATCCATTGTCATGTATTAATGCTTCTCTTGTGGGTATTCCAGTGACCTCTCGTAACTCTTAACCTTTATCTAACATTTGGTACATGTCTCATTCAGCACAATAAAACTATAATGAATGATTAAGATGTAATTAATGAATTTAACTTCTTGCATTTGACTCAATTCTTAGTAGAAGCATTATACAAACTGCATTTGTTTCACAAATGTCTTTTGAATGCCTTAAACTTAATCAAAAGGATTTAGGGCCGCATTCTCACCTTTTATATTTGCTTTGACTTTGTTTTTCTGTTGATTTTTTTCCTGTGGTCTTAATAGACTATTTGAAGTTACAGGAAAAGAAAGAAAACCCAAAACTCTTACAATGCCAAATACATTTACTACACCTTCTGTAAAACACCTTAAGTCAAAATTTCAAGACTCAGTATGACCTATTGCTGCTTGAGCTATACGACTTCACACCATTCAGCTGACTGTAAAGTAATCTGGTAGTGAAGAGGGAGGTTGTACTGCAGGCACCATGCCCCACTTGTAGAGGGAACCTAGTTTAGTTTTCTGTCCAGAAAAATCCATTTCAACCCAATGTCACTGCCTCTTTTGCTTCTGGAGATCAGGAATTGGGTTGATCATGAGGTTCTTCTCAAGACAGAGTCCCTTCTCGGGTAGGCTTCTCATGCACTCCCAACATAATAGTAATACTGGTAGTGGCTGCCATCATTGCTGTTCTGTCAGATTTTATCCCTAAAAAAGGAAACACATTTTAAAATATTTGCTTTTTTATGTACTTTGATTTTGGTAAACTGCCAAAACTTCCCTGAGAAGGGAAAACTGATAGTTTTAAGTGCAGCCCAGATAAGCCAGAATGGAATTTAGTTAGAGGAATAAAGGTTTCCAGTGAGAGACTTTTCTCCTCATTGAATTTGAGGGAAGAGGAATTGGAATCTTAGATGTAAGTTCTCCGCAATTGTCTCTTGTTGCTCTTTATTACCAAAGTAAATTCTGGCTGTGTTCAGACTGTGAACCTGGGGCAGGATTTGAAACAATTGGGGCAGACTTGGATAAAGACCTAGATGGAGCCATGATCTGGAACAGCTCGGTAGTTATTTTCATACCTCTCTTTCTGTTTACTCCTACTTAGAGTTATTTCATCTGTTGAAAGGGAATCCCACACACAAAAAGGAAGAGAATTGTGTTTTTATTAGGAGGCCTTGCAATGTAGACAACTGTGGGAATGAAGGCGATAGAGCAATTAAGCTGCAAGCTCAAAGGGGCTCTCATAAACACCATGTGAAATACTTGTGGGTCTCAGATTTGTTTACGTTTGCTCACAAGGTTGTCATTGCCAAATAGAAACTTAAGTATTGTTTTCTCTTCTTGTCAGGGAGGCTAAAAGAGGTGTAAGGATGCCTACATTCCTCCACTTCATATCACTAAGTATTTTGTGGTGCTGGAAAAAGATGGAGTTGTTTCTTTTCTGTTGTTCTGACTCTGTGACTTTCCATTTGTAGGCAGCTGATTCTGTATGATCATTTAAACCAATTAGGAAAGACTTAAAATTTCTTCCCTTGTCTCTTGAGGATAGAACAACACCTGGGAATATAGGACTGTAGCAATCCTTGTTCTACTTGAATCAGGCTTTTGCTCAGTTTCCACAGAAGATACTCACTTGAGATGCCAGAGATTATAGTTCAAGCTGTTCTTTAGTTTCTAATATTAAATGACGCTGCTCCACAAGGAGCAATAATTATCTGAGTAATTGATGAAATGATTCACTGGCATGAATTAGACATAACCAAACACTGAACATCTGCTATAACCTTTGCAATTGGATTCTAGCTTGAGTCAGACGTGTTGATGGCATATTCTGTCTTTCTTGAAAAACGTACATGTATTTACGGAAGAAATATAAATAATATATATATTTATAAATAAATAAGAATAACTGATTGAGGTTTGAAGGGACCTGTGGAGAACGTTTTCTCAAATCTTATGCTCAAGCAGAGACACCTACAGTTGATTATCCAGGACTGTGTCCAGACAATGCTTGAAAATCTCCAAGGAGGGGGATCCTACAACCTCTCAGAATAACCTGTGCCAGTGTTTGATCACCCGCACAACTGAAAAGCATTTCCTGATATTCAGAGGAAAATTCCTGTGTTTGTTTGTGCCCGTTGCTTCTGGTCCTGTTACTGAGCACCATTCAACACCTGAAATTTTGAATTGAGAAAAGATGAGGTTTATAGAGAAATCTGTTTAATCAATATTTGAATGCTTCTAATCACATTGATTGTTTTTAAAAATCATCCTATCAGACTGCTGTTGTACTTTGGGTTTGTTTCTTTCTACTTCCCAGCTTCATCACAAGTTGCTTCTTGTGAAAATACTGTTCATTCCTTTTCACCAATCATTTTGAGACTAGTAATGAGGTTGGAAAAACACATTTCTTGCAGCTTAAATTGTGTGAGTTTTAGTCCATAAGTCAGTGTAGAATGTGGTTGTGTCTGCCCCTAGCTTCTGATGATAATCTCTACAAAGGTAAATATTGCTTAGAATAAACAAATTATTCAGTACCTTCTGGAAGGAAAAGGACAGTGGCAGGGAAGGAGATATAATATCAAGGTAAACAAAAGGGTAAATGTCTAAATGATCTGAGACTGTAGTCTAGTGATGATACTTCTGTACAATCATTGTGGTTTGGACATTTATTTTTACCTGATGATTTAATGTAAAATGCAGAATGATTGAACTAGTAACCTCATTGTTCTTTCTTTATATAATGCTTTCTACTAGGAAGATAGCCATTCTTACTTTATTTCATTTGTGATTGCTAAATTTTAAGACATGTTATTGTGTTAAAATTTCAGTTAGGTAATCTCAAAGTTTAGCAAGGTTTATAAAGAGAGTTACCATCACTCATTTTAATAAAAAATATACTTAGATAAAATGTTGAACTTCTGGATGCAGAAGACCATTTCCTAAGGGGCTGAAACCACAGTAGTGAACTTTACACTGACTGTTTGCTAGCAATTAAGAGCATTACCTCTTAAGGAAATTTAGATAGATCCCCTTTCTATCTCTAACAACGGATTTGTCTACCAATTAGACAATTTGANGTTTGCTAGCAATTAAGAGCATTATCTCTTAAGGAAATTTATATAGATCCCGAGGCAGTACCTCTGTGGCAGGCATAAGTGCTGAGAAGGTGGCTCAATCATGTAAAAAAAGAGTGAAGACAGGTTATAATAAAAAATGAAAGCTTCTCTAGAGAAGAGGAATAGAGACAAGAGTAAGATTCAGGTCTCTGTGGAGTCTGTAATTATGAGTACTTGGAGTTAAGGAATTTAGTGCTTAGATGTATTTCAAAAGTGGTAGTCTGGGTGGAGAAACAGGAAATAGAAGAATGTTAGAAAAAATCAGTGGTAACTAGTTTCCTTTCTTAAGAGATTGTGTGAGTTCATTCTGCTGCAGTGTTTGGTGTAGGTTTATCTTCATGTGTTTGCTTCAATCCACATAGTTGTCATGATGGTGACTGGGGAAAGATATACTATGGGCTTAGAAGATGCAGATTTTGGTGAGTATGTTATGGATGGAATGATGACTGCTGAAAGAAGGGTATGTTCCTCATTTGTCTGTCACCGTGGGTCCGGTCACAGCTGGATTTTTTTGCCATGTGAACACTTCATTCACATTGGTAACATTGTGTCATGCACAGGGTGCAGAAATGTCAGAAGCTCTGCAGGGAGAGCAGCAGGGCAGGGCCTGTCAGCCGCGATCTGTCCCCGCCGGTCAGGAGCAGGACAGCCAAGGGCACCGGGGCAGCTTCAACCCCGGGCATCGGGAGCCTCTCTGGCCGGTCGAGGCCAAGCTGGGCCATCGGCCAACTATCTGCCCGGCTTAGTGAGGCTTTGTCCGGGCAGGGCTGTGGGGAGCTGTGCCCGGTTCAGCAGGGCCAGGGCAGGGCCGGGCAGGGCTGCAGGGAGCTGTGCCCGGCTCCGTGGGTCCATGGCTGGGCAGGGCTGTAGGGAGCAGTGCCCAGCTCAGCAGAGCCATGGCAGGGCCGGGCAGGGCTGTGGGGAGCTGTGCCCGGCTCCGTGGGTCCATGGCAGGGCCGGGCTGTGGGGAGCTGTGCCCGGCTCAGCGGGGCCGTGGTCGGGCAGGGCTGTGGGGAGCTGTGCCCGGCTCAGCAGGGCCGTGGCCGGGCAGGGCTGTGGGGAGCTGTGCCCGGATCCGCGGGGCCATGGCAGGGCCGGGCAGGGCTGTGGGGAGCTGCGCCCGGCTCAGCAGGGCCGTGGCCGGGCAGGGCTGTGGGGAGCTGTGCCCGGCTCAGCGGGGCCATGGCCGGGCTGACGGGGGATCCTGGGTCCCGGGCGGGTCAGGACTGGCGGTGTCCTCAGGGACGTTCTACGTTAAAAGGCTTTCTGGAAATGTTTATTCTGGAGAGGCAGTATAGATGGGTCACATTCTGTGAAATGTCTTACTGACATTTTAGGTTTATGCAGGAGAACTGGTAAAAACCATGGAGGTGAAAATGAGTAAGAGCTCTGTTTCCAAGAGAAGAAAGTCTCAGAACCTCTGTTGCTGTCAGTCGGGCCCTCGTGCTTTGTATCCTTGGCAACTTCCAGTTACATCAACACGGAACTGGAATAGCCTCCATGTGCATGTTTTGTCCATCTGAAAGGTGTTTCAACAGTGTAGGAATGGAAATTTATGCAGCTAGATAGGCAATTCCCTAAGTGCAGACAGATTTTGATGCACTGATTTCACCTTGTTATAGGCAAATAATGTGATAATTGGCTCTCACAATTATGGGGTGAATATGTTAAGAGAAGTTCTGTAGATGATAGGTATGTTTCCCCTCCCCCATACATTGTTATCACGGGATAGTCCTTGTGGGTGGGGTATTTGGGAGGGTTGGCTTGTTCCTTTGGCAACTCCCGACTTCCAATCAAGGTGTGAGAAAGTGATCTCCGCCGTTGATCTCCACCACTGAGCAGCGAAGAAGGAGCTGATTGACAAGACGTTAATAGGGGCTGGGGGTATAAAAAGTAGAACATCGATTTTGTAGATGAGCACATGGTAGTTGAGCCCTTGCTTCCAGTGCTGTTTGTTTGTCCTTATTCAATCTCCTGTTGTATTCTACTAAGGTTTTTAATAAACCTTTTGAAGTTAAAAGGTGAGCATAGTTTGTTTTTTGTTTTTTTTTTCTCACAACCTTGATACCTGGGATTGCAACTTTTGTTACCTTACACTGCATTTTTATGGAGTGTGTGAAAACCAGCTCAGTGGCTTAACCAGTAATAATAGTATCTCATATATCATCTATGGAAAGGTAAAAACTTTTCCACTTATGAGAGAGTTTTCATGTATGAGTTTTTATTGAATGAATTTTTAGTTATTTCAGTCTTTCTGGCTGTGAAAATTTTAGGACAACTTTTTCCTGAATCACAAGGATCTTAAGAAAAAATCATAAGGGAGAAAGGTGTACTTATAAGAGTTTGCTTGTACATAGGCATATATAATTGCTTTACTAGTAATAACTTTGAAGTGACAGAGATAGTTAACATTACCTCGAGCAGAGCAAGAGCCTTGCTATAATAGCTGTTTAAGTGCCTTTTTGTACATTTTTTGCTGTTAGTTTCAGAAACAGGAATAATATTAAAAGGCCCAAGGAGACTTAACTAGATACTTGAAGTGAGGACCAAAAGATGATCTGAACTCCATGCCACTGGCTGGATTATTCTGTCTCCTATTCATTTTATTCCCTGTCTGCAATCTCTGAATGCTGTACCTTGACAAGTTTGAGGGCTATTGTGTGGAACTCTTGCTGTTCCATCTGATCTTTAATTTCAATATGTCTCAGCATGGTCTTGAAGCTCTCTGGATTTTGTTTCTTTGACTTCAGTTTTGCCCTTAGTCTTTTTTTTTTTTTTTTTTTTTTTTTTTTTTTTTTTTTTTTTTTTTTTTTTTTTTTTTCCCCTTTTTTTTTTTTTTTTTTTTTTTTTGTTCAGATTGACTTTTTCCCCTCTGCTTTCTGCTGTCTTTTTCCTTTAGCTGTATCTTGTCCTCCTTTTACTCCTCCTTCTTAATCTGAGGCTTGGCCTTTCTCTTATCCATGACTTGAGATTCAACCTTTTCTTTTGACAGAGGGCTGGCACTCTCCCCTTCTCTTTGACCTTAGACTTAAAATTTCTTATGTCCTCTGGTTTTTCTACATGTTCTACATGTTTTTTTTGGCATTGTTACGTTCTGGCCTGGAGTTTCCCTAAGGGGATTTATTGTTCCATTTGCCGTTCAGAGTTTCTTAACACGGCAAATTACTCTCTTCTGCATCTTCAGCATTTCTCTAGTCTGTGTTGCTGTTTCGGGCCTAGGCTTTATGAGTTTAATTCTTCCTGACTTCTCATAGCAGTTTTCAACTGAAGAGTTGTTTTGTTTTGATTCAAAGTGATTCTAACATCTTTGTTTCCAGCCTGCTTGTTGTATTCGGGATTTGTTTTGGTTTTGGGTGTTTTTAGTTGTTTTTAGGTTTGGTTTGGGTTTTTTTCCTCAGCGTGGTTTATTTTTTTTCTTGCAACTTTTCAGGTTTTGACCTGTAGTATTAATTATTAGGTTTGTTTGGAACCTCATTGCACCAATATTGTCATCCTTTCATCCTTTGTTTTGTAATGAAATGTGTATTATATTCTATTCAAATATTTATCCTCATTTATTCTCCTCATTAGGAGGAATTTTTGATCTTTTTTATCTGCTGTATCACAAGTGATATCTTTTCTTGTTTTTGATAGGTGGTTCAGGATGTTTCTGATGTAACCCACATGAGAAATTAATATGTGTTTTGCCAGTTGTATTAACAAAAAGTCATATCCAAATAATTTTGAAGGCAAGATGACTTCTCAAGAAATATTAGTATTTATGGAGAAAATAAGCATCACTGCAAATTCGCATCACATGTTCCTAGCTGCCATCATGCCTTACACACAGCTTCATTTCTCCTCTCCATCTGCATCCTGTGGAGGTGGCCTCAGCCTTTCCATTTCTGTGTTACTGCTTCTTTGCTGCTGCCCTTGTATCTTTGGTAGCAGCCCATTTTCTCTGAAGAGCAGTCTCTGTTTATTGTTTGTGTTAGGCTGTTCTGCCTACTTCCTCTGTTCATCTTTGGTCTCTGCTAGACTTTTTCCTGCCCTTAGACCTTGCCAAGATTCATACAATCCTAATCTTTCTTTTTCTTGTAGTTTCTTTCTGAAGCCACCCACCTGTTTTGTGGGATATTTTAGTTATTTGTGGCTGAGTCCCTCACCTCTGGCTTCAGAGAAGTGTCAATCCTTTTTTCCCTGCTTTCTCTATTACCCTTGCTACCACAAGGGTATCCTCATGGGCCAGGCAGAAATCAAGACTAGAGGTACAGAAAGGTTCAGAGGTTCAATTATTTAAAACAGAAGTAGATGAGCAGATAATCATGAAGTATGTATATCAGAGGGAGAAAGAAGAAACACAGGTTTCTCATCTCTTTCTGATCTGCTTGAAGACAAGGACTGTAAGTCAGAATATGTACATTGAGAGAGAGTGTGTGGATGAGGGGCTTCCTGTCATCTGATGTGCTGCTTTTGATTAAAGTTGCAAAATTGGTCTGCAAAATGGGAGTCCTTTTTCTGGATTAATTTCCTCCCTTTAGGCAAAAAAAGAGTTACTGCCTATTCAGCAAAAGAAAAGTTACATTTCAGTGCCTTTGCATTATTTGATACTTAATTATATTTAGTTCAAGTAAAGAAATTAAGATACCACCACTCATTTCTTAGATAAATCAAAATCAATATTACCTCAGCTGGTATAGTTGAAGAGTGGGTTGTTCGTTTTCTAACTTGAAGCCCACATTCTGACTCATGAAGATTATAAGTCTTCTACAATTCAGGATGCCTTTTTTTCCTCCACTAAAATACAAAGGAAGCCTATAGGCAGATTTACTTATTTTGCTTTCATATACTTTAATTAGGGAGAAAAATTATTTGCATTATCTCTGATGTACCTCTAGCTGGTCTGTGTCTGTTTGCTGCTGTGAGATCTACCTCTAGCTAGCTTTCCTCTTCTGAACAGCACCTTCCTCCCAGGCAATAAAGAGTTGAAATAGCAACATCTGCTTACTTGATATTCTGACTTCTGGACTCTTGATTCTGAGGGAATACCACAGAACTGCCTGCATGCATTTACCCATGCTCTCAGGCACATGGTGTGATTCTTGGGGTGTCCTGCACAGGATCAGGAGTTGGACTTGATGATCCTGATGGGTCCCTTCCAACTCAGCATATTCTATTCTTCATTGTTAGCCACTGATTTTCTTTTTATAGCTAAAAATACTCAAAAATTTAATTGCTGTGAAATATGTCACTACATATGAAATTTTTCAATTTAACAGTGAGGAGAGCTTGTGAAAATTTTCAAAAGAAAGAACTTGGTACGAAACTGAATTGAAAGTGAAAAGGATATAAGCACTGTAAAAGCTACAGGTTTAATGATGTATTTAAAGATGCTAAGATTGAATTCAAAAGGGTACATTTTCTTAAAGGGACTTCATGAACCTATCTGCTCAAACAGAAGTTAATTACAATAGTCCAGAAATTGTGTTGAATAAATTTGAGCATCAAATAATAAAAAAAATGTTTCTAGCTTATATTTAGGTATTGCCAGGAGCTGTCAGGGGTTCTGGGGATAGCTGCAGATAGTGGGTCATCATGTTCAAAACAAAACAGATTTTTTTATGGGACAGAGATTTTGCTTCTCAAGTAGACTAAGATAACTGTACATAATGACAGAATGTCAGTATTACTGGATTCTTGTTGTATCACCTATAAAATCATAGATGGTAATTCTGAGAAATTGCTCAAGTAAGTAGACTTAAACTGAGTAACATTAAAACTAGGGCCGTTATAGCACCATCAGATTTAAGTTACAAATGCATCTGTGAAATGGTAAGCAAACCTGTTATAGATTCCAGAAAAATATTCTTAGAGGGACTGACAGGTTCCCATAATATTTCTATTAATTTTTTTTTAATATGAGGAAATCAGTTGTCACAGATATGAAGACAAAATAACTCTTTAAAAAAGAAAGTGTGTAGACAATGCCTATATTTTTTCTTAGAATTGAAGTGCTAGTCTTTTAACATGTGCCTATGCTTCCTGATAGAAAGGAAGTGCAGTATTTGCTGTGGTTTTTTGAAAGCAATTGACTACTGCAGAGATAATGTCTAAACATGAACTTTAAATTAGCATTGTGGTTTACTAAAATATATAAAATTTAAATTATAACACTAGTCGTCTACAATAAAATTCAGTCTGCCAGGGACAACTGGAAGACAGTGTAAAATAATGTGAAGCTGAAAAGGATAGACACACAGGTACAGAGGTAAACTTGGAAAACCTAGTTCACAAGTAGTACCTTCTTAGTTCATTTTTATGCTTTAAACCTGGAGACTATTTTGGTACCATGGAGAGACAGTGAATGCAATCTCTGTGTTTACCAGTAAAGCGGACTTCTCTTCTCTTCTCTTCTCTTCTCTTCTCTTCTCTTCTCTTCTCTTCTCTTCTCTTCTCTTCTCTTCTCTTCTCTCCTCTTCTCTCCTCTTCTCTCCTCTCCTCTCCTCTCCTCTCCTCTCCTTTCTTCTCTTCTCTTCTCTTCTCGTAGCAGAAATTAAGCTATAAAGGATGCTGAAATAAAGAAATACAGGTTTAAAGTAACTGAGAAGGGAAGCTGTGTTAATCTCAGTGGATTTTCACTGCCATTGACAGCCATTCCTTAAATCCTTCCTTATTTCTTATATCCTAGGTTTAATCACATACTACTGTTGGAGAATTGGAATGGCTGTCAGTCTACGTGAGCAGTGAAATTTCCAGTAAAAGTGCCACTGTCATATGGATAGATTTAAGGCATTACCACAGCTTGGAATAAAGATTGTCCTAAACTTCAACATCTGATTCCTCAATGGGCGTGTATGAAAAGCCTCAGTGTTGCCAAACTTCCCCTGCAGCAAGTGTCCAGATGGACACTTTGACAGTTTAGCTAGGGTGTTTCACACATTCCTTATTCATAAGGAATTCTGTTTTTCCTTCATATTTCAGAATTTCTTCTTTTCAGACTTGTGTTCACATAGCCATCCACTGGTACTTATTTCCAACTTAAAAAGATAATCACTGTGTTTACACAGAGTTGAGGACTGTGTTTGCAGCTGTTACAATGAATTGCGCTTTCAGGGAGTGGTTTGGCTGAAGAGAGTCAAACCATTCATGAGGAAGTATTCACTGTGATTAAAATTGCAGAATCTACAGTCTGTGTGCTGATCAAGTTAAGGAAAATAAGAATAAATTATAAGAGGTGCCTTTAAGACCAATACAGAGAAAAAATAGAGTGCATGTTTCCCCTGCAAAATATGTGCAGGGGATAAGTAAATCCCATAAAATCTGCTGGCTTTGGAGGGAAGAGAAGTATTTAAGATATTCAAGTCTTGAAAACTATTAAAACTACCTGAAATATCTTTCTTAACACTACTAAGGTTTGAGTTTTAGATCACAGTGTCTCAAGATAATCTTGACAGAACAGAATGTTGGTAAATACTGGAATTTAATCTATCTAAATAGTAAATCTAAAATTGATAGATTATTTAGAAATAGTTTATACATTGAAATGTCATTTGAAGTATAAACTACAGTTTTCAGTTACACATAGGAAAGAATAAACAATAGTAAAATGGCTTTAAAATTTGATTATGTATATTTAAATTAAATTGAATATATTTTAATATATTTGGCTATTAAAATTTTATATTTGGCTGTGCATAATATATGTTTAGAGAAATATCTAAAACCAAAGTGTTTTGTCATGATTTCTTCCATTTTTTGAATTGCAAAGTATTTACTTGCCTTAGCAGGTTCTCAAAAATGTATACTTTTGTGGTATACAGGTTTAAAGACAATTCCATCTTTGTAGCAGTGATCAATCTGCAAAGAAAAAAAATATTGCTAATAATTTTTATGACAAATCAATACACTATGCTTAATGTTTTTATTGTGTGGTCATTAATATTATGATTTCTCTTTTTGGAATCTTGAAAAACAGCATTACAGGTGATTTACAAAGCAACCTCTTTTTTACCATTTTTGACTCATACACATGCATTTCTTTTCTTCATTTACTGAAGAGCACTCTGTATTTTTTCCTAACAGGAAAAATTTCTGCTGTAACTAAAATGACATCATGCTGCCTCCTATGGGGGAATGCTGAAGCCTTCTCAAAAATACAACTGGTATAAGTGGTAAGTACTAAAAGTATGTTCATAACAATTCCTTTTTTTCATAAGAATGTGTAAAAGAAAGATAGCAAATCTCTGTTGCTGGTGTTCTTAAATGTGTTTGAAATATCTTTGCAATATATACATCCAGTTAAAATGTCTGTTTACCATGTGTTCATCCAATGAGACATGGAATACAGTGCATTCTAAGCATTAGTGCTGTTTATGTGCTTACTCATGATAAGCATGAATTGTTATTTTTCAGCTTTATAAGTATTGAATGATACCAATCAGTTTGTAGTTAAAACATGTGAGATTAAACCTGGCTATTGTGGTGGTGCTACTCAGTAAGGTTTGGGGGTTCCAGGCCACAATGTACCAGATAGAGCTGACTGTCTTCAGTTTGCAAGACAAAGTTGGGTTCCAGATTTCTTATGGGGCTGTACTAAAAAAGAGGCTTGGTTGCTGTTTCATATTGTTACCATAAAGATCTATTTTCTTCCCCTCAGTTGTCAGCAAAATACGAGAGAACGTATTTTGATGTGTAGCATATACATAGATAACACATATAGGTATGTGTATATATATGCACACAGATACATAAACATTCTTATTATATCAATATGAAATATGTGACAAGGGTTTAATTTAGAAATCTATGCATGGTATATATTCTATTTATAAAACACCTTAATCTAATTACCATTCTTTCATACTGTGCCTGACATATTGATTAATGAGAAGGGAATGAGATGTACAAGTGATCAGAAAAGTTTCTCTGGTGTGCATTCTTCCTTTTCACTTTATATTATCCATGAACTTCGAAGCAGATGTGACTTTATCTGTAATCATTGTATGAGCTGTAGTACACTGACGTTTCCATTTCACGTTGGCACTTGGACCTGAATTCAAGGAGAAGGAATTACAATATATCTGATGTGATAATAAAGTTGTGAATATGCAATAATTCAAAGTGTGACAGGTTAGTTATGAGAATCGAGGGTACCATTATGTGAAGTGTAAAATTCAGACAAAGAAAATAACAGCTTTGAAAATTCTTGTGATTTTTGCATTTAACCATGTTTATTCCAATTTGTAAAAATTTACATGTAATTGGATAAAAAATACTTTATGAACAGGGGCCTGATTAATAGTTTAGCATCCACACTGATTGTGATAATAGCTGAACTCTTAGGAGTTATATAGTGAGTAGTACAATATGCATGGGTGCCATACGTAGAATTCAATTACTTACTCTACTTCAGAGAACTCATGACATTTTTTTCAGGAACAAGGCAAGCAACTGATATAAAGAATACAGGGCTCATATAAAGCTGTAGTCAAAGTTGAAATAACTTAATTTCTTTGAAACTAACAATTTGTGGTACATTTACCTTGTCTGGCACTACAATAAGCCACAGCTGTGTTCCAAGAACGGAAATTCTCATCTCTAGATCTATGACAGTACACTGAGATAGACCACAGAAGCTGGGGAGAGGATTTTGAAGGGGAAACTGAGGGATGGAGGGATTTTAGTTTCCTCTGTTTTCTCAGCATTTTGTTTATTCTTCATAACACACAGCAGGAAAGTCAGAGAGGAGGAGAAAAAAAAGAAGCAAACAACATTAAAACAGAAAAGTGAGATGGAGCCTATTGATGTCTGGCTTTTAACTCACACTGCAAATTAGTGAACATCAGAAGCCAGCTGTGCCTTTTGAAAATTTCTTTGTTCATGTGAGGTGATAATTGGACTATATATTAAAAAAAAAGAAAAAGAAAAAGAGATTAGAAAATGAAGTTATAAATCAGCATAAAATTTATTTCTGCTTCTCTGCTTGCTAATTTTCTGAAGTAGCCACAAATATTTGTGTTCAACTGCCAACCCTGAGGTTCTCAAAATACACAACAGAAATACAGAAATATTTGTTAATTTCTTATTTTGTCTAGAAAAGGTTTGTATTGAGAATTTTTTCAGCAGAAAAGTAGAAATGGATCTGAAGGCCTTCAGGATAATTCATAATCCAAGCCAAACTAACCTTGAAGTTGTATTTTCAGCAGACAATAGAGATCCATTTGGATGAACAGAAGAACAAAAAAATTCCGAAAGATAATGAGGGATGGTAGCTTGGACAGATTCTCACTATGACTTTGGCTATATTATACTCTTAAATTTAAGAGAAATGCAGAAAGAAATCCTTAGATCTTAAACACTTCAACTGCTTACTTGCTATCTTTTTCATCCATAATTCCAGATAAAATTCTTCAACGTGATTAAACCCATGATCTTTCTCAAGAACAGAAAACATCAATTTATGTTTGGAGCATGTGATATGTGCTTCCTGGCAATGCACAATATAGCATTAAAAACTGAAGCAAACAAATGACCCATGCTTTGTCTTCAGATTTTGATCTTGCATCAGAAGTGTGAGTTTAAATGGTGGGATTTCATCCTAGAATCCCAGTCTGACAGCTGAATGTGCAGATGGAGCCCTGTGGTAGTCTGTGAAGCGCTGTGTCGTTCCTTTGATGTAGCCACATACTGTCAGATTCTTGATCATGTTCTCAGACTCTGATCAAACCCTCTGTCTTGTATCATTTATGGTAAAAAAATGTGAAGGAAAAATAAAGCCTTTATATTAGAAGGCAGGAATAAACTGTTCCCATTTTTGTCTTGGGAGTTTTAGGAAACAGATCAACTCTTTATTCTCTGAGGAAAATCAGGGCACAATACAATTCTCATTCTTAGAGCTGTCAGCTCTCCTCAGCTTACTTTTCAGCTCTTGGGATTCAGATAAGAATCTTTGCCTTCCTCTTGTTAGGGTTTATGGCTGTACATGAAAGTACTCTTAGCTGAGCATCCAACCTCTGGTTAAGCAGCGTCTTCAACTGCTCCAGTTTGCTTTTTAGGCTCTCAATGATTTTATACTCTTAGGTGGAAGAGAAATGCTCCCCACATTTTTTTCTGTCTGGGTGAAATAGCTGCACAATTTTAGCATGGAAATCCATCAGTTATGTAGGCTCCAAAGACCTGTGCTATGATACTTAGGCTCTGCTGACATTATAGCGTGCATTCTTCCTACCAATTCTCTTAATTTTGAAACACAAGGAAGGAAGGAAGGAAAAACTCAGTTTAAAACTCTTCCCTTTTATAAAGATAGGTGTTTTTTCCATACTGAAACATAAGTGATAATCAGGAGCAACTAATGAAGTTACCAGTTGAATCCAGACTGATGGTCTGGTCATGTCAAATAATTGAGGCTAATGCTCAACATTTCAGTAGGTTTCCAAATTGGAAGCTGTATCTTCTTCAAAAATTCCAGTAGTGTAAATTGCATTTAACACCTACTCTTTGGAAATTTTACCAGACTTTAATGAGGATTTGTCTAGATTTTGTTGTAGGATGTTCCACAGCTCTCAATGCATCTAAAAATTTGTTTCTAGGGAGAGTATCCTGAAATCCTAAATCCAGTGTAGTTAACTGTTTCTCAGTTGATCTGGAAAAAAATAAGTTGCATCATCTGCTTTGCTGTGAGATGTTACTGGTAAATCTAATCTTAACAAATCCATTACATCACTGAGATTAGGGTGTGTTTTCCATTAAAGGTAGAGACCTACTGTGAATAGTGGAATCAAAATATTCAGATTCTCTAATGAATATAAATAATTCCTTGCTTCCATTTGAATTCAAAATGATGCATCCATTATTTTTTATTCCAATATTTAGTTATGTATTTCAGTATGACTGACCTAAAGTGTCTAAAATAAGGTAAACTATAGTGATGTCCACTAATATATGAATTTCTTAAGAAACCAATTGAGAAATGGAAATATGAAGCATTTTTCAAGTATTACTCAAATATGAAATAGCAAACACCAAAATCTTCCAGGTCATTAAATTTACTTTCAGGTGGCAATGTAACTGAGTAATTTTAAAGCTTCTACCTAAGTTCATTAGCTTTATTAAAAGCTTTGGGAAGATAGTTAAACAATTTTATAAAAATATGATTCATGATTGTCTTAAATCTTTAAGACTCATACACTGTTCTTATATAAGTAATGCTTCCAGAAATAGAATTGATTTTGAGGAAATTAATTTGAACATAACATTACACAAAGTATTGTACAACAATAACAGAGAATGGTTAAAGTAGTGTAATTTCAACATTATGCAGACTTCATGGATAATGGGAGTTCACCGAATCATAACATCATGAGCAATAAGTAAATGTGAAATAAAAAATATTCACATTGTTTTGCACAGGAAGCTCATTTAACGTTCAGTCATGTTCAGTTCAAAGAACTGGAGTGCAGATTTTACTATCTCAGTGTTTAAACTTGAAAATGTTTTATCACTGTAACTAATATAATTTAAATCTACTGTACTGAACAACAGGTAATGATGTTATATATATTATATCTGTTTCTCCAGGGAGCTCTTAACTCTTAAAAGAAGTTCATAATAACTCAGTGTTGTTGTTTTTTTGCTTTTTTTTCCTAAGAACAATAAAGCTTTTGAGAAAAAGATTCCAGTGTAAATGAATTACAGGCAAGCAGTTGTCCTCTTCCTGTCAAGGTTCAAAACACACGCCATCTCCATTTTTAATGACAAGACCACAGTTTGTTTTGTTTGGACAACTTAGTAGTTGACAGGAAAGGAAGACCATCTGTATCTGTTAATAAATATCCCTTTACCTGTTGTTCAGCAGTTATCTCCCTCAGTTTTCATATAAAAGGAATAGCTCTGTGTAACAGCAAAATCTTGTGTCCTCCTGGTATCTCCATGACTTAATTTGAGCTCTGCACCCTGAAGTTTCTTTTAGAAACAACTGACAGAAATGATTTCTGGGATCATCCACTTCAGCTTCTGTAACAGGAGATGACAACATCATACAACATGTTTTATACAGGTTGTAATCTAGGTTTTGAAACCAAGGGCTACATTGATTACTGGTGGATACCAGTATGAATGATGTCTCTCAAAGGTCCATACTGGGACAATGCTATTAAGTATCATCATCAGTAACATAGACAATGGGATTAAATGCACTCTCAGCAAGTCTGTGGATGAGTGGTGCAACTGATTCACTTGAGGGAAGAAATGCCATCCAGGGGTACCTCAGCTGGCTGGAGGAGTGGGTCCATGAAAACTTAATGAAGTTCAGCAAGACCACTATAAGGTCCTGCACCTGTGTCATGGAAATATCCATTACCATTAGGGGCTGGATGGTGAATGGATTAAAAGTAGCCTTGCAAAGAAGGACTTGGAGGTAGTGGTGGTTGAGAAATTGTTAATGAGTGAGCAATGTATCCTGGGCTGCATCAAAAGAAGTGGCCAACATGTTGATGGAGGTGAATCTACCCCTTTATTTTGCTCTGATGGAACTCCACCTTGAACTGCTGCATCCAGTTCTGAAGTCCTCAATGCAAGAAGGACATGGACATGTTAGAGTGGATCCAAAGGACGGCGAAAAAGCTGATCAGAGAACTAGAGCACCTTGCCTGTGAAGACAGACTGAGACAATTGGAGTTGTTCAGTCTGGAGGAGGCTCTTATGAGACCTTACTGCAGTCTTTCAATATATAAAAAGGGAGCAATAAGAAATGTGGAGAGAGACTTTTTATCGGGGCCTGTAGTGACTGGGAGCAAAGGGAGCTGGGAGCTCTAGTTTAAAGACTTTAAACTAAAAGCATAAATTTAGAGGGGCTGTGAGGAAGAAGTTCTTTATTGTGAGGGTGGGGAGACACCGGAACAGGTTGCCCAGAAGAGTTGTGGATGCCATCATCCACAATGTTCCCCATCCCTGGAAGTGCTCAAGGCCAGGTTGGGTGGTTTTGAGCAACCTGATCTAGTGTGTGGCATCCCTACTCATGGCAGGGAGGTTGGAACTAGATAGTCTTAAAGGTCCCTTGCAACCAAAACCATTTTATAATTTTATGATATTTCTGTATAATATACAGTGATTGTCTATGTATGTTTATAAAACATGCAAGAGTATTAAGGTAAATGGCTGAGTATATACATAACGGATCGATTTTAACACTCATATAGCACCAAAGGTAGCACTGTATGCACCTCAGCATCGAAACTGGAGATAAAGTAGAAAACCAGTAATGATGGAATCGCATTCTATTTTTATTTGTTTGTTTGGTGTTTTTTTTCTTTCTTCTGATTTTTTAAGAAGTTCACACTGAAACTCTTCTGAATAATGCCCTCAGCATAGCTATTTGCAGCTGATTTCATGGTTGTGTGCCCTAGCATGTATGAGATTGGTTGTGTGCCCTAGCATGTATGAGATTGTTTTTCCAACAATCAGAAGAATTAAGGTTTTTGGTTCTTTCAGAGAGATTTGAGTTTTTAAAAGTAGGCTTTTAGTACAGTTTTAGGAAAAAACTTCCAGCACCACTCCAGAGGGCCTGGATATCCTATACATTCTATGCCATATCTGCTAAAATACTGAATTATTTCCATTCTGTGCTAAATGCGAGTAATCCACCACAATTATGCTAATCACTGCCCTGAAAACAAATTGATACAGCTGTTGAGTGACTAGGGAAGATGATGGCATATTTCTTTCTTTTTTGAAAAAAAAAAAAAAAAAAAAAAAAAAATGTTTTTGCCAGCAGGAAGCCAAACTGCTTGTAGAAATTACTTAGAATTGAAAATCACTATTTGATTCCGAAGGTAAATATGTTTGTTTGTATATATGAATATAAAATACATTTAGCTTTAGTTGCATGCCAATTTAGACCCAGATAGCAGGTATTGTACAGAATCTTTTTAGAGTGCTTTTTTTTAAATTTTCTATTGATGTTGTGCAAAATATATATATCTATACACACACACACACACACACACACACACACACATAGTGTTTTCTATTGGATCTTAAGTATGGAAGCTGAAAGTATCTAAACCACTCTTTCTACCAGATTTATTATCAACACCATCCACACATTTCCTTTCATATATACTGCTTTGCATTTTTTCTTTTCCAAGAAAAAAGCCAGAGAAAGAGAACACAATACAAATATGGTCATATTGTTATCCACAGCTTAAAAAAACCTTCAGAATATCTGAGTGTAGGTGAAACTACTCAGGTTAAATAAAATCAGATTCTGTCAGCTTTCTTTAAAGGCTCTATTTCTTATGAAGATGTATGAAGTAGTACTATTCTCTTTTTCACCTGGTTGCAGCTGTATTAATAGTGATGGAGATTTGCCTTTCTGTGCTCACAGCATGAGCATGGACTATTCACAGAATGTTAGAAAAAACAGCCTGACTTTCTATGTTTTAATATGACTTCAGGAAGTAACTGAAAAAAACTGGTGCCTAATTACAATCTTAAAAAGCTGCCTTTTTTCTTTGTGTAAGAAATCAATAACCTGCAACCAAATATCTATTAAAAATGTGGTTTGTCTCTCTGTGGTGTAAACAAAGCTCTTTTATCTGGAACTGAATCACACATTTAATTCTAATGTAGTTTGCAGTCAATGGAGTTAATTATACTGAAAAATTGTGTTGCATCTATCATTTGAGGCTTTTTGCTTGGCTTTAAAGGTATGTAGGTAATATTTCCTGATGCTGTATTGTACCACTGTGACTGCTATTACTGGTAAACGTGTGTCATGAATTTGATTTATAAAGATGAGATGCAAATCTTTGAAAACTAGCTGTGAATAATGAGGTGCAGTCTATTCTTACTTAAGCAATGTCACCAAAACAGGCTGCAGGTATCCTCCTCCTCGAGCTGAGGGGTTGGACCAGATGAACTCCAACTTCAACCAATCTATGAACCTGTGATCTTCATTTAAGAGCAATTAAATTTTTCTTTCCATGGATTTAAAATAAAAGTATGATCCTTTCACTTTCATTATATGGAAGAATCAAAAAGGATGGAAAAAACCCAAAACAGTTATGTTACAAGTTTAAATAATGATGCTGAGTCACTTGAAAAGTTAGGTGATGAATAATTAGAGACTGAGTGTTTCTGTTGTTAATACAGTTCTGTTTAAAGGAAGAAAGTTAAAAGAAATATACTATATTTAACCAAATGAAACAGAAGTAGATACTTTAAAGACTACTACTAAAGAAATAGTTTTTATTTCATACTTTTTATAACGTGTAAGTGAAATGCAACTCTTTGAGTGGCACGGTGTGAGGCTACAATACAAAGTTCAAACAATGACAGAACTAGAATCTGTTTTCGTTAGAAGCCATCAAAACTAAAATGTATAAACAAGGAGGTAATAAGATATATAAGGGTACAAGAAATTAAAATCTGATAGATTCAGCACCAGATGTATATTAATTTGAGATCAGAATCCATTAGAGCATATGTATCTGAAAAACAAAGCATTTAGGATAGTGCAGTAATTAAGCAATCTGAGTTTATTAATTAACAAAGCCGGAGTTTCAGTAGATGAGCTTGACAAAGAAAATGGATGTATTAGAATTTCACCAATGAAAATTGAAGCTGGGACAGAGCAATCACAGCAATTACACTAACAGGTCACTCTCTTGGCAGCTCCATTGTCTTTTGGAATATGGATTTTCAGTGCTTTTAAATATTAGTATATATTAGTACAAGTTTCTCTGAGCTTTTTGAAATTTAAACATTACCACAGTATGCTATGAGGATAACTTTAAAAAGAGGAGTTAAAGAGTTATCCAAACTTGTGTTGACCTTTATTTAAAAACTCATTCTGTACAGAGTTTTTTTTTCTGTGAAAAAATATCTCATGGGGAACTTAATTTAATTCCTTAGCTGAAGAATTTTTCCGTATAGCTGTTTGTGGCTTATCATTTGAAATCTATATGCTGGAAATGATCAAAATCAGAAAAAAAATTATAAGCTCAGTTTCTTTTATGTTTGGAACACAAAATATGTAATCAATATTGCCAGAATATGGCAAAACACTTAACAGTTTGTATTATTGGCAGTGTAGCTCCCATGTCCAGAAATACAACCATCTTGGTGCAAGACTTTAGGAAAGATAATTGTTGCAAATATGCTGAAATTCAGGGCCAGAGAAATAATGAATCAGGACTCCTGGATGGTTATCTTCAATACCTATAGAAGACAGTATTATATTCCAAAAAAAGTGGTTAGCACCTTGCCAAGGTGATAGCTCTATCATCCTTTTGAAGGGCGGACTTCAAGGAGCAGCAGCTGTCTAAATAAAGGCAAAAAGGAGATTTGGTTTGCTTGTTCTGAGAATCAGTAAGAATACTGCTGAAAAAAACATATGTGCACTTTCCTGCCATTTAAAAATAATTATATACAGCTGCAAGCAAGACCTTTAGATGATGGATCTTTTTCTCTCATGCCAAAGAAGGCATTATGGCAGGAATTATATTGAAGAATAAAGTGTAAGTCAGATCACACAGGAATTACTGACATATCTCCAATATGAGGTAGAATAATCTTCTCCTCTGTCAAAGGGATTATTGTCTGCCCTGACCTCCATCTGTTCTATTAATTGACTGCATTAGTTTGCGGTAGATATTTTTGGTTGGTTTTATTAGTGAGATTTCTTAAGATGATATAATAGAAGCACACAGGAAGCTGTAACTCCTGCCATGTGACAAGATATATTTTTTGTCAATCCTGACCTACATCAGTTGACCGAGGGCAGGAAAAAATAGATCAGTCCTTCCTAGTCAACCTGGCAGCTGCAAATTGTCTTCTGTTTTTTGGGGGTTTTTGCAAAATCATCCCATATGGATATGATACAAGAAAGAAAAGGAAAAAAAACCAAAAACAGCCTAAAACCAAATAAGTAAAGAAAAACAGAAACCCTTTATAAAACAAATGAAATAAATTCCTTCTACATTTTAAAATAAATTTTACGTTGATTGATTTGATGGGCATATTACTTTTCCTTTATACAAAAGGAAGCGAAAAACAAATGACCAGGGAGAAGAGTCACAGGAAAGAATTATGATTTAGAGAAAAGTGTTCGAGCATGTTCTTTTCTCCAAAAGAGAAAAGAGAAAGATTTGAGAATTAGAAAAGAACTGAGAGGGCTATGTGCAAAAGAGGAAAAGTATAGAAGGTACTTTTATAAGAGGACATTTTCAAGCAGGGAAGACTGAGAGTAAGATGGGTCTTGAAAAGGTACCATGGCATAATGTTTTGTCATGGAATCATGTTGTTAAAATATATTTCTCCTCATATTTTAAAATGCCCATGTAGTTTTGCAGTCTTATGAAAGCAGGTAGAGTGTGCTAAATAATAATAATAATATAATAATAATAATATAATAATAATATTGTATGGGTCTTGTTAGATAGTCATTCATACATGGTACTCATTGCAACCAAAAAATCATGAGAAACATATTTTTTAAACATAAATAATCCCAATATTTCTAATATAATATTTGTTTTCCACAAGCCTGTCAGTTCTATGTTGGTAAAGGCTAGTATTAGGTGAAGAAGGCAAAAATGGATAAATTTATTCTCTGAGATATGATTTTACACCGGGGAAGATTCACTGCAACAGTTTTTAAAATAACTCGAAGATGGCTGTGGGAATGACAATATTAATGGCAACAATAATAAAAACAGCCCCAGAAAATAAAATTAATTTAATGGTAGGTGAGAAAATATTTGAATTTTAGTCTTAACTTTGTATACCAAATTTCCTACCAATGGATGCTACATCTTCGATAAACTATCAGCACAATTAATGATAGAACAGACAAAAACTGTTAAGAAACTCATAGCAGAATAAGCTCTTCCTGATTTTAGTCATGAGGATTTTGTTCATGTATGAAACAAACAGGAAAGTTACAAGGTTCTTAACTCTGTGATTATAAAGATAATTCTGTATATATTGGTAAGAGGTGAAGGAAAAAATCGTCTTGCTACAGTTTCATTAGGACATTAGCTGTCTAATCTAGGCTAATCACTTGGGCTTTTTCAACATAATCTTCAGGATGTTTTCATAGTGGTTGACTTCAACTAATATTTAATGTCAAATACCTAAGTTACAGTAGGAAGAACTGCTGCCTGAAGTGTATGTTTCTGGTATGGACAAAATATCTGAATTTTTTATGTATGATTTGGGAAATGATCATGAGCTTTAGTATCTGTTTCCAAGGTAGAGAAGGTACCTATTCGTTGTTCTAGGCAAAGATGGAAACATTCCAATAACTGGAGTGAAAGGATGAACAGGAGGAGACATGGTAACTTCTGTGTTTTTTGTTGGCTTCCATTTCCTATTCAGATACAACTCTACACATTACAAAGCAAATATGGTATATCACATTAGATTTCTGAAAACCTTTTGATGCAAGAAAATATACTTAACTACAAGTGATATGGCTTTGAAATTTCCTATGTAGTAGAATGATAGGGATTGTCAGGCAGAGAATTTTGACTTTTTTTTTTCCTGAGAGAAAAGCATCACATATTGTTCTGAGATTTATCTTGGAATTGTTAAAAGACCATGAAAGATAGTTTGATTTTTTATCATTTGGGAATATGGGATTTGAAATGGAGGACCTTTTTCACTGAACAGAAAACTACCTGCAAAAGATTTGATACCTTTTCCTAGCTTAGCTTTCCTGCTTTTTGGCATGTTCATCAGTGGTGAGGAAAGATATCTCTGGTTCTGTCCATGAGCTTATATCTTAGTCAATAAAATGGTCCAGGTCCTGTTCTCTGTGCCTGAGAGCACATGCTTGCATGTCTGTAGTGAAAATCTTTCTTACTAAAAAGAAAAAAATAGAGCTGTCTGTTGAGGAATACCTCTGGCCTATCCTACTCCCTGTTTATACCTGTGCATTGGCTGGCAGGTATGAATACTGGGGCTGGACAGTGTTGGAGTCCATGCTCTAGCCCTATCTAGTTTACTGCTTAGACCCTGAATTCAGTGCTTACTGCATTGGCCTGAAAACAGCTTAAGATATGGATCCATATATGTACTTTTGTATGGTAATATTATGCTTAGCTTTTAGGAGTCCATGGTATATAATATAATTCACAGCTCCCAGTACTTATGTCAGCTAGAAAGTTAAAATTTTCATCCTTCATTATTGAATTCAGCGTAGACAGGACAGTAAGCAGAGTATATGCCACAGACTCTCTTCTAGGCAAGCTTTTAAACTGTGTTTTCTGGGAAGAGGGGAAGGCAGCAGGCAGCACAGGAATGGTTTCATTTATGTTGTCTAAAATCATAGAATAATATAATATTTTTAGTTGAAAAAGACATCTAAGATTCAGCAGTGCCACACCCACCACTAAACTGTGTCCCTAAGAGCCACATCCACACGATTTTCAAATGTCTCTGGGAATGCTTATTCCATCGCTTCTGTGGGCAGCCTGTTCCAGTGCTTAGAAACCCTCTTGGTGCAAAAATTTTCCTAAATTTAATCCAAACCTTCCCCACTCCAACTTGAGGCCATTTCCACTTGTCTTATTGCTTGTTATTTGGAAGAAGAGACTGCCCCCCCACCTTGCTAGAGTGTCTTTCAGGTATTTGTAGTGACCAATAAGGACCACCCCTACGCTTCCTTTTCTCCAGGCAAAATGACCCCTGGTCCCTCAGCCACTCTTCATATGACTTGTGCTCCAGCCCCTTCACCAGCTTCGTTGATCTAGCAACACTGATCTAGTGAGTGATTCTGGTGATCCCATTTTTCAAAACATTTTGTGGAGACTTATTTTGCTGAGACATGTTCTCTCACCTCTTAAATATAAGGGGTTCAAGATAGCATTTAGCAGGTAAAAGCCCGCTAAGTTAGGAGGAGAGCCATACAGGGAGAGAAGCTGGAGGACACACTTCCTTGTGCTGGTGAAGTTGTCCAGTTTCAAACAAATAAAGAAAATCTAAGGGGAATATTTACTTGATAAAATTTGATGATGTAAAAGCATAGTAAAGACAATCTCCAGTCACAGTTTTTATTTTATTAAATAATTCTCCTACAAACTGCATAAGGCTTGCTTGAAAGTGAGAATAACTGTCCAAGAAAATTTGTACTTTATGGGAATCCAATGTTAGTGTTTTCTCATAGTCCAAGGGTAAGAATCTCAGAGTGAAGTCTTTTGGTTCAGGGAGAATGCTTCACAGAGTCCTTATAGCTATCCCAGCCTTATTTGAAAGCTAATGTTTGTAAGTTGAAAGAGGGAGCAGTGGGTTTAGATTTCTTCAGGTTAATGAGGGTAGCCACTCAACTTCCCCATTTCCAGAATGAATGTATAATTGTGACATTATCATATGAATGAAGCCACTATCACCACCTGGTAACTGAACCAGGTAATGCAATGAAAATGTCCTTTCTGTGTCCCCTGTGTCGTTAAATTCTAAGAATTTGTATAATAAAGCAGCAACTTTTTTTGGCCATATAATATGTTAATGATGTGTATCTGTGCATGTGTGTGTGTGTTTGCCTGTGTTCTCATGCCCAGCTGGTTTAAATTGGTTTTCCCCCCGTGTTCTGGTTATTGTAACATTTTTAAGGTCTCCTTTCTGAGACTAGAATGCCTAGAGGGAGATATCAAATTCTAATCATTAAATAGCCTCAAGAGATCAAATTGCATATCAATCAGTCTCTTGGACAGTTTCTCAGTTGGTTCAGACAAGAGTTTTAGTTTCTTTCATCCTTGACAAGGGCACGCACTTCAGTTCAATGCTGAAGACAAGAAAGAGAGGACTGAGACCTGTGAGTTTCTTTGTATAATATTTAGACAAAACCTGTTAGACTTCCTTAAGAACTTTTCTTTTCAGTCATTTGACCTTTCTAACTGGAGAGGACTTAAGACTCATTCCGTGCTAGAAATGCTTTTTTTTTGAGGTCTTGGCAGTAGTAGTGGGTAATGAACTTTGATTTTTTGAGGGTTTATTCAACCTATGAAGGCCTACTCTGTAAGCCTAATGTATAAAATACTGATTTTTGTGTGCATTTTTTTTTTTTTTCATGTCCATAAATTAGTGGTTTGCTCGAGGCATAAGTGATTTTACTCTACAGGAGCTTTTGCCTTAAAAAAACGTAGAGCTGCACATTCTGTTTCAGATCATAATCTTTTTATTTTTGTAGTAACACGTCTTAATTTAAGCAAAGAGAGGTGCATAAAAGAAATGAAGAGAGACCCAGAGTGTTTTACGTTTCTTTTACAAGGTTATATCAGAAGTAAAAGCTGGAAATGATGCCATCGGTTGTGCTAGACTGTACTGACACTATTTTTTGTACATTTCCCTAGCATATGTACTAGAAATGTAGTATTTTCTTAAGACTTTGCAGCTGCAATTAGACAACAATTGAAATAGCTACAGTGTTCATTCAGTCATGGGAAACCTAAATTCAGATCACAATTTGAGCTGAATGGAACACACCTGTAATTTTGGAATTATTACTTATTTCAGGCTTAAGTTGGTAAGGAGTTTATGTCATGTTTTTCCCTCCTAATATTGAAACCTCATGTTTATTTTCAATCTTCATCAATTTATCCTAAGAAGCAGCAAGTATGCTGAAAATTCTAAGTGTCTAACCACTGAAATTCTTCTCTACTGACGTGTAATAGCAGTTGAAATTGCTGTTCAAAAAGTCAGTGAGACAAGTGCAACTGTCTTAAGTGAGCACTCCCAGTTAGTGTTGGGTCCTTCTGGCCATACATTTTTTTTTATAATTTTAAAGACAGAAAAAATAAGGGAAACCATATCTGTGATTGTTCAACAACCACCTGTTATAATTAGATCAGAACAGCTGATTTTTTGAGAATTCTTAGGTGAATTTCTTTTTTTTTTTTTCTTGGAAAGGAGTGATGATCACGTGTTTTCTTTCCCTCTGCTTGCTTTTCAAATTGTTTTCATTACTGAGAGAATTGCAGTTTTCAAAAACATAGTAGGGACCACACAGCTTTTTCTTCTAATCCCATTGTTCTTTTTGATAGATGTATGCGATTTAGAAATTCAGAATAAGAGTGGTAGCTCCTGGCAAGAAGCAATGATATGAAAGAAATGTGTGCCCATTTTCTGAAAAGCAAATGGTGATTGTAGTTTCTAACCTGAAGGATCTACGGACACTGTCCAAGCCTATTTCTCTCAGTTGGAGAAATTCAAAGAAGTGTAAATGCAGCATGTTCTTTAAAAAAACCCAAGCCTGTTTAATTCAATGTTTGTATGTAATTTGTATTGTTTTTCAGGCTTTAATTCCATATTAAAAAAATCTAAAAAAGATCTGTATTTGTCTTCAGTGACTTCTTCAAGACCAACTTCAAGGTCAATTGCGATGTTTTTGTATCTGGCATTTATTTTCACTTTAAGGAAGGGTACATCATAATTCTTAAATTTGTATCACTTTTTTCTCAGCTTAAACTTTAAATCTTGAATACATTTTAGACTCTGAATTAATAAGTTATAATTCCCACCTAAATATTTCTTTGATTCTGTGAGACATAGTTCAGATACTCATACCTAGTGAAGTTTGTAATGCTGAGTTAGTGTCATGACCCACAGTAAAGGACATGATGTTTGTTGTAAGTTCACATCAGGTGAACAAAGACTCCGGACCATGTGTCAGGGAAGTCTTCTGCTTTATTGTACAGTTGTGTTCTTAACTGTGGTAGCCAGTTAAAGAGAAGAGGAAGAAAGGGAGGAGAAAGTGAGAGGGAGTGCAATCTGTATGCCTCTTATGTAAATCAGGCTTTTTGCATGTTTTTTCACCCCTGCACAGCCAGCCCTTCCCCAGGAAGTGAGCTGGGGTGAAGGGGGCTGAGCACAAATCTCAAGGCAGAGCAGGAGATGGCGCAGGACAGCACTGCCCCACCCCTCCTCTGATCACCTTTCCTGTAGCAATGCTCAGAATGTTTGAGACAAAACATGCTTAGATCTGGTTCTCTATAGTTAGAATTATTAAAAGTCTAGATTTTTGTTTTGTTTATTTTTGTTTTGAGGGTGTTTTGTGTGTTTGTGTGTATGTTAAAGAATAATTTATTAATAAATAATTTATTTGACTTGGGAAAATGCTTACAAAAATACAAGAAAATAAACATATACGTGCTATAGGAAAAATAATTTCTTGTAAAACTTAGCTGCATGTTAATTTAAAGTGAGATATTCCTGTAGTTACAGTTCTGAGATTCAAAAATATCTTATGATTGGCCAGTTTTGGTAAATAAACTTCTTACCACTTTTCTAAGTAATCCAGTCTAGAAGATGGACATTATTTCATGATTGGTGTTCCTCTGTGTTGTTCACTATTATTTTGTCTGATATTTCTGAATAACTTCAGGTAGGATAAGGAAAAATGAAGCTTAGCTCATTTATGTGTATCAAGAAAGTTCTAGAAGCTCAGAACAAAATCCCTAAATAAGTTACAATTGTTTTGGGTTGTTCGTTAATTTGAAAGATAGTAGACAAACCCAGTATGCATTTACTGATACTTGGAAAAGCTGCTCTTTTGTTATTGAATGAACATTTAAATACAGTGACTATTAAGAGGGTGTAGTGCTGATTATGAGGTAGAGGTGTATTTAAACCTGCTTTGGGAAGAGCTTTTACAGAACAAAATTTTGTGATTAGTTTTCTGCAAATATTTCAAATTATATGGACATACCACTAAAAATTAATACTGTAGGCATGTTCAAAAATTTCTATGCCTTGAATAGTTCTTATTTACAGTATCATACAACATTACTTTATGATAGAGATTTATATATGTTATAATATGATAATATTATAATTGCTTTTGTTTAAAAATGATCAACCAAACACACACACAGACACAAGCCAAAGCAACAAAGAAAACCCAAAAAGCAAGCCATATATATCCACTTTACTTAATAACTTCCAAAATTATTTATTTCAAAAGGACAAAGGGAACAGAAAGAAGAAAAAACACAGTTAATGTTCTTGGTAAATGCAGTATTTTTTGAATCCCCATATTCTGTGAAATGCATTAAATACTTAGCAAAATGTCAGTATGAGGAGAATCTGAAATTTTATGGATAACATCATTTGTCAGTTTTGTTCTACTGACTAGCTGGTTGCTCTTACATTTCAGCTAATCAAGATGTCTGTATGCTTTTGGAGTGTCTGTCTGATGAAAGGGACCTGAGTCTTTAACCCTGACTCTCTATTGAGGCCAGACCTGTGTATGTGCCCAAAAACTCCCTTGGGAATATGAGCAGAAGGGAGGGCCAAAGAATAAAATGGTCAGTGACTGAAAGCTGAGGTGTACTGTTCTGCACTAGTTGTTTTAGATAAACCCTGAGAAACCCTAGGGTATCTGTGGAGTCTTCAGTTTCCTGTGTTCATGTAATTTATATTTCTGTTTAGTTTTCTTGTAACTGTTCATGACCTGGAAAAGAGGAACAAAAAAAACTTGAAATCACTTTAGTTTTCTATTCTTACACTGGAGCACAAAGGACTTCTAAGCCATGTCTTCTATTTCCCTAGCAGCTACAGAATGAGTGTAGAGCTACTGACAATCTTCTCAGGTTGAAAAAGTGGTAACTGCAGATCCTGGAAACCATCAGTTTAGCCCTGAAGGCCTGATTCATAGACTGTTTAAGCATCTCTAAGAGTGTCTTGGGGCATAGATTTGTAAACAAGAACAAGTGGTATTTCCAGACACATCCATGTTAACTTCAATCTGCATTTTCTTCAAAGGCCATAAATGTCTCATTAGCCTCAAATTACACTCCTCTGCCAATATTGAAATCACGTGTGATAGTATGTGGTTTCAGATCTACCTTGACTTCTCTTTGTGTGGTGTGCTGCCAGAAGTTGCCATTTTAAACTGAATATGCTGACTTGGATTAATTGTTTTCGAGTGAGTGAGTGAGTGATACTTCCAACTAGGAATTTTTTGCAAGCAAGTTTGTATGCATTTTTCTAACATTTGAAGCAGTAAATAAAAATACAGAAAAAGTACAACACTATTATTGATAATAAGTAAAGGCATGACAAGTACATGTCCTCCTGTAGACTCAGTATGTAAAGGCATATTAAATAGCTGACTGTATACATATAATGGAACATCAAACTAGTTTTGATATATCTAAAAACCTTTTCAGAATGTTTACAATTTTCTATTTAAGATTAATCCCTAATTGAATTCTGTTACTCTCTATTTACATCTTCCAGAATTTTCAATTATATATCTAACATCATATAGTCATCAAAGTTCATGAATTAATAGGCAGCATGCCTTCTTCCTTACCTCTCAATATTATTACTGAAAATTATTTTGTGTGTCTTTGTCTATGTATAAGCGTGTATACATTTCACATGTGAAACTAACCTTAGGAAAATGGTAATTCCTCTAGTAATGTCAATAAACTGAAATGTGTGATATTTTCTGCCTAATTGGGCAGGAATCCTACCCTAAACAAGATATTTTTGCTTTTCTTGCCTCAGTCTGGGTTCTTTGCCTCAGTATAATACCAAAACCAGTTGTCCTCAGGATGCACAGCTCCCAGACATGGAAGCTGGGGAATTATGGGGAGCTGAGTGAAGCCTCCTTAATCCAGGAGGAAATGGTTAGTGAGCTGCTCCTTATTGAGCTATAGCAAATTAGACACACACAAGTGTATGGGCTCAGATGGGATGCACATGAGGAAGCTGGTAAAATAATTTATCAATCCACTTTTAACCACTTACCAGCAGTCCTGGTTAACTGGAGAAAGTCAGGTTGATGGAAAATTAGCAAATGTAGTGGCCATCCACAAGAAGGGTCAGAAGGATGACCCAGGGAACTACAGGCCTCTCAGCCTGACCTTGATACTGGGGAAGGTCATCCTGAGTACCACCACATGCTATGTGCAGGACAGCCAGCGAATCGGGCCCAGATGATACTCACACATGGGTTTATGAAAGGCAGATCCTGTTTGACTGACTTGATCTCTTTCTGTCATAAAGTAACCTGGCTGGTGGATGAGGGAAAGGCTGTGGGTTTTGTTTATCCAGACTTCAGTAAAGCATTGGATACTGTCTCCCACAGCATTCTCCTGGGGAAACTGGCTGCTCATGGCTTGGATGGGTGCAGTCTTCACAGGGTGAAAAACTGGCAGGATAGTCAGGCTCAGAGAGTGGTGTTGAATAGAGTAGGGCTCAGTTGGGGCCAGTTTAATGTCTGTATTGATGATTTGCATGAGGGGATTGCATGCATCCTCAGTAAGTTCACAGATGATACTAAATTGGATGGGAGTATTGATCTGCTGGAGCGTAGGAAGGCTCTGTAAAAGGAACTCAACAGACTGGATTGACTGAGACCAGTTCTATGAGGATCAACAAGGCCAAGGGTCAGGTCCTGCAGCTGGGTTGCAAAATCCCCATGCAATGCTCCAGGCTTGGGGAACAGTGTCTTGAGAGCTGCTCAGCTGAAGGGGGCTTGGGGGTGCTGTTTGAAAGCTGGCTGGATATGAGGCAGCATGTGCCCAGGTGGCCAAGGAAGCCATAATACTTAGTATGTCACGTGTTTTACAATTGTGTATTATCTCTGCTGTATCAGCTGAGGATTTCCTTCATGTTGTCATTTTTGGTTCTCTACCTTCTGGTAATATGTTCACGCTCGTTTATTTGACATTCCCATTTTCTTTTCTTGTTTTGTTTCCTCTTTTTCTGGCTTGCTGTTTGCCCAGAATTTTTTTTTCTCTATCCATCTTTCATCATCTGGATCACTGTGCTTTCTTCCACCTTGTCAATTTTCTTTGTGCTGTATTCCACATTTCTTAGAATGTCATTACAAACTTCTGCAGTTTGAGTGTCAAGGGAATAAGATCTATTGCTCCTCCGTAAGCACACATTAAATCCTCAGTTGGATATAACGGGAAAATCTGATTTGTGCTGCATGATCAGTAAAGTGTGCCAAAGTCAGGATGGGACAGAGCAAGAGAAATACTACTCTAAATCAATCACCTGCTGCTGATTTCCATTGTTAAAGATGGTAGCAAAAATCAGAAGAGAAAGTGACACTTGAGGAGGAATTTCAAGTGACCCATTGGCCCCACTGGCTGATCACTCTGAGTGCCAGGGAGCAGCTGAAGTGGGGCTGTGCATGGGAGAGGATGACCCAAGAGCTGTGGGCACTGCACAGGGCAAGACTCTGAACTTCTAAGGTCCCTCATTGAGGGTGGACTGAGAACAGGGGCAGGACTGCCAGTGCCCAATAATCGTCAGGCGAGGCAGGGTGAGGAGTCAGGTCCAAGGTCTACCTGGGGACCCAGTGAGGCCGAGATCCAGGCTGGGCGTGGGGTTGGGCACAGGGCTTCCTGCAGCATAACTCAGGGACTGGTGGCCCTGGTGGTGCCCTTGGGGGCATGAAAATTAGAGCTGTTAATGATTTGGCCTTCAGAAATGGTGCTTAAATTGCAAGTCCTAGAGAAAATGTCAATAGAAATTTTGGTCCATCACAAGTAATATGCATCTGGTATTTTTCTGGCCTCTGGTGTTTCAACAGTTTTGTGGTAAGAGTGCTAAAATGAAGTAATTGAGGAATTCCAGGAGTTTTGAGAGAATAAAATGTCGTTCAAATTATTTTCCATGTCTGAGTCTTGACTGCAAACAGTCCACTTACATATAATTTTTATATATAAATGTTTGTTCATCCTACCAAATATAAGGTATCAGTGTCAGTGTCAGTTTCCTATAAAAAGGAATTTTTTTTTACCTCTGGAATTTTTTACCTCTGGAATTGTTGTCTGAGCTTTTGAGTTGAGTAATGAGTAAAAAGGAAGTCCTTAATTTCTTTGGGCAGGTAGAAAAAAATTGATGTGTGTTTATTTGTACACTTGTAATGGTTAGCATGTACATGCAAGTGACTCGTATTTCACTAAAAATTTACAGAATTATTGTATTAACTGCCTTCTATTTAAAAATAAAAGTAGAAGAATGCAAGCAAGTAATGTTGCATAATTGTAGCACTACATAGGCCAAAAGCTGACTTGAGAGATTGTATCACGCTTTTTTATTTTTTTAAGTTTTCCATTGTTCTGTTTGTCAGATATAGAATAAAGATATGAAAACCAATAAATTTTTATCTCATTTTGACTGTTCTCACACTTTATTTGAACTAATTATTTATTGCATTCATTGGAATTTCTGAATTAGATGGAGGTGAATTACGATGTCATATAGAAAAGAAGTCATGTCTGTGAAAAATACTGTGTAGTCATCATCTCATAGCAAAAAGAGATTATCCAATACAGGAAACAAAAGTAGTGAATGGTTCCTGTGGGAGTACAAATAGGCTTAAAAAGAAGGTTCTGTTTATTTAGGGCAGAAAATTTCCTCAAGCTAGCACTTAAATGTGATACTCTTCCTGAAATCAGAAGTGTTTGGGCTGTGGTTTGGTTTGGAAGCATATAGAGAAGTGGAAATGTTTGTTTTGTGGTATAACCTCTGACAAGCTTGTGGCTTCAGGTTTAGCTCTCTTAACTAACATATCTTTGGAAACACATAGCTAACCATGATTTCTAAAGTTCATAAAGCATCTGTGGGCCTTGGCACGGGAGTAGTGTGTGATTATAATTTTTGAATATAATTTAATATCATATTATTTATTTTTTTTTATTTTAGGTTTATGCCAACATAAATTTGTCTGTTGATTTGAATTGCTTGTTTTCTCTTGGCCGCAGGCTGACTGAGTGGGCTGGACTTCACTGAAAGGAGCCATTTCACTGGGGCAGTGGAATAACTGCGGATCTCTCACCTCTCTACTTGTTGGGAAGTGCGTTACCAGGATTAATTCAACACTAAAGTCTGGGATGGGCCTTAGGGGCAAACACTCTCTTGTTTCTTCTGACATTGGGATTTGTCTACAGCCAGTCAGCTGAGGCACCTACCGCACATCAGCTTTTGTTTTTTTGTTGCCTGAACAAAGATATATTTTCCGTCACTTCATCTCCTTTTGACTACTTTTTTATTAGTTTGCATTTTCCTTGACTGAATAATTTCTCCTGTCTGTGGAAAAAAGAGCCCTGCTGATGTTGATTTAAATAATGTCGAAACCAATGGGACTCCTATGGCTGCCTTTGATCTTCACACCAGTGTGTGTCATGTTGAATTCTAACTTCCTCCTGTGGATAACTGCACTGGCTATAAGATTCACTCTCATTGATGGCCAAGCACAATACCCAGTTGTTACTACGAATTATGGCAAAATACGTGGTTTAAGAACACCTTTGCCTAATGAGATCCTTGGTCCAGTGGAGCAGTACTTGGGTGTTCCTTATGCTTCTCCTCCAACTGGAGAAAGGCGATTTCAGCCCCCGGAGCCACCATCGTCTTGGACGGGTGTCCGCAACGCCACGCAGTTTGCCGCTGTCTGCCCGCAGTACCTGGATGAGAGGTCGCTGCTCAACGATATGCTGCCAGTCTGGTTTACAGCCAATCTGGATACTGTAGTGACATATGTTCAAGATCAAAATGAAGACTGTCTGTATTTGAATATCTATGTGCCCACAGAGGATGGTAAGTACCCTGAGATCCACACTGCAGTGTGCTCACCAGTTCTACATATGAGGAATGTCCAGGTCTTCAAAGCATCTTACAGAGTTTCATCCATGTTTTATCTGTGGAAATGGATAATGCCTCTGAGTATGCATCATTAGTAATACTTTATAGATTGAATATGCTTGCATGGATTCTCTCTTTCTTTTCAGTGCAACACCAACCTGCAGTTTGATTGCAAGTAGTGGCCAGGGTATGCCAGCCAGGCTTAAGTTTACATCTAAAATGCAGCTGAGAATCATTTGCAAGAGAGGAAAAGAGAAATAAACATTTGCCTGAAGTAATATAGTCTTTTTTTCCATGCATGAATGGTACAAATATACTGTTACATGCTAATTTTTAAAGGTGAATTTACCTATTTTTTTTCTTTAATTTAAAATTTCTGAGACTGTTGTTAACTCTGCTTGATTTTAATAGATAATAGAAAATTGTTTCAGTAATTCAGTCAGCAGGGGCTTTTTTAAGATTTTTGTCTGTGAAACTTTTCAGTCCAGCTTATTTTTCTTCATCCACTAAATTTAGAATGAAGTCAAGGTGATTTTTATGCAGATTTGAACAGGTGGCTTTAAACTTTCATCTGTTTTGTGCAATACTTTCTCAAGATCACTACTTTAAACCACTTTCTATAGACAGAAAGGATAAACACAATTGGTAATACAGAACTCTTTGAACATTTACGTGATCTCAATCCTAAAAATTGTAGCTGTATGGCATGATGAATGTTTCTTTGGTTGTTTTGAATAGTATTGCTTCCTACAGGCAAGAAAACCTGTTTTCATCAGGCGCCAAACAAGCTAAGTCTATTATTTCACAAGGAAATAAAAATACTACTATCACTTATATTTACTATTCCACTAAAAGCTAGTGCTTTCTGCTAATTAGAATGTAGTTATGGATGTATAACATGACAGATTTCTCTCAGATATGCAAATCCCTTCACTTTTGCTGGGGGTTTGATTTACACAACCAAGGCATTGTTATTTCTCAGTAACCATACTTTAAATATGCAAATTTTCTACTTTGATTATTATAATCCTTTTGCCTTGATTGGCTTCTTTACTCAGAATTGCCAAGCTGTCTGCCAGCAATAAACATAACACCTTCTTTTCCTGTTCTCATCAGCTGAAGCAAAAACTTGAAAGCTAAAAATAAAGGGGTAAGGTTTGGGAATACTGGGAGCTTTGCGGACGTAAATACTACCAAGGTGCTTAAAGGAAAAGTGCTGTGAAAGGAAAGTGTGTTTATGGGGGCTCTGTGTGCACGAGTGTGTGTGCATGTGTGTGTGTGTGCCCCTGTGTGTAGACAAAGGAGGTCTTCACAACTCAGTTCTTTCCCTCTTCCAGTCTCGTTGGACTCCTTCTTACTCCTTGGATAATGACATAGATAATTTTCTCCCAAATTTGTTTATGTTCTGGATTTTATCCTTCATCTTTTAATTAGTCACTGGGGTAAGTTTGCCCTGAGAAAGCATTCTGGGTTAATATTTTATTTGTTCTCACTGAAGGAACATCACCTCTTCTAACTCAGTCTATTTTAGAATTCAATTTTAATAAATAATACGTTCCTCCAATCTAATAATAAGTTTCATTTATTAATTAGGGAATAGAGGAAATTAGACATGGGAAAATATATGTGAATGTCTAGGGAAAGAATATTTGATATCAAATGAAAAATAATAAAATATTTTTGGATGAGTGACTAACAACCTATTACACTCATCTTGCTATAATAGCTAATGACATTTGCTGTCAGATTAGCAAGGACTGATAAATTTATATTCTGTAGACCTTTTTGTCCACTTACTTTTGCAAACAGCGTGGTTTGCTCTTCCTGGTTTTAGATTTTCTTTACTCTAAATAGCATGTAAATGGTATCACTTTGCTTTTATATGTCCTGTTGAAAATATAAACACATGCATAAAAATATGTAGCTGAATAATGAGAAGGTGAGGTTTGTGTTAGTGATGAGCTGAAGGTAAGGTTGCTCCTCTACAATATGACGAGCTTTTTTAAAAGATTCCATTGGGAAACAAGAAGCTTAAGAATGAATAAAGTGCATGATGTTTTGATTGTATGCTGTATATCTTATCACTAATAAATCTTAGTGCCTTTTTTGGTGAGGAATCTATGCGATATTCTGACCATAAAGATGCTTAAGGGGAACTGACCTACAAATCAGATGGTCTAAGTTAGTGTGTCTCCAAATCACTCTAAACAGTCTTAAATAGTAGTCCATACAATCTGATTAAAGATGTTATGCTTTATTATATGAGTCCTAGTTGGCAAAAATAATCTGCGTTGTTATGGAAACAGACCATGAAATTAGTTTTTGAAGCAAGAATTCAAAGTGAGTGACTTTAAGTTAAATTCACATTTTCAATTCTCTCTTCAGTACAGATTGATTTAAAAGAGCTTTGAAACTGTTTTCTAGAAGAAAAGGTGGCTGGAATCATCCAAACCTAATAAATGCTGTGATTATGAAACTTACTCTGAATAATTTTTTGTGCTTTTTTTAAACTTTGGTGAAAAGAATAGAACAACAACTAATGAACTAACTGCAGTCATTTGCAGTGCATACTTCAGATAAATTCTAGTGAATAACTAATCAAAATGAATCTCGTTTGGGGATTTTTTTCATTGTTTTGTTTTGTTGCAGCTCTTTTTCACTATATAGCATTACCCGTTTCTTATTATTTTTGTGGTTTGAAGAAAGAGAACCAAATTTTGATCATATACTTTCAATGAAAGGTTTGCTAATCAATGCACACATCCCTCCATCTGATTTCAGAATTGCTTCACTGGAATCCTTCCACGATAAACTAATGGAAATAAGAGTAGAATACAGTCACTTTAATTAGGTAGATATGTTTAGTTATTGATAATAAAATACTTTGAAATGTTACTGCTTTTGTCTGAAGAAGTTCCATGAAATTAAATAACATATAAATCTATAGTTCCTTAAAATAGTTTGAGATTCTAGGTTAAAAAATTAAAATAACCTGTTACACAGCCTGTGTCTGTATTAATCCTAGCCTTTCTTTAGACCTTTAAGATTCTGGATTTCAAATGTCAGAATAGCAGGAGAATCCTGTCAGAATTTCCCATGTTAAAATGTCCTTACAAAACAAAAACTATCTTCCTTTTTAGGGGCTGTCTTTTTTAATATTAGGCAAAAATATTATTTATCATAGAAGTCAATGCACATACCTAGCAGAATATGACTGATAATGATCCATTGAGATTTTTTTTTTGGTTATAAGTATAAATAATAATGCAATTATTTTAAAGACACACAATACAAGCAATGAAGATAAAATCTAAGAAAATTATTTTCTTTTATATGTAAGAAAATTATTTTATTTTATATGTCAAACCTATAGTAATAATAAATTACTCAGAACTGAAGCAAATAAAATATTTATAGTGAAACTATCATTTTATCCCGTTGCTTTCTAAACATTTGGCTTGATCTTCAGTATTATTTTTGTGGGTGTATATTGTCGAGGCTGCTTTCTCAGTTACTGTGAACTGTAATTTTCCACAAGAATACTTGAATGTCAGTTTTGAGGAGGTCATCTAGGGAAATGATATTGAGGACAGTGTGTTTATTATAACTTCAGTCTGAATATGGGTTTATCTACAGTGGAAATGCTAGATTGAAGAGGACACAGACTGTTAATCGGCTGTGCTTAATCCCTGGCCTTTATCATTTGAATCTGTGGATTCTGAAGGAGATTTTTAACTCCTATCATAACTGGGGGAAAAAAGTATAACAAGAAAAAAAAACCAGAAAAGACCCTTAATTTGTATTTCTTTCATGATAAACTTCAAAATTTTATTAATAGCAAAGCAAGATTTAAAAATAAATCAACCCAGCAAAACAAAAAAGAACAAAACGCAACAAGAACAAATCTTTTTATGTTTGTCTAAAACCTGCTATGCTCAGATCAAAAGAGAAAATAATAAAGATTACTTTTTGTTGTCTTTGGTTGATCAATACATTTTACTTATTTTGGCATAAGGATAGAGTGTACATTTTACACAAGGGTGGAGCTCCTTATCCACTATGTATCTATTACAGATTAACAAATGAAGTATTTAGCATCTTCAGAGGTTTGCTCTTGTTTCTGGCTTGTGAGCTCTCGTTTACTTCAGAATAAATACAGCTGAAGTGACAACTGAAGGTGGGAGACCATGGCAATTATTAAGGCTGTATGGGTTGGCGATAATTTTTCTTTAGTTAATGGGAGCTGAGACTTGCCCAGGATTAGTAGTGTATTTAACTGTGGACTACCAGGGAGAAAAAAAGTCTTTTGCAAAAGTAAAGAGATCAGCAGTGTTCCTTCTCTGGGTGGTGACTGGTGAAATATACCTGCAGCTCTTGACTCTGTGTCTATTTGACTAAGAAATAACGAAATGAAAAGTTTGAGCAAAGCTGATCTAGAAGACGAGTCTCAGACTGTTCCTTTTGCATATTATGAAATGTTAAATGTCTGCTTAATATATAATTGAGTATTTATAGCTTTTTTCTTGCCACTGCTGTTGAATTGCAATGTCTTTAACTTGGAAAAAGAGTTTTTATCAAAATTATAAAAGTTGGGGTTTTTTTTTCCTTTTTCATTGAGGCAAAGGAAAAGGTAGTGTAAAGACTAGTCTCTTCATTTTGATGGCATAGAAGCTAATCAATGAACTCTTTGTTACCATAAGAAGTAAGGGGTCATACATAAAAATAGTGTCACAGTGAGCAAGATAGGTGCAATTTGTACAACATTATTTTTCTTGAATTATTAGGAGGTGATGCTAATAATAATAGTAATTTGTCATTTCCAAATCAACTGCATTTTCTATACAATAGATTCTTCTAAACTGGATGTAGTTTTATGTTTCAGTAGGTGTATGTCAGACACTTTTCAGGTAATCTGAAAATTTTAATTGTCCTATTATCTCTTCACTACTTTTGTAAATGTAAGTAGCTACTTAAGAAATCAAAGCAAGGCTTTATGTATATAGCTTTAAGGAATTAAGAATCCAGTATCTCTTGTCTATATGTTTACAGTTTTTATTGTTTCTCAGAGTCTTTACTACATATTTTTAAAGTCAATTATAATTTCTGTAATTGGCATAGGAACATAGAGCTTTTTTTATGTTTTCTGAAGTATCTTTAAAAGCAAATTAAATACATTTATTTACTTCTAAAAATGTTTTAAGTCTGTTTTAAATCATACTTTGGACTTCTGTAGATAATAATGTTTAAACAGTTTCATATTACAAATAATGTTCTTCTGAAAAAAAAATCCCAGGAGTCTAAAAAACCTTTGTTTTCAGTTTCAGTATTGTCATAGGTTTTGTTGGTGACTGGTTTATTTTTAACCCCCACCCATTCAGTCAATTGTTTGTCTACTCTGGAAAACTAAAAGTTAATTATTAAAATTTTATTATGTAAATGCATTTCAGCTTATAAAAACACATAAAAATTACACAAAATAAGACATATCCTATTGTAAAATTATTGTATTGCTTTCTAGAGTGAGAAGGATTTATAATAGATAATAACTAAAATAAAAAATGACAATTTTGGAATTATTGCATATAGTACCAGTTGAACATAAACATGTACTTTTTAGCATCAGAGAGAAAATTGCTCTCCATTGTGAAAGATAAACTCCCTGTTGTGTCAGACTGCCTCAAGCCAATTCTTTCACTGTTAGGGTCCAATATATCCCCTCCTTCTAATCCAGAAATATTGTGGCATCTGTGAGAAAGAAGGAGGCATATGTCTGGCTGTTCTCTGCCTACCAGGATAAAGCTGTGGGTAATCCAGGCCCTTATTTTACATTCTTGCTTTTAACAGTCGCAAATACCTTCTGACACCAAAGAACAGGATTCTAATCTCGATGAAATAAAGTTCTTAAATCCTTAGAGATAAATTCAGATTTAGTTGCTAATTTCAAAATACTGTCCTTTCCCCCAGGAGCTGCCCATTCCACAGGCCCTTTACAGGATTGCGCCCAAATGGCCTTCTCAGGAACTGATATGCAGTGAAGCCTAGCAAGAAGACTCAGCATTCAATATGACTTTAGTTAATCCCAGAAGGATTTTTGGCACCATTTCCTACAGTCTCATCATTGCCTCATATTGAAAAACCTGCTAGAATGGGGGGAGATGTTCTTTAAAACACGATGAATTAACGTTTCTTGCGCAAAGACAAATTAATGTTATTCTTTTAGTTTGAGAACAGTGCCTTTGGAATTGTAGAGGCTGTGCCATTTGCCCCAGTGACACAGAAGAAAAAGCCTCTAGTCATGTGGGTCATGAGACAGATCAGATTTTACTTCATTTTGTCCGCTGACTCCCACTTGTCTATTCGGGGTGCTTTTTGTTTTGGATTGGATTTTTTCCTGTGTGTGTGCTTGGAGTTTCTTTTCTGTTTTGTTTGGGGGTTTTGTTACTTTGATTTGTTTTGAAATGCAGCTTTTCTCTTCACTCCTGCAAAACATGTCTTTGAATGCTGCTGCTGCTGTCTGTCTTCTTGCTTTCTGTCAAAACACAAATCAGGGTGATACCTGCTAACACCGAGGCGGTGCAGTGGGTCCTTGGCAGGCTTCTGGGTGGTGAATAGTGCAGAATACGCGCAGTCGGATCTGATCGGTGTCTTGGCCACCTCATTTCCATTTGCTTTGATTTCCTGTTAAGGCTTTGTGGTCTCACTGGTCTTCCTTCAGGTATTTTTTGCATTGGTCTGAAAGTTTTGAAAGCTGTTTGTATCTTTTCATTCAAATTTGGCTCAGTTTCCTTTAATTTGCACATTAATTGCAGGTTCAAACAAAACTGACACATGCTGAATAGCTCAGCTAAATCGCAGGGCTCATAAATCAGTCACATCTGTAAAAATAGTTCAAGGAGTTGTACCCACATCAATGTGATAGTCATAGGTGGTTTGTCAACCGGGAACATTTACGATTCTCTTCTACAAATGTTTAGGTAGCTGCAAAATAAATTAACACAGGTTTGAAATAAAGCAAATACTCATTATTTCCTCCTCAATATTCCTGAAAAAAATTTGGCTAAATGAAACAAAGACGAAAATTTCTCCTGATCATGACATCTTTTTGCAGAGTACTTTGGTTTGCCATCATTTTTAGAGGGAAAGAATATTTCTGTCCTTTACTCAGTGCTTCTTGCTTACAATTCCAGATAAAATTCTTTGAATGGCATATAATCAATTACGTATGCCTACATTTTAGGATAGTATTAGTTGAATGTATTAGTTGTAATCCAAATAGAACAAAGGAAAAAAAGAAAGTTAATGATAGTGAATTTCATTTGTTTTTGTGATATTATCATCTGAAGGAATATGGATGAATTTATGTTCTTGGGGTTTAAGGCTTTTTTAAATCTGGACCTTGCTCTTGGTACCCAAAGACACAAACAATAAGAAATAATTATTATGAAACCGTGAAAATGAACTAATGCTTATAGCTATCTGGTACTGATGTGTTAAAAATCCATTATAATAGAAGGAAAATTTTTCTTTTACAGTTCTTGCTGTAGGCAAACTTTCAGTGAAGAATAAATTTACTGGAGATGCTAAGCCAAATTCCTACACTATATATATAGGGAATTTTAATTACAAATGGATTTCTGGTGCCTTATTCCAAAATGCTTATAATTGCTGGGTTGATGTTAAATAGATTTTTCATTGATAGGGTGTGACATGTTTAATCTAATGGAGGGAAATTGCTTTGTGCAGATTCAAATGACTATTCAATTAGTCACTGGTAATGTTTACAAGCCATCATAACTGGAAATCATGGATACATTGTCTGTTTTATTAAATATGCAGGAGGGCAAATGAAAACTCAATCCAAATATATGCACTTCATCATCTTTCAAATAAATTGGTATCGAATTATCTTTTATGTAGTATTTTTAGGGTGGCCAGGAAATTCAAAAAATCATTCTGCATTTGTAATACTGCCCCCATGGCAGTGCTTTTGCTGGTTTTTCATGCTTGATTCAGACACCAGAGGGAGCACAAGTTTCCAGCAAACTCATTTTTTTCTGTCCTTGGGAATCACTGAGAGAGACACAAATCATGCTGGTGGATGCAGTAGTAAAACATGCAAACAGGTGCTGGTTTTTACTATTTAAACAGATAGGAAGGGATCTGATTCCACCTTTCCCAAGCTGAAAGTTAATAAAGTTGACAGTGCTGATTCTGGTGTTGTGGACTGATGAATTTATACAAGGAATAGAACTTTTCCAAGCAAAACACTGCACTCACACTGACACATTTGCACAAAACTATTTTTTTTTATTTTAAAATAAAAAATGTTTGGGTGATAAGCATCCTGGAAATGCACCAGTTTTTAATTGAATAATACTTACAAGGCATTCAATGGCAGAGCAGATACCAAACTAGAGAATTTGATCTGTTTGGTTGTTGTGAGTTAGTACAAACATTCTTGCATAAAAAAAGCATTGATTTGGTCCTTTCATTTCAAAACCAAAATATGAAGAAAGAAGACTTTTTTTTCGATGAATGCCATTGTCTTTCCATCTTCTGCTTTATAGTTATACAGCTCAATCAAGTAAAGTGCCAAATGTGTTTTGCCTCCTTCTATTTCACTGACACAAAAATGTTAAGCATGTTGAAGTTTCATTCTAAATTAAAGCATCTTTCAAGGTTTTGCTGTCACTTTTTTTGAATTAACAATATAACTAAGCTATATTATGTCATACAAAGTGCCAAATTACACAAATGCTGGAGGGCTTTCTCTCCAAAATACCTTGCTTTCAGTTTCATAATGTATCTGATTCAAAAAGACTGTTACTTTTATGGTGTTAAGGATTTGAGGTGCTTTTCTCATCTACCTAAACCATAGACTTTGTTCTGCCTTCAGGGATTAGGTGCAATAGGGTGAGTTGCAATTGATGTCTAGGGTGGGTCCCTGGGAGTTGGATCAAATCAGTTTTTTATTGTGATGGTGCATAAAACCATCCCTATGGATTAACTGCTATACCTTGTCACTAACAATCACCTGAAAATATACCTAAGTCAAAGAAAATGGCACAGACATTGCACAAAAGGAGATGGTACAACAATTTCTTAGTGGGAATACTTCAGTGAAAACAAATTGAAGAAATAATTGAATAGAAATAAATGCTGTAATGTGAACTTAAAGAGTGGGATAAGTTTCTAAAAGTTATACAGTACTGTGTATTCTTTATTTTCATTTTCACAGGGTTATCCATAATGCCTTAAATGTTATTCCCAGAAGTAAACTGTAGTAGATGGATTAAATAGGTAAATTTTTATTCTTAACTGTGTCCATTTTTACAATAAACTGCTGAGAGATGTTCAAGCTTTATTTCTTCCCTATCCAATTTCACTATCCCTTGTAACTGCCTCTTCTTACCTACTTTGGCTGGCCCTGTCATTTTATAAATTATTCCCTTTGCTCACTGTACAAAGCAATACTATAAAGTAAGTGTAAACTCAGTTTCCATTTACAAAAATGGTGTTGTTTGGATATTCTTCCCTTATCTATTTTTTCATCAAAGGCACACACAAGAAGCAGCAGTAGGTGAGAAAACAGCAGCTATGATACTTAAATAATTTTAGGAAGGGTAGCTATGTATATATGAGATTCGCAGTGGATGTAAAAGGATCAGGCAAGGAGAGAAAGCCTGATTCTCTTTCATGTATTAGTCCTTCTGTACCAGACTCCTTCAGTGGGCTGCTCAGCTATGCTTGCCAAGCTGCATTTGGCCCGTGGGATGGTACATGGGGATCTAACACACCTGCTGAAGTAAGCTGAGGTTTGCTTTCATTTACTTGTTGTTGTATGCTGTTCTTTTAATTTTTCATTTTTAGCTGAACATTTCTTCCTTGAATTTTAGTTGTCATCATGAAGTGCTCACCCCACACCCTGTGCATAAATATGCCCAGAAAGTATTTTGGATATTGCAAGACTCAAAGGGAAGGAAAATGTTCAGATAGTGACTTTTGAGGGTTTTCTTAAGTGTCCGTTCTTTAAATGCATATAGTTCTGTATAAAAGTTCCTGAGCATCTAGGAAGGCCGTGAAAGATTTCCATCATGTAACACTTATCCTGCTCTAGTTCAAGCAGTAATTTTCAGTTTTTAGCACCACTGAAAATGTGTTCTGTAATGCTTAAGCTAATTTTCTATTATTCTTGAATTAATGAGAATTTAGTAAATAATTATAAGTTTAGAAAGTATCAGCATGTATCACTTTTTAAAAACATTATTAAATTAATAGTTTATTCCATTTTTGAGTGCTACTTCTGGGTTTGTTGGTTAATAATACTGTATCAAACTTCTAAATGCAGGCTACTTTACTATGCTTGTTTTGCATATCTAATACATTAAATCAAAATAGCTTAGTGTTGGGATTATTAACTTGATTCTTTCAAATTCTAATAGCTTTTGGATTTGATTGTCTATATTAATGTTCTTTTTCTTCTTGTGAGCTTTTTCTTATTTTATCTTAACACAAATGATAATATAGACACTGTTAGTTTCTAAAAACAGTTATAAAACAGTTATTTCTGCATTATAAGTGGACCTAGTTTAAACATTTTTTCCTTCATGATGTACTAAGCAAAGATATTATTTTAGCACAAGTAACTTAAATTTTTTTTTGTGACTTTCCTGTTTTGTTTTTCTTTTGTAAGCCTAAATTGGAACTACAAATACCTGCCACTTTACCTACCAACTTCTCCCTTTCTTGTACAGATTTTTATAAAGCTTTTTGTTAAATACAGAGATATGAAGTAAAATTGCCTTGGGTTTTGTTTTTTTGTTTGTTTGTTTATTTGTTTTGTTGTTGTTTTTTGGGGGTGGGGGCTTTCTTGTTTTGTTTTTTTGTTTTTTTTTGGTTTTTTTTGTTGTTGTTTTTTTTTTGTTTTGTTTTGTTTTTTGTTTTTTTTTTGGTTGGTTGAGGTTTTTTTAATAAATTACCAAAACCACTGTATTGCTTAGATACACTGGCACTGAAGCATTCTGAGGTCTAACAAAGCGAGACTTGAGATTGATCATCTGTTGCCTTTGTGCCTTGGTATTCCATTTAGAAAATGAGTATCACAGGTTTTTTTCTCTGATTAGGGTTAGAAACATCTGCAAGAAGGAAATGCCTCTGGGTGACAAAAGGCTCAAGTTACTTCCTGCAGACTTATAACCTAAAAGACTGTATTCCTTTTTTCTGTGTGTGCATAGCTTTTTTTAGGATCTGTCTTACTCCCCTTGGTGATCCATTTACTGGCAGCACCCTGCATATCATTGCATTGTATTGTAACCTCCAAGCAAAACTCTGAAAGATCTAAAGGGCAATAGATTTGGGAGCCATTGTACCATGATGAATTGAAATAATTGGGTAAAGAGATTTAAAACTAAGGCATCTAGAAATTGATGTGGGTCATGTACTGATAGAAGATTGAAGCTTTGCTATCAAATTTTGCATTTAATTCTTTACTCTCAATATTCGCAGAGTAGTCAGAAATGAGACAGCAGATAGAATTTTTCCAAGAGTTAAAAGGAGAAGGAAATAAGGAAATAAGACTTATGCCAGAAGAAGATTTCAAGGCATTTAAATACTGAAAGACGGGGAAAACTTTGTGACTTGGTAAGGCATATATGCTCTCTGTGTAATCTGTTTGAACTCAGAAGAGATCAGCTAAATTTCTGAGGAATGAGAAAAGGTTGTTACTAATACATGATGCAGAGTTAATGGATTTCTCATAAAGTTTACTGAAACAGGAAGTCAGAAGTGGATTTTGGAAGAAAGTATGCTCTTTGCAGATGCAACAAATGGCTTGGAATGTTTCTGTGAGTCCTTTAATTTTCTTTATTATCTCTCAACTAATAAATAAATTACTCTTGAGTACAATATTAAGTGTTTGCTCTAACAAATCTGCCAGATGGCTATGATCTAGCTGGCATAACCGTTGTGGACCATTCTGAAATTAAAATCTTGCATGACCTATAAGCCCCCTCCTGAGAACAGACCTAATGGGATATATACTTTTACACTGGGTCCAGAACACTGGGAACAACAGATGCATTCTTTATGTGAAGAACTTGTTTAGTGCCGTTTTCAATCAGCTAAGATTGTGTAGATCTACGACCCTAACTCATACTGACATGTTTTACTTTCTTGTGGCTGTGAAATCATCCTTGAGGGAGCAACCAACTACCTTTGTTTTTGGAGTTTAATTCTTCAAAGACATTGTATTTTGCATGCAGCACCCTTACTTTGTGTTGAACTAGAATATGCTGGGTTTGTACATAACCCAGGAGGTGGTTACTAAAAATATCCCACCTTTGCCCATTTCCCATTACCTTAATAAAACATTTGGTTGTGTATTCCCTAGCTTTATGCCTCTGATCAGTTAGCTGTAACCTTGTCTGTAACCTTGACATGATTCCACAGTCTAAATGGTTCCATGCAGGACATGCCCCCTTGCTACTGGCAAGTGCATTTCTTCATCTTCCCCACAACTTAGAAGGATTGAAAAAATTTCAAACATAATTGGTCTACTGCAGTATAAGAGATAGCTGCATGAGTTGACTATGCACTTTCTTAGTCTCTTATAAATGCCCCAGCTTTTAACCTGGATGTAAAAAAACATTAATGGAGTATGCCTAAGCTAATGGATTTTATCCAAGTTTGTTGTGAGTCTAAGGCACACACACTATGAACAGTCAGCTTATCTGTGTTGTAATGGTAATGATTCACACCCTGAGAATTTAAGCATGTGTCAGCTTTAGTAATCAAGATGACATAAGAATATGTAATTGGTAATTTTATGCTAGCCATATCTGAAGAAAATGTGAACTACAGGTGAAACAGAATAAAACAGTGAGGGCTAGCACTCCTGTATGTTCATGACCATAAAACAACATATTGGTCATGTTGAGCACCACCCCCCATGTGGCATAGTGATAGGCAAATGAGAAGATTTTCTGGGATTATTTTTAATCAACAATATGATTTTAGTAATTTGGAAATCACGAGTGGATTGCACCTGTGATTTGCTATGTTGTTCGAGGAAATTTTAGACCTGCATTTATTAACACTTCTTTTTTAGCAACACAAAGCATGACATACTCCTGCAGGCTTAATGCAACTCAAATGTAGCCTATGATAATTCCTGAAGTTTATGAACAGATAATTTCAAGAGCCTTACATATTGTTTCGAAAAATATGTTGGCTTGCCAGTAGCTCAGAAACTATATACACACTTGGAAATTTTTCATGAACAGTTAAAATGCACTAACCTCTTTGCCTGATAATTGCTTTGAAAATTACATTCATATTTGGTTGATATTTCCTGCAAAATTGCCTGTATACACTGATGATTTGCATTATACTTCAGTACTCCATACTGCACAATAGGGTAGCATAGATAAGCTCTCAGGTAAGAGAGATAAGGACAAACTTTACATTTTTGCTGAATAGTTACATTTCTTAGATGAAATCACTGACTAAAGAAATGAGTAGAGAAAAGTAAAATGTTTATTCTCTTATAAGGGCTGTCAGTGCTTCAGCTTGGAGGAAAATATTTTAAGGAAGCTGGTAGACTTCACAAGTCTCCACCATGAGCACAGCAGCCCTCATGGGAGGTGTTCTATTAGATATATAAGCACTGTATTTGTTTTCTTAAGGCCAGCAGAGAGTAAGTGAATCCTGCACAGTCTGCTGTCAGAACATCCAATAAAGGAATATCTGATGGCAGCCAAGTCACGCGGTATGCCCAAGTTAAATTCTTGGGCTTAATGATGGAGAAAGCTGCTTTGGGGAGCAATCCAAAGCTCTAGTGAAGTGGGGAAATGCTAACAGTTAGCAAATGGTCATGACAATACATTTCTCTAGTTTGGACCTCACTGAGCAGGTAGATTTGCTAGACGAGGTTGCTAAAGGAGGAAGCAGCAGTGACAGCAAAAAAAGCAATTTTCACCATCACAGGGAAGCCTGGCCTGAATTCCTACCAGAACAAAGAGTACACAGAGAGCATCATTAATCCTCTCTGGTGAGACTGGACCGTGGCAAAGTAGATCTAAGCTGCTAAAGAAAGCCTACATTTTCCCAGAAATAACAGTACAGATACTAGAGGACAAGTGGATAAAAACAGTTGTGATAGGATACAGACATTTCATTATGACCTTCCCACTTTTTTTTTTCCTAAGTAGCACAGAATCTTCACTATTTCTTAGCTATGCTCCCTTTAATATATCTATCTCCTTTTCTCTGCAAATAAAGTACTTTTCTGAATCAACCCTTAGCTTTTTATTTCCCCCTTTTTGGACTTACATTCACAGGTCTGAGTAGGCATATTTGGTAGTTTTTATTTCATCTTTTAGTGTAGGCCAAAAGTAGTCCTTTGTTTAGCCATAAGTATATTCATTTTATCTAGAAAAGTCATAATATGATGAGCTTGAGATATTTTCGTAGGGTTTTATGTGCACAGTGGTTAGTTTTGAAGCAAGCTGTGTGACAGGACAACATTGACTTGTAAAGAGTTTTGTCATACTTAGAAAGTTTAAATAGACTACAATCAACAGAAATATGTTTTTGTCTTAGGTCAAATGTATTTGTTCCGTGAACAGTTGAAATGGGCTTTTGCATAAGGAAACACTCAGAATCTACTATATCCCGAGTGTATAGACACACCCACACACCCACAGATTTGTATATACATACACAGATATATAAGTACGAATAAATAATGCCTGTTTGTCAAATTTCTTCTTATCTAGTACATTCTTTACTAATCTGAGATGAAAATTTTTAAAGGAAGTTGCAGCCTGATCCATTGTTAGAGCAGAATTTCCATCTGAGAGAAGATCATAACTCCTTTGATTCATGAAATCTAAGTAGTTCACAGGATCAGAGAATTTTTGAGATTGGAAAGGACATCTGAAAATCTTCTAGTGTAACTCCACTGCTAAAGCAGGCTCCCCTAGAGCAGGCTGCGCAGGACTGTGTCCAGGTGGGCTCTGAGTATCTCCAGAGATGGAGAGACCACAGCCTCTGGGAGTCCTGTTCAGTGCTCTGTCACCCTCACAGCAAAGAATAGATTCAAGGGAGTCTGTTTCCATTTGCAATCAAATGAATTTTGAAGTTATTATTATGAATTTTGCAGTTATTAATGACCATTTATTGCCAAGGTGGTTAGAAACTTCTCATGACCTGCAGTATTAAGCATCTTGCATATTCTCTCTTGAATTTTTAATTATCATTCTTCTTCTGTTGTGGTATTATGCAGGATATACCAGAATAAGTTCTTTTTATTAATTGTTTGCCTTCATTGATATCTCATATGAACTTTATTATAGAAACATTAGTAGCTCCTGGAGTTTTGAAAAGCTTTGTCTTACATATTTGCTATTGGACATTTTTTTTCCTCAATTCATTGGTCTCTTTTCCAGAATTTCTGATTGAACCATTTGAAAATAATACTGCTGGACTTTCTTGTACACTTTCTTGTCTGCTTGTCTTTTTGTTGCACATCAGTAGCCACCTATTCATCCTCTTCTTTAATAACAATCCAGAATGAATGTTTATGTTTAAAAAAAACACCAAAAAACAACTTATCAAGGTTTTTCATTTTCCCTTTGATTGCCTACTTACCTGTTGCACAATTACAGAACTACATTTACTGGAGGTTTCAGTATCAGCCTGTGCCCTTGAGATTCCACTGGACTGCTAAAGAACACTTATGCCTTTGTAAAATAGGTATCTTAGTTAACATTAATCAACTTAGTTGATTAATTATTAATTATTTGTTTATTTCTTTCTTTTACCTCCATTTCTGCAAACACAGTCATGTAAGTAACTGGAAATAACTACTGAGAAATAAACTGCAAGTGTCATTTCACTGCTGCAAATTCCTTCACTATAAGAAAGAAACTACACTTCTTGATCTGACTCAGTAAAATCAAACTTATGTTCTTTTGCTGTACCATCCTGTTGATAAATAGATTATTTCTGTCTTTAGAGTTGTCAGCTCAGCATATTAATGAACAATAAATAAATAGGTTCAAAGTTTTTAAATTAGCAGACTAACATACTCATGCAGAGCAGCATTCAAATAGTATGACAGTTTTAGCCATTTTTATGAAGGCCTTTCTATAATTCTATTTTATTCTTGTTTTGTTTGTTTTTTTTTTTTTAACAAACTCTTCTCTATATATATACACTCCTCCCCCCAATTATTTTCTGTTTAAACTGCACAACATATAATGTTGGTAATGTTCTTTTTTGTTGACAACAGTATGTTCAGCTTCAGAATTAGCAGGATAAACTTCAGTAGAAGTCCTTGTATTAAGGTTGTACATTGCCAATAATTAGTGTACTTCAATAATTGGTATATTAGTAGCCATGTGACTTGGCAGATTTATATTCCAGTTTTATATACTTGGAATCAATTGCATTTTTAAGCATTTTTTTTTGCTTTTTCTATTGAAAAAGAGCAATGCATCCAAAAAAGAGGAAGTCAGGCTGTGTGGACAATATAATTTCTTTACTGACAACAGCTCTTGTGAGGACCACAAAGGCTAAATTCTGTGACCAAAACACTATTGCCAGTGTGTATCAAAAGAAAAACATAAAAGAAAATAATGAAAAGGTTTTCATAATACAAGTTAGAACTTGCTTTTAACTTGGTCCTGTGGAATCAACGTATTTTAATTTGTATATATTAATGGATGAAACTAATGAGAACAGACAAATGTGTCTTCTCTGTGCCCCTGCACTGGCCCTCTCAGATATTTAATAATATGAGAGCTCTTGCATAAATAATAATTATTTGAGTACCAAAAAACAAAAATACCTTGTTTCTGAGACATTTGTATATTTGGTCTCCTACTCAGTCTCTCTGATTCCCCACCTTTTACAACGTTCCCAGATCTTTCCATGTCCTGCATGACAGTCCAAGACAGGAAGAGATGGTTTAATTTTGAGTAGTCCTGACTTAAACAGCAGCTGGGCCAGACTGGTTAATATGGTCATGCTAGTAGGGCTGCCAATTGTTGCAGTAGTGAAGGTACAGTTCCTGAGTCAATCCTTGCTTTCCTCAGAGGAAACATTAGTTGCTTGATGAAAGAGGTGTTATTTGCAAAGAATAACATATGTAATCTAGTATAAAAGAGCACCAGGAAATTGTCAATTATGCATGTAACACAAGGCAGTATTGATTACCACTAATAACTGAGGGCAGACCAACTCTTGTGGACTAAATTTACCCTCTGTCTGTGATGTAAGAACAAAACAATCACATGAATAACAACATTAGATACAGAATAGAGCTGAAAGGACTTTAATTTTCTCATTTATGACTTTAATTAAAGCAGCAGAGTAGACGCCTTTGCATGAAAAAAAAAAAATTAATGGTGAAATTAGAGTAAGAAAATACTTCTTGACTTCCTGTATGAAACATTTACTGTGATCTAAGGATAAATTCTTGTTAAACATTGAACTTTGGTTACTATTACCTATTTCGGTAAAAGATACAGTACAACCAGTGTTTTATTATTATGTTTGTTTTGACCAAACCGAACACAACAGTAATTCTGATGATGCAACTCTCTGTCAGGATTTTTTTGGAAAGAGAGATAGTTCTTTTTGTAGTGAGTATCCAGCATGAAAACAAACTAGCAAACAAACAAACCATTGTGGGTATACCGGCTTCCTTCAAGGCTTAGTATGGTAACTTTGTATAAATATTCAACGGCAGTGTTACAGGTATTTCCACAGAATTGAATGCTAGTCAAAGCTGGATGAAGCAGGACACTGTGGATTTATGAGAGCATATATTGAATGTGTGTCCTCCATGCATGTGTGGCGGCCTTCCCTGCTGTTCAATTGTATCTACCCGGCTGTACAATTTGACTTTTTTGTTGTTACCCAAGAATGTCTATCAGGAAGTCTCAACACTGGGAATGACAGCCCACATGAAGCCCGCACATGACACCCATCCTAGACAGAGCTGGCTGTGGTGGGAAGCCTCAGGGCAGCAGACATGGGTGTAGCTCAGAGCAGGAGCCAGGGACGTGCACCCCACGAGTGAGCCTTTCCCCACGGAGCTCCCGGCAGGTGCATTCCACGGGAGCTGCTCCGAGCCACGGGTGTTTAACGGGGCGGTTTAACTGCAGCCAGAGGCTGTGAGGCCACTGTGGCTGTCACTGAGCGTGGCATCTGGGACTCCACTGATCTGAACCTGTCTGAAAGTAATGCAGGTAGATAAACAGCAAATAATGCAGAGAGATCAATAATGAGCAATAGGAATGGCATGGTACAGATGAGGAGGACTCAAATACTGTAGCTTATGCTTTGATGGTGCATTTTCAGTGATTTGCATCTACTTTAGCCGAGTTTTCTAAAACAAACTATATATCCATATTTTACATTTTTCAGTGTATTTTACATCTTGGCATATATTTTATATTCCATATATATTTGTGGTTATATATGTATATACCTATCTTTGAAGAGATTTCAAGTAAGAGGCTATCTAAAATAGAGTTTATCAATTTTTATTTGGAATTCTAAGTTGTAGTGCCAGTTTAGGCTTATGAATTACACTTCTGTAGAAATCAATTTTTGTAGCAATGCAGTTTGCTTTTACTAGGGAAAAAGAACAATAATCTTCTTTAACTTTTTTCTTGTTCATGATTAGAAAAAAAAATAAAAATAATATTTCATGAAATAATGAAGTAAGTCAAATAATAGCTTATTTTTTGTAAATAATAATAGAAAACAATGTAATAATAATAATAATGTAATACTACTACTATTTCTACTACTAAAAATGTAATAGTAAAAAGAATTTTTCCTGCTCCAGGGGTTTTTTTACCCTGAGAAACCATTGCTATTTGACAGTAACAAATTACTAGCAAATGCTCAAAACAGACACAATTAAAACAAAAAGGATCTGTTTGTTAAATAGAGAATTTAACTTCCTCCATTTTTTAAAGAGGCTCCATCTAGACTACATGTTGTTGTCACTTATAAGACTCAATTAGATTAAGTAGGAAGAATTTGATAGAGTTTTTCTGCTTCTTGTCACCAATAAGTCTGGTTCTAGCCCAGGGGTATCTGTATGCTGCTACTTCATTCATGGCAGACAACTTTTCAGGGACTCATGGAAGCTGTTTCTTTTTCCCCATATTTGAAACTTCTTTGTTCTTCTCAAAGCTAATTTGCGTTTTAGTATTATAGGGTTTTTTTTTCCATTTTCTGTCTAGTCATTGCTTTACCACTTCTTAATGTAATCTATTGGATTGGTTGTTTTTCTTTTAAGTAATAAACTGGACAGCAGAAATGGCAGAAACTCTGTTTACAAGGCAATTGTAGATACACATATTTGAACGAAATTACTGTGTGAGGGCTCGTAAGTCCTTCCTGTCACTTATTGCACTTATGGCATAAATTGCTTCCTGAGTAGGACTGCTTCTCTCTCATGCCCATTGAGGCTTCCTTTTTTTTTTTTAGGTTTAGAAAGTCAGGATTTTTGTGTGTATTACTCAGGCTCATTTCTCTACTGCCTAATTCTCTGTTATATTTCTAGTGTTGTACAATAAATAATTTACATGTGTAAGTAATTACATTGATTTCAGGCCATTTCTAGTAATTTGAGATGTAGTACATGGGAAAAGAGGAAAAATCTCACTTTGAGTTCAATAAGGGTTTAAAACATTTTCACAAAGAATGAGACATTGATGTGTCCAAAAAAACCCTATAAAATAGTTCAGGATTGTGAAACCTAATTCCTGAAGTTGCAGCTACATCTAGTAGTCACTTTTCTTTTCTTGAAATAATTTTTTTACAGGTTTCCTGTTCATTTGAATGCACTCATGCATGGCTTTATGCACTCATGCACGGATTTCTGAATTTTGTTGCTCTCTGACTCTTCCCGATGCCTTTGAACATAGTATAAACTATGGAAATACTCCACTATGACCATTTATCTGAAGCTTGCTCAAATGATTACCCGTCTTTTTCCTCTAGTGTTTTTGACATGTTATTGGTTTCCTGTCCAATTCCTGCCCTCCAGGCAATACAACTACTTTATATGATATCAGATGTAGCCAGGTTATTCAGTCATGTGTGCTATGTATAGAATTTGATTAAGTTGCCCAGGATTTTCAAAAGCAAATTTGACAGCAACTTTTGGCCCCATAGCCATCACACTGTTTCCAGAATGAATTCCCAAAGGAACAGGAGAGAAACTAGGGAATTTTAGTGTGGCCCAAGGCAACAAGGGAAAAAAGGGATGTAGTAAAAAGAACATGCATCTTCTTCTTTGTACACCACTAATAACTTAGGTATTACTGGAGATTTCATGGAAACATAGCTATTTTTAATTTTTTTTTTAATTACCTGAACTGTTAATTAAGCTACTCTTAGTATGACATGCTGTCTGCTTTCTGGAATATTCTATTCCTGTCATGTATGGCAACTTTGGAAAGGGATTTTAATGCTGTAACTTTTAAAGGCTTCTTATATGAGCTTGTCATTGATTTTTGGGACCAAGTTCTGCTGTTAAAGAACCTTCTTCAGAATTCAGTCCCTAGCATATAACTTCTGTTTATTTATAGGTATCCCACTTATTTGAATGGACTATCAGAAGCAATTAGTTAATTTCAAGTTAGTTTCAACTAACTTGTTAGAAACAAGTTAGTTTCTTCATGTACAAATTCAATATTTTTGTTTCAAGTTGCAGGTGGACTTGAGATAATACTTCTCCATTAAACTCACGCTTTCCTTTGAATCATTTCCAGGTTTACATTTGCAGCATGTGTGTAAGCAATGGAACAAGCAGAGCCTGCATACATGCTTATGGGCTGTCATTCTAGCAATGTTTTTAGGATACATACGACAGTCACCCTGATAGGTCTCACAGAAGAGCTCCCATTACGTTTTGTAGTACTGACCTTAAAGCAAGGATTGAATAACCTGTTTGCCTCTCTGCTACCTGATGACCCTTCTAGAACTTTCAGGATCTACAAGCACACATTGACATGCACATACAATAGAATCCATTCCAGAAAAGAGAAAATACTAAATTTGATGAGCATTGGGAAGGCAAGTTGTTAATGTGCTAAATTTTTCTTTTTCTAGTTCATTTTTCCTAAGCTGCTAGAGGCCTACTTTTTCCCCAATACTGCCTTGTTTCAACAAATGGGTCAAAAAAATAGTCATAATCTCACTCCATCTACACAAAATAATAATGGTATTTTGTGTGGAAACAAGACATATTGTTTCATAAAGCTATTGAATATCCTCTCTGCCCATGTTAAAGTTAGTCATTGTTTTTGCTGCTTATATGAAGATGCATTTCTACAAGTGCAACAAACAGTAAGATTGTCATGTTTTAAATAGGGATTAGGACTTCAGTATAACAGCAGTGAAAATAATGACAGTGTAATGATGTAGGATAAATGAAAAGGGAATATGTACAGCATTCAAGATAGTAAGTCATGTTTCACCAAAAATATGTAATGCGTTCAAAACTACATGAGACTGGAACTTTTAAAGGCATTACTAGATTCCACAGGGACCTATTCAACTATTTAGGTACTTCAATTTCAATTAAATTTGACTTTGAGGTTAGTTTGCAAATATATGAATATGACTATAAACAAATATCTGTAAAGCTGTGTATCAGTTAAAAAAAAAAAAAAAAAGAACATACTTATCTACTTACAATTTTTTTTTTTTATGCCAGGGTGCATCCTTTTGCCAAAGACTTCTGTGTGTGACAAAACTACTGAAGTTTTCATTCTGCTGAAACACTCCACTTATTCCTTAATAGCAGAAGTCTGATTATTTTAACTTAGCTTATCATGTTGTGAATCCTTGCTCCTTGGGTGCAGGAAGAACATAGAGCTTTTCACTAAGGTGGTAGAAAATTACAGAATAAATTGTCTTATTGATTATAAAAAAAGGTAGATGTTTTGGCATAAGCCTTAGAGTGAGTTCATCCATAAACCTAAACTTTTCCCTTAAAGGCTTTACATAATATACAAAGGAAGCTTTTTCAGTTTACTTAATGTTTATGGGATTCTGACCTGATTCAGAGTTGCTTAGAAATATTCTTGCTTTAGAAAAAAATGAGTCTTTGCTGGATTCAATGATATGAATATTTATTCATGGCTAGATTTTGCCTTTAGGCAAAACCTGTAGTGAAAGCTGATTCATAATTAGCACTGTCCCAGAAGGAGCCCTGGAAGGTATAGTGCCTTAGGAACAACCTTCAAGCTCAGTCTCCTTTTTCTTCACTTCCAGCTTCAGGGATTCAGTTATTTTAACACAGCACCGTTAAAAATTGATTGCTGTTCAAACACTGCATCTGAAGATTATATTCTTCACATCTACCTACCCATGTTAATACAATCACTCTGCCTACACCGCTGTATTTACATTGGTTTTGTTTTTGTTTTCCTTTAAAATGGGTAATTTAAGATTGTAATGCTTTACTCTTATTCCACTTGCAGTAAAACTGCCTAGTTTGACCTAATTTCAGAGAGGCCATATGTCTGATATGTATACAGACTTTTCTGTAGTAGCAGGATCAAGATTCCATTCCAGAAACATCCTTCTCTTTCTTCTGTCAGTTATAGTTAATCACTTCGACTGTGTTGTGATCTGATTCCAAGCACTTCATTAGTATTATTTTTCTATAGGGAAATTTGATTTTTCTTGTCATTAAAGATGAAGGACTAGGAAGAATATGAAGATAAATGAGATCAAATGCTTCTTTTGCAATTTGGAGTCACATATTTTTGAGAAACAGTTGTATTGAGTGCCTTCATTGGCATCTGTTCCTTTATCAATTGTGGTTCCTGCTTCCTGATGGCATAATACCACTCTGCTTTCTAACTTCACTCTTAGAGATTGAATTAGTGTTTATCTCTCTCCAGTAAATTCTTAATCCTTTCTTCTCTGCCAATCACTTCTCACCTGTTTAATTATTTCAGAGAAGTGGATGAATCCTCTTCATACTGCAGCTGTCCCAGCAAAGAAAGTCACTGCTTGCCACCTTCCAATATAGCAATTTCTGCCTTTGCTTGGGAAGCTAGTCAAATGATCGTCTCCTAACCTATTTCAGTCAGAGTGTTTTAGCTTTATCAGTTTAAAGAGTCATTCTTTGTTAACTTGACACATTTTTGTCTGAGATAAGCTCTGAAGAAATCACATGTTCAGTTGAATTAGCTTCTAGCAAGAAGACTGTTATAAGCAGATGACAGAAAGGATGGGATTTAGTCAAGAAATGGTAAATGCTTTCATGACTATAACTGCCAATGAAAGAGAATGCATCTTCACATCTAAAGTGAAGACCAATCTTAAAAAACTGTCCCATTTACATTCAGTTCTTTGACAGAAATTGATATTATCTGGTTTTGTGTACATGTGTGTTTGAGCAAGCTGTGTGTGCAAGCTGGAGAGCAGAGTGGAAAATCACCAGGACTTTGCATTCTCTGTATATACCTATTGCAAAGATAGACAGAATGGAAGAAACATTAATTGAACATAAAAACAACAGTGAAAATGCAAAGTTTCCAGTAGACATAATTTGACATAATTTATGCTCAAATCTTACAGGAGAAAAAGCAAGAGTGTACTAGTATATAAAACCATACTCTCCTTGCCAGTTTTTTTGCATCCTATGCTCATGGCTATTTCTCCATCTAAACATAAATATTAATAAGTATAGGATTAATAAAAAAAAAAGTGGTTTTCAGAGTATGCTGTGAGTATGCTCTTTATCTTTTATATGCATAAGAATTTAGAAAAAAGAGTGTTTTCCAGGGGATAACATAAAAAGAAACAAGTGAGAAATAAGAAACTTACTGTGGCCTATGACAAGGGAAAGTTTCAACCATGCATTTCAATATCTGTCATATTTTCAAAATTACAATACTAGTAAAAATTGCCCATACCTATATTCTGATGTTTCTGCTCAAGCTTCAGTAACTAGCATTAAGGCTAGACTAAGAAAAGAAAGGAAGGAATAAGGTGAGAAAAAGATTAGACTTGTTTGTCTTTAGTCTTAAATAATTAGGCAAATGATTACAGTTGGTGTGCAACATTTGACTCTAATCACAGTTGCTACTGCTGTTCCAGCTATTGGAAGGCTCTGCTGGGCACCAGCTCCACCATCAACCACAGTTTAGCTGCTGCAGACTGCAGCATGTGCATTGGAGACACTGGCAATGACACTGCTCCGATACCTTCAGCAGCCTGGTTCTGCATAGATATTGTTGCTTCACCTAAGCTGAAGCCTGGTTTGGGAGCACAAGAGCACAACATCCATACCATGTAGGAAAAGCTTATCCTTAAGTCCTGCCTTAAACTTCTACTTACCACATTCTATGAAAAAAAAAAAAAGGCCCCCTTTCACCCACACAAAAGCACAACCCCGTGACTGAACATATGGATGTATTTTAACTTTAAAGAGGAAATATGCTTATAGTGAGAGTGATCCATCTGGTACTTCTCCCCTGATTTACTTGCTCCTAAGTTTACTATATAATATATTCATGTGGGTGGCTTTTCATATCATCATCAGACCAAGCCTTCTTGCATGTTTTTGCACATTTATCTTTCTTCTATTTAGGATGCTTTTTAGTTCTGTTTTCCTCCCTGCATTTTCTTAAGCTGAGAAAGTCTCTATTCATGACCAACCATAAACACCATGGAAATACAATAATTTTGATTAACTCAAGCAAACCTCTCTTGGCCACGGTGGTGATGTGGACAAGCTGAAAAAGTGCTGACTGAATGCGATGTGTGCATTGCATTGCGACGGGTTACATCACTAGTCGTAACATGATGTAACCCAACGCAGCATGATGTAAGCGTCGTGATACATTGGAGATTTAAAGAAACATCAGCATTCTCTTCTCTCCCTCTGCTCATTTCCAGGAATGTACTGTCATTCATGGCCTAGTAGATAATAACCAATCTTCTTATGAGTCTGTGAATGCTCTTCTTTATTCTTATTCTTATTCTTATTCTTATTCTTATTCTTAATTCTAAATCTTATACTTAGTTACAGTAATATTTGCCCTTCTAATTATGGGCAATGCAGCCTCAATCCTTAAAAGAGCTGTTATTTTAGTTCTATGTACGTATATAGGTACAGTTGCTCTCTGTTAGTTATCATAGATTTCTGATGAAAATTTAAAAGAAAATTAGTCATGCTGTGTTTAAAAATGTTTCACAGGTCTGAAGGGTAAAAATTATTTATTCCAATTTTAAAATTGTGTAGCCAAACCATAGATTGAAATACCTTTGATTTGTATTGCCAGTTGCATGTGGGAAGCTGTGCTAGGTTCATGGCTTTTTTAAAACAAAGTTCTATTAAAACTTGGTGCATTTTTTGCAACATCACTGCAGTTCTGAATCAGCTCAGCCTGTCTTCTGTGGGGATGTCAGGGTGATTTGTCTTGCAACAATGGCTTCCTATTGCCATTGCTGCTTTCAGGACAGACTTTTTTATGTTCCTTTTATTACTGTGTCCATTCTGAAACTAAGTCAGCAGGCATATATACTGCAAATTTTAATTAACTTTAGAAACTGAGATGCAATTTTTTTTGTGCACTTGTGTACAAGTAATTGTGTTATTGGCTTTGATATTTTCTTAATTCTAAATCTTATACTTAAGACTTAAAGTCTATTTTAAGAAAAATATGAAGCATGTGTATTTTTCTAAGGGTGAACAGAGGGCCACATTTTATCCCTTAATAGGATGATATTCATTTGATGATCATAAAGATGAAACAGAGTATGATCAAATAATATGGCAAAATTTAAAGGTTGAATAAAATCAACAAGAACAAAAACAACCCTTTTAGAAACTTAATTCTAGGATTCTCTGACCCCATGTGAGAACTAGGGACAGTAACTAGTCCTTCTTTGATCGTAATATCAATTTAGCATGTGCTTTTGATTTCACTGATACCACATCTTAAATAATTATGTTGTTATAAAAGTCAGTTTTCTCCACAACACCATTAAAACTGAGGTTGAAAGTGTTTTAGGACCACACAAAATATTTTTATTTGTTCCTTTCTTTCAAATCGTCAGTTCTCTCATGAATCAGAGTAAGGAATCCTGATGGTGCGAGGTATTTCTGTGTGAACTAAACTTCACTATGATTTCTTGCCAGGGAGTTTGGTGATAGATCTATGCCATGAAACATACAATGCACCATCTCTGCCCCATAACTTTTATTTTGAACACAAATCAGTCCCACTTATCTCAGTTAAATTAGACATAACTGTGTGTTTTGCCTTTTTTGAGTTATGGTTGCCAGCTATATGGTGTAACATGCTTAAATCCTAATAACAGTACCAAATGCTAATAAGTATTTGGTATTTTATTGCATTATGTCTTTGTCACTTTTTAAAGCATTTATTGGTTTTGAGTTGTTAAAGATTAATAACTTTTAAATATATTCAATTCTTTAGAGGAATTCAACATTGTGTTTTCACAGAAAAGTTGGCTTACTTCATACGTGAGCTCTGTAAAGGAACAATTCAACAATGTTATAATTCCTGTTATTTTTTTCTGCTCTCTGGATGTAATTGAGGGTTCTAACTGAATCTTTTCACATATAAAATCATTTTTGTCTTCCATAAATATAGAGAACTGATGGAAGACTTTCTGCTATATGCTCTGTAAAAAATAATCTGGATGTGAATGTATCATTCCTGATAAAACCTGCTATACCTGGTTATTATACATTAATCTACAATATTTCTGTATTTTCTGAATAATTTCATGCTGTGCTTTGATATTCTGAGTGTTGTATTTGGCAGTTTTTTTAAGATTCTCATCGCTATGACTAGAGTAATGCCCAAGCCTTTTTCTCTGGAAGTTATGGATACTTTGGAATCTAACAATCATGTATCTGGCTCCAGTTATTGCTTCCACTGTGCATGACAATTAGTTTTTAAACATACTGCTTTAGAAGTATGTCCAGCTCTGTGCTGTTTACATTTTTTCAGAAAGAGAAGAAGAGAAAGAAGTACACCTTGTTTGAAGTTGTCTCAGACTGAGGCAGGCATTGTTTATCACCACAGACTGCAGAGTGAATAGCTCATATTCCACTAGCATGTAGATGTTTGTGCGACTAAAGTTAAAAAAATAGCTCCTTAAGTTTAAAAAACATAGCTCCCTCATTTCCCTAGGTTTATAAATTATCTTTAAATATATTCATATTCTTTCTAGCCTTGGCTCATATAGTGTCTGTGCCTGGAAAATTGTACAATATTATAATTCATCTTCTTTTCCAGACCATTAACAGAATATTAAACAATATCAGATTAATGTACAGAATATTTCACTAGACCATTAATCTTTTGCTAGTTTGAAAATTGACCTCTGGTAACAATATAACATACCCTGTGTAGCTTGTTTTTAAACCATGACATTACTTCACCTCTTTCTCTGTGAATAATTATCTTCTCAATATCTCATGGAAAAAGTTTTATGAAAGGTTTTTTTTGAAAATCCAAATAAATTTTATCAACTTTTTTTTTAATCAAGATTTCTAGCAGATCGAAGAGTGATGCTTGTTCTTTAAAGAGAGGTATGGATTATTTTCTGTGTATGTATATAAATGCTCTATGATGCTTCTAATGACTGTTTTCCTTAGGCTACAGTAACTTTTTTCTTTGATTTTAATATGTATATTATATATTTCTACTAATCTCATATAGTAATTTATTTTAATTAGACACTGAAGCATTTCACTAGCAAATCAATAATTTTATTCTCAATTCCTTTTTGGAAATAGCATACTGGTTTATGATTAATTAATCTAGGAATATAGGTGTTCGTAATTATTCTTCTGACAGTTCAGTTTATCAAAATATGGCTTAAATCTCTTTTATGCATCTTTCATTCCTGACCAGTCTAAGAGAAATGCATATTGCTGTTTCTTGTAAAACTAGACACCTAGAGAAGAAAGAGTAGAACAAGAAGAAAGTATTAACAAGAATTAAGTCAGAGAAACTGCAATAGCATTCAATTATTACTGAATGCTGAAAGATGGAGAATAACTGAAGAAAGCATGTGATTGAATTAATTTTGACATTCTCAGGTCTTGTCATGGTAAACCCCAGCCAGCTCACTCACATCCTCACTCATTCCTCCCCCAGTGGGATGGAGGATTGTATCGAAAGGGTAAAAGTGAAAAAATTCATGGGTTGAGATAAAGACAGTTTAATAGACAAAGCAAAAGCTGTGCACACAGGCAAAGCAAAACAAGGGATTCATTCACTGCTTCCCATGTGCAGGCAGGTGTTCGGCCATCTCCAGGAAAGCCGGGATCTATCACGTGTAACAGTGACTTTGGAAGACAAAAGTCACCACTGAACATCCCCCTGCCTTCCTCCTTCATGCCCTGCTTTATATGCTGAGCATGAAGCCATATGGTGTGGGATATTCCTTGGGTCAGCTGGGGCCTTCTGTCCCTGGCTGTGTCCCCTCCCAGCTCCTGGTGCATCCCCAGTCCTCACGCTGGTGGGGTAGGGTGGGGCAAGAGGCAGAAAAGATCTTGACTCTGTGCAAGCTCTGCTCAGCAATAGCTCAAACATCCCTGTGTTACCAGCACTGTTTCCAGCACAAATCCAAAACATAACCCATGCAAGCTACTGGAAAGAAAATTATCTCTACCCCAACCAAAACAAGCAGAGGTAGTAAAGTACATATTGTGGGTAGTTAAGAATAATCCTAGGGTAAAATTAATGAACAAATTAAAACATAATGACACAAAAAAATGAGGGAAAAGAAGAATCAAAGTCTTATAAGGAAAAGATAAGAACATCACTTTAGAAAGCTTAACCACTGTGAAGAAAAAGTATGGTGTCAGAGAATGTACAAAAAAGCAAAGGAAAGAAGGAAGAGTTGGAAGAAAAGAACTTGTCAGTTGATGTTGGTTTCTTGGTGTGAAAATCTGAGAGCTACTCTTGAGAGAGGGAACATTATCAATTACTTTAATGATCTTGTTTGTACTCTACGGCTGAAATTAATGAATTTGAAATCTATTTTCAAAGGCAAGAGTCTGAATCACAAATTAAGGGTTGTTACTGGAATTGCTGCTTTTTACAAAAATCTGTAATAAGCTTCCAAGGGAAATTTATGTAGAGACCTGTGAAATGAGATACTAAAATGAAATGTGGTAGAGTCAATATGGGACAGAGAAGGGCAGTGCACTTTGATCATGAGGAAAATTATAGCACCAGAGTTAAAATATGGATGACAGCAGGGGTTTATTTTGAAAGGCTAAAATGTAGAACGTTGTTTGCACAGAACTCTATATGCTATTTTGCAGAATGTCCCATAATAGATTTGTTGCAAGAATTATTAAACTTGTTCCAAACCTAATGTGTCATAGATTTTAGAAAACATGCAAAATAAAACCACAGCCCTCAGTAATGGTGAACGTGCTTGGTTTTATGCAGCCAAGATTTTTATTGGCTTTCTGGGCTGCAAGCCCACACTGACATCTCATGTCCAATTTTTTCATCCACCAGTATTCCAAAAACTGTCTCTGCAGGGCTGCTCTCAATCCATTCTTCTCCAGTCTCTACTGATACTGGATTGTCCAGAGACAGATACAGGACCTTGCACTTGGCCTTGTTGAATTTCATGAGGATCACACTGGCTGACTGTTTAAGCCTGCCAAGGTCCCTCTGACTGTCAGCCCTTCTCTTCCGTGTGTCAGCTGTACCACGCAGCTTGGTGCTGTCCGCAAACTTGCTGATGGTGCACACTGTGTCATTGGCAGAGATATTGCATAGTATTGGTCCTGGTACAGACCCTTGAGGGACACCACTGGTTACTGGTTGCCACTTGGACATTGAGCTCTTGACTATTTTTGTTAGCAGCCATGGAGGCAATTCCTAATCCATCTAAATAGCCCTTCCATAAAATGTTTATCTCCCCAATTTATCAGCAAGATCGTTGTAGGGAACCATACCAAACACCTTTCAGAAGCAGAGGTAGATGACATCCATAGCTTTTCCCTTATCCCATAATAATCATGGAAGGCCACTGGATCTGCCAGGCATAATGTACTGATGGTTTTCTTTTCCTTTCTCTACTTTCTGTGGCCAATTTTATCAGGGTTTACTGGTAAGAAGTATGAAATTACCCACAGTGGTGCCTGAAAAGCAAAACACAGTGCAAAGGACATTCTCAGATTTTTCCTCTGTTGCTTAAGGATCCACGCATGAAAGCCTAAAAAGAGTGTGAGAACTTGGCAAATGTGACACAGACACACACGTCCAACCACATACACATACAGTGGAACTAATGGAATTTGCCTTTTGGCAGCTGTCCAGCTGAGGAACAACTACTACAAAAATCACCTTTCACCTGGTGCTTTTGTTCCTTTCAAATTATGCCTCAGGAGAAAAACAGTTGGCAGAAACTGAGTGTTCTTTAGAGGGGAGGGGAGAGTTTAAAGGCACAAGGTAAGTTCATCTGCTACACCACGTGGTCCTTGTCAGGAGGCTTTGATCTTGGACAGGAGGTTTGGTTGGTGCCAGGAGGAAACCCTGACAGATTTGCTCACAGCAATCTGTTTTTGCTGTGTTTTTACATCTGATACCTTCTTCTTGTTCCTCTTAGTAGTAGGAAGGTTGGCTGTGGTGCCAGCTCTGGTTTGTTCGTGTAAGTGTATTTCAGCCCTGGTATGACTGACAGAGTAACAGCAGCATACAGGCAGGTATAATTTGGACTGATGTTGTGCCAATTTTACCTTCAGACAACCTTGCTAAATCCCTTTGTCAGTGACCTTCAACAGACAAGCTCTGTGGCTTATTTTCCTGAGCAAAACTGCCACTTATAGCTAATTTCCTCAAATAGATGGTGGGTGTTTTAAATTGTAAATTGCACTGATTGAGAAAAGGAAACATTCAGCTCTCTTCTATAGCTGAATACAAATGCAGAACTATTTTTTTTTTTTTCTGTAGAACTTGAAGGTGCATATGACAACAAATAACATCAGCACATTTACTATAATATTGCTTAAATAAATCAAAAGAATAAAAACTTGACCTGTTCCTTTTCACAAGAACTACTTATATTTAGTCAAAGATGACTGGAATTCAATTTCTCAGCAGTAGTTGCATACATAAACTGTATTATTTTATATCTAATTCCATCTAGTTAATTATAATTCCTATAAAATGCAAAATTTAACTTGCCTGTCTTCAGATAGAATAGTAAATCATATTATACAATATTGATATTATATCATTCTATTGTATTGTATAAAAAGGCACATGCCATGTAGTATTTACATCAAAAAGGGCTTTTTATTACTTGCTTCTAATTTCCTACTTCTGTCAGATAATTATAATTGAGAAGCCACTGTTATTCCTTTCTAAATTTTGAGTAAAACATGAGGCCCAATACTGCAAGTACAAAATGTGAATTATGCTTGGAACATTGTAAAATGGAAAGCCAAAATGAGATACTGGAGTTCTCATCCAGTTTGTTCAATAGACAAAAGATCTTTCCACCAGCACAGATCTATAATCCACAAATTATTAAAAATCAACTGATATTTTTAAATAATGGAGTTTACATGGATCAGATACTAATGAGTGCAGTGCTGTGTTGCTGAATTTTGAGTTTAAATCACGATTCTGACCACCAGTTTTGAGGCTAGCTTAATATAATTAATAATTATATAGCATGTATGAATCAAAATGGTCTGTGTTCTGCTTTAATATTGTAGCTAAAATATCACAGCTTCATAGTATGCTCAAAACTAATGCTTGGAAGAAGTTAAACTGTAAATAATACACAATGCTGCAGGTTTTGTCTGTACTTTCCCCTTCCTCATCCCTGTTCCCTAATATTTTTCTGAGAAAACAAAAAAAACTTACCAAGTTGATGACAAAAAGGTATTGCCAGTTGTTTGGGATAAGGACACTAGTTTCTGTTTTGAAAAGTTGTATACATTTTCAGAACTGAATAATAATGAATAAAACATTTACATGAACTTTGTGTTCAAGGTTCTATCTTATTTCCTACACATCTGTTATTCAATTCTAGGGAAAATCTTTTATGTGCCCATACTATTTTGGGAGGTGTTAGAATAATTAAATATTCATATTTCACATTTTAAAGCGTTTCATCATATACAACTTAGATCTGATTTTCCTAGAAATAGCTATAGTATATTCTATTCCATCTTTTAAATTTATACTCCTTTTATTAGCAACTTAGTTATTTGATAGTCTAATTGTTCATTTGGTTTGGTATTATTAATTCCAGTAAGATTTAATACATTGTTGTGTGTAGATGAAGATGTCATTAAAATGTGGTAGGGAAAAAAACCTGAAGACATGGTGATATGCTAAAACCAAACCAAACCAACCAACCAACCAACCAGAAAAACCCCAAAACCCACAAGTTTTTATCTCCACTGGGTGTCTCATATAGATCTTTACTTGCCTGTAACCAACACTCCCAAGATTTCCAAATAAAAACTAAGGGGTCAAAGATCCAGCAAACATCAAAGTATGGTACCAAACTATTATCTGTCACGATGGAATAAAATTGCAGTTTCACAGGATCCACTGGCATAACAAACACAATTACTTTCTGAATGCTCCAAAGGCAACCACAAATTGAACTAGTCTTCAAAATGAAGAATGAAATAGCTGCATCAAATAATTAGACGTATTCTTAAGAGCTGATTATTCAGTTCACAGCTTCCAGTGGTGCCTACAAATGTCCAAAGGGAGGATTTGCAGAAACAACTTCATCAGCACCTGTTAAATGCACACTGCGTGTGCTTGCAGTGTTCAGTTGTCTGCAGAGAGGGTTCATCCACAGTCACTTTAAATGGCACATAGGTACTTACTTCTCTTAGGTGTATTTGAAAGTAATCACCCTTTACTTATAGGTAGTGTTGAGCCAACATTACTGAATTCTTTCTGCAAATTCTACTTGTCTACATTAACTAGAGTGTAGTTGCATCTAGGCTTGGGAATTTTGACTAATAATAAATGTTGAATTATCTTTTAATTTAGAAGTTGTATACGTTATTGGCAACTTAATTGTAGTATACTCATCATGCCAACAACCTTTTTCCACTGTGCAGCTAATTGCACTCAACTCTTGTCTTACACTCACTGACTTGACAGAGCAGTATATGGCCAGTATATGGCCATGATTTTCTGGCTTCTTGTGCACCAGCAGAGCATGGGAAACTGAGCAGTCCTTGACTTAGGACAAGCATTACTCAGTAACAGCTAAAACATCAGTGTGTTATCAACATAATTCTCATACTAAATTCAAAATACCACACTGTACAAGTTACTATGTAGAAAATTAATTCTATCCCAGCTGAAACTAGGACACAGCTTTACTACATTCACACTTTCACAAGTGCATCACTTCAGCAGAGAATGTCAGCTATTTGAGGTCACTGCTATGCTTTCGTACTGACAGTGTTTCAGCTGATGCTCGCGCAGAAAAATATGTGCTTCTTTCTGAATTAATTTAACTATATGATAGTTTTATTGTTTTAATTAGTCTTTCATTATTGAATCAGTAAGCATTGCAGGCTTAGTCCAGTTTTCCATCAAATAAAGCAGATTCAGTTACACTGGAAGTGCAAGAAACACTCCTCTGTTGGAGGTCACTGAAAGGATAGGCTTCACAATGCCCTCTTTCTTTTGAGCCATTATGGATTGTTTTGTCAAAGCCATGTACTATATTTAGAAGATGGTAAGTTCTAGTTATGGTGTAACTTGCATGACAAAAACCCTTATAAAAACTATTAGTGAATTGATGTGGCTACCTCATTTCAATTTTAGTTACGACTCCTCTAAAATAATAATTATTTCACTAATACTAATATGACTGAAAACAATATGTTAAATGTTAATTCAATAGTTTTAAAAATTATTATTCTTGGTTATTTTTATTCAAAGCAATTTTAGGAGGTAAAAAGTGTGCCAAAATGAGTTAACAGGGGTTGAAATATAAAAATTTATTTTTTTTATAAGTTCTTTTCCAGGATGAATAAATACAGTCTAAGTAAATGCAATTCTTTTCAGAAAAAGAAATAACATTTAGGTGTGTTTCTTTCAGTAACCATAACATGTGTACAGTATAAGTGTCAGTGTTTATCTTCATCCTAGGCCTATTTTTAACAATCTTCTTAAAATACATTGCTTACTTCCCAAAAATGAAGTATATAGGAAAACTTTGAAGTATAGTGAAAACTTTGACAAAAGGGAAAGTAACCTGATTTTCTGTTACATAACTTAAAGTTTTTCTCTTTTATGTTTTACATGGAATAAGATCTATAATGGGTTGCTTAACAGAGAATAGTATAATCAACATGTAGACCAGCCAAAACTTCATGTAACAACACCTCTCCTGAGTAACAAATGTTGCTGCTATTTTTTTGTAAGCTCTTTTTGGTCCTAACTAGTGATCAAAATGCATATTATCTATGGAGATAGTCTAAAGATTTTCCCTACCTCAGAATCTGTGGGATATTATAATTTCGTCATTGAGTTGAATCCACATCAGCATACTGGTGTGGAATAAACTTATAAGGAAAGGAATTCCCACATCAATCACACATCTAAAAACTCTTATTAAATCATAATGAATAACTGTATTCACAACATCCCTACTTGTGAAAATTGCTTGTAGTCTTTTGTAGAGCTATATGGGACCCTAGAGTCACTCTGTGTGACAATTCATATAGTCCATTGCCCTGTATTAACTTGCTGAAAAATTTAAAGCATGGGAAACTGAGTGATGGACTGATTTAATGCACTTACTGTTGTCCAAAACATCTTGTGGGAAGCACATAATTTAGAGCATGGAGTAGTCATTATTTCTCTCTTTATTTGGTAAGAACAGTATTCAGCATACTGTCATTTGTACAATATCATCCCACTTTCGTTGTACATGGAACAGTTAATGCCCAGAAAGATGCAAGCAATTTTGTTTTCTGAAACAAAAAGGTTTGTGTAATCATGTAACTGAAACCTATAGGCAACATAGAGTACAGAGTTGAGGTAATATAACAATCACAAATTTTTTATGCAACCTCTTTTTCAACACCAGAATTTTTCTTTTTCAACAGATTTTTATATTGGTTCTCTGAAACTATTTGAAAAAAGCTTGTGAAACAGCATTTTCTTTTTTTATTTAATCCTCGCTAATACATGGAACACAAAACTGTAGGGATTTCAGCTGATCTTCCTTACAGTCCATCCAATTATGGATATCAAACAAAATTGTCCTTTAATTATCTTTTCCTGAAAAGGAACATTTTCTGGATATACAATAACATCTATGTGTTTCCTCTGGAATCCCAGTAATTTTTTTGTGTGTTGCAGCTGGAATGATTAAGAACATGAATTAAATGATGTTGCATGTTCCTTATTTAAATGCTGCTGCTTTACAGAGCTAGCACTTGCAACCCAAATGGTTTTGTTTTGTTGTTATTAATGGCATTAGGATAATGGCTACTTTAATTGTGTGTCTTCTGCTGTTCAGTGATAATATAGGAATTAAACCAAAACACATTTAATTTCATTCAGGCAAATTTAAGCAAATTTCTGAGCTTTCATTGAGTTTCACATTGAGAACTTCCTAGAATAATAGGAATCTAAGTCTTCATATTATTAAGGAAAGAGATAGATGGCATCTAATTTAAGGCTAAGGACTGCATTGAAATCATTAAATATGGCTGTTTGCTGGAGTTATATACATTGTTGATGTATTATAACTTAATCTAAACATTATTAGGGGAAGGGAGTGCCAGAAAATAAAACTGGTTTCTTTCTGGAAACTCATTAGCTGCATAGAGCTTTTTCGTGTGAATTTATGTGTACATATTTGCTCACATATGTACACCCACACACAGTTACACACACATGTTGCCATTTTTCAGTAAAGAGTTAAGAATGATAGTTATTTAAATCTAGGCAATATGAGTATATTTTTCTTTCTTTGATTAAATGAACAGACTTCCAAACAACAGGTATACAGATATATTGCCTGCTTTTACGATGTTTACTAACATATGGGATCCACAGTCAACTTCTATGTCACTTTAACAAGCTGAAATTCTAAACAATCATTTTCCTCCACTCTATTTGAAGTGTCAAATGCCTAATTTGATCTTTCTTCAGCTGCCAAATTAGAACTTCTTGTTGCAACTATAAAGGAGAGCCTTGGCCATAGGGATGAGCCAGGTACAGTGTTACGACAGCCAAACTGCCCCACTCATGAACCCATTTTTTTGGACATGAAATGACTCTAGTCTTGCACACTAGGTGAGACTCAAAGCAAAGTTATCCCACCAGTATTAGGAGAAATGCTGAAAGGAAATTTTGCTTTTCTAATGCTCTTTTGAGACTGTAATGAACTGTTGACTTGACCTGATTGTAAAATTATAATAGTTTTCATGGGATGGGAAAACAAGAGCTTTAGAGTTCTTTTAAAATGGCTGTATAAATAAGACATATCACTGACTATTTAATGACTATTAAATCCTGTATTAATCTGGTTTGAGCTGGAAATTTCCAGAAGGTTAAGCATGTGCTATATGAAACTGGGAGGTCATACAACTAATAATGTCTGTGTGATTTCTGAAAACTGAGCCCTTTTCCAAATTTAAATGGGGTCAAAAGGTATACTATGTGACAGATGGAGCAATTGCATATAAAATGCAAAGAAATGGCATCAGCTTAAGTTATGGATGATTTTTTGCTGCCTTTAGAGGCTTCAGAGTGAATACCTAATATGCAAGCCTGGTAAACTGCATGCATGGGACCTGCCTGTGTTACATATATGTGATTCATATTATCTGAATGGAGGAAGATGTAGCATAAATTGTCAATACAACTGGGACAACTTACAAAACCAGAAAATCTGTTTCTGAATGAGATTTTTGTTCATTATTCAAAGGAAATGTGAGCCAGAGGACATGCTTACAGCAGGGTGACTTCTTCATTTGTAATAGGTTTGTGTATGGCACTGAGAACAAATCTGGGAATACAGGATGACTGTACATCCATAGATCAATGAAATCAACTACTTTTTAATAGTTTATTAACACAATGATCAGTGTTTAGAAATCAAAACCTTTCAGAGATGTTTGCTGACTTACTGTTCACAACTGCATTGCATACAGTGCTTCTTAAAGAAAAAAAGTAGCCCACCCTTCTTTGAAACCCTTCTTTGTCATGACCATATTGGCTGGAGCTGTTTTCAAAACAGCTTATATATGTATATATATTTATATGAAAAAGAAGCAATTTGTGTCAGACAAAAATCCTTCGCAAAAGGTTTGACAAAGTTCAGCAATACATTGCACCATGCTCTTTTCACTCAGCAGGGAATAGAATTGTAGGACAAATGGAAAGAGGTCACCTGGCCTTTAATATATGCATTACAGTCACATCTTTTTCTAGTAATTGTCATTAAGAATAAGATTTTTCTAAAAACATGCACCTTTATACAAATGTATTATTCAGTAGAGCTATGCTATCTACAGCATATTTAAGATATTTAATTAAATAGTTCCTAGCCTTGGCCTTTTGGGAAAAAAAAAAAAATTCCCATCCTATTTACATTTTGAAACATTTTTCTTTGTTACTTTTCAGAGTCATGAAAAGTAAAACACAAACTTTACAGACTAAGAACTCTGGTCAAACACCAGGTTAGTCAATAGAGATACTCAGGGAATTCAGTCTTTAATGCACTAAATCATTACTACTCCTGCTGGATCCTGGGTTGCTGTTGAAATTTACCATCCGTGTTTCATGTGGGATGAATGAGTAAACAGTTCTTAGACTGCAAAAGGGCCAAATGTTATAATACAGTGATAATGTTTACTTGGTGTATGGGAACTGAAGGTTAAAAATACTGCTCTTGTGATTTGGGATAAGGAGAATATGAGATATGGGGAAAAAATTGGCCCAACCCTGAACACTCACAAAAGAAGCCCGAAAGCAGAGGGAAGTGTTGATCTGTGGGACAATCAGCTGCTGCAGGCAGGCAATTTGTCCAAGCAATGGGAGTTTCTGAGTCATTATTCCATTCAGTCTCCTAGATTAATGCAACCTTAAACTGACCTTAGAGGCATAGTGACTTTTTTATCTTATGACAGGGACCGCCATATTTTTTAGAAGTTTAAGGACAAATGAATTGACATTTTTAATAAAAAACCACAACATGGTTGGAAAATTTTTGCTCTCTGTGTGAAATAGTATGTTTCTGGAAGCCTGTATTTTTGGAAGATTCATATAATTTTTCTAAGCAATTCTCCGGAGTATTTTAGGTGGTTTTGGAGCTACTGAAATAATTCCAACAATAACGTCTGTTCTCCTCAGGCTGTTTCATGCTAACAGTATTACTCACATGGCTTGTATCAGATATAGTGTGGCCAGCAGGACCAGGGCAGTGATGGTCCCCCTGTACTCAGCACTGCTGAGGCTGCACCCCAAATCCTGTGCTCATTTCTGGGTCCCTCACTGCAAGGAGAACATTTAGGCACTGGAATGCTCTGTTATTGAAGGATATCAGAGGTGGTGAAGGCTCTGGCCACAAGTCTGAGGAGCAACTGAGGGAGCTGGGGTTGTTTAATTTGAAGAGTATGAAGCTCAGGGGCTATTTTATTACTCTCTACAACTACCTGAAAGTAGTTTGTAGCCATGTGGGGGTTGGTCTCTTTTTCCAAGTAACAAGGCATAGGGTGACAAGAAATGGAATCAAGTTTCACCAGAGGTAGTTTAAATTGGATGTTGGGAAAAAACTTCTTCATGGAAAGGATGGTCAGGCATTAGAACAGTCTGTCCAGGGAAGCCATTGAGTCACCATCCCTGGAGGTACTTAAAAGATGTAGATGTGGCACTTAGGGCCACAGTTGGACTTGATGGTCTTTTTCAGCCTTAACAATTACATTATTTTATCACTGGTATGCATAGTATGAAAAAAATCCAATGTGATAGGAACACAGAAACCTGGTGTGAGAGCTCATTGATGTAATCCATCTTACCAGATCTCAAAATGAATATAAAATCCTCTCAAACCCAATAACTTAGTTACAAAAGTGTGTTCCAGTTGCCAATAGGCAAATGATTGTTTCACATGTAGGAGAACGAGCATTCCCACTCACAATGTAAATAAATACATACTAAGTTATAGTAATTTCTTCTGAAAATGTATTACAACATGACATTTTACATCTTTGAAGAACATAAAAAAGGAATAAGTGATGTTTCAAATATTACAGATAACCTTACGTCACATACCTTGTTAGGTGATACATCCAATGGCATGGTGTGAGCACATTTTCTAAATTCTCATTACACTTGTGTTGTTTTCTTTGGAAGTACACTGAGCCAGAGTCACACTGGGAAGTACAGTAAAGAGAAAATCCTTCCAATATGTTATGATACGTGTACAGAAGGTTTTGGGGTGAGATAGTACCCAAACTAAAATGTTTTGGGACACAATTACTTCTTTTACTCAAAAATGCTTGAAATAGGGATTACAGTCCTAATAATTGTACTCACAGTTTTTGTCTACAGGTACTGCATATATGGGGTCACATTGATTTTGATTTTTTTAATTCATAGGAATAAAAAATATATGGTAGTTGATTTTATATTTGCCATACGACAATCATATTTTTTATCAAACAATTAAAAGACTACCTCCCTGGGGAAACTAGTATTGAAATTTGTTATCTGCATTCAAACTTGTGTCTGTATGTATTCATTGTCTTTAAATAATATTTCTTATAAATATTTTACATGCATCAAAAATAGTTTAAGGGCAAGGTTGAATACTTCGTTTCTTTAAATATAAAATTAACTTTATTTGTGTATCACCTCAGAAAGCATTCAATGTTCATTGGGCTATAAGTAATTTGGAACAATACTGAATAAAAGGACAAAATGCAGATGGTGACTGAGATTATGAGCCTGTATCTATTACTTCTGAAAGAAATTAGAGATTAGAGAACATCTATATTTCATTGACAGAGATATTTTGCCTAGTTGTTTATGTACTGGATATATATAATGAATCCACTGGTGTACTGCATAAACAATATCTTTTGTACAACAGCATTGAAGATGGAGACTTTATATGGAGATAGAGTATCAGTCACTGCTTTTCACATTTTTGCTCACTAATCATCATCACTGCACACATAGTGGCAGTGCTTCCAGAAAATGCCTGTAGAAAATGTGTATCTGGAAGACAAATAAGACTGATTTCAAAACTGTATATATTAAAAAATCTTAAATACTTTAGCAATAATAAAGACATTCTGTCTTACCATCATGGACTAAGATTTAATTGAAACCTTGGATTTTAAGGGATATAAATATAGTTAAAAAGTAGAATTTAAATAGGAAAAATAAAAGGAGTAAATAATATTTATTTAAATATGATGCATCTGTGACAAATTTAGACTTCATACATAAACAAGTTAAAATATACTGTTCTTTTTCAACATGTCATGAAAAGGCACTTCAAAATAAAGAAAATTCAAGAAAATAATGATTAGCATCCTTAGACCATTTTATTTCTTTAGTAGCTATGTTAATTTCTAAGCTAAATTATAAATTGAGTTTCCTATTCATGTTTCATTCCTTATCAAGTAACTGTTTACATTACAGAGGGCTACTTGCTAAGGGATTAAGCACAGTATAATAGAATGCTAGGTGCAAGGATAGCTTGGTGTATTTTCACTTTTTTAGGCAGAAAACAGAAATATTGCCCGAGGATGGGGATGATGAACACTATGTTTATTTCCTCTTGCTCCCATAAGCACAGGCTATGACATGTATGAGCATAAATGTTTATGTGGGTGTGTGCCTGTGTGTGTGTGTGCATGTGTACACCTCAAAAGTATTTTAAGAGAGCATATTGAATACAAATTAAAATATATTCTTTGCTAAATTGTCTAATAAAGAAATGCAAGTTCTTTATCATGGTAAGTAAATGTTTTCAGTCATCATCTAGGTTTTTCTAAAGAGCATGAAATGTGGTGTATTTTGAACCAAGGCTGGTTTTGGATCAATTTCATGTCTGAGACGGAGTCAACTCTGTTTCACTTTTGTTTACAGTCTTGTTTTAAATATCTTTTTGCTCATATGGGAAGCAAGATTAAATTCTAAGGAGGTCTTTATGGTTTGTCTTGGTCCAGTCAAGTTGTGTAAAACGCAAAGGATCATTTTATTTGCATTAGTTCCATCCAAAATTCAGGTTGTGGCTATTTCTTAATAAATTCTAATGAGGATGAATAAAATGTTAAGGCATTGAAGAGAGTAACTGAAGGCATTATTTCCACAAGTTTACAGAACAGAATAAAAAAAATTGCATTTCTTATGTAAAAACATAATTTGGTGATTTTTGACATACTTTTTTGGTTTATATTATTCTTTTTAATAGCACATTAATTTGTTTTTTTTTTGCAGAAATCACTTTTAACTAAAGTACTGCATTGTCACAGAATATGATACATTTTTTCAAATATTTTCAATTTGTTCTTCTTGACATTTTATGTTTATGTGCAGTTTGCATCTTTTTTTGTTTTTCAATTTCAAATATAACAGATTTTGACATTTTTGTTACATTTTTTGTACTAGTGGTTTTTTTTATTTTTGAGAACCTACTGGTTTTGAATTCTCTTTTTTCCCTTTATTCTCCTCCTCAATATGATCCCAGGAGCCAACACAAAGAAAAGCGCAGATGATATAACCAGTAATGATCGTGGTGAAGATGAAGGTATTTTTTGTTTTTTCAAAGCCTGACCCTGATGCATGAACATAAACTTTTCAATTTTTGTTATAATAAGAATGATTATTGTTATTATTATTGCTGTTATTTCAACATGATTTTTAGTCCCTTATTTGCAGAAGCTCACATCAGTGTGCTTCTTTATTTTCTTCTTTAGAATTTGCTTTGATTGTTTTTCTTTTTAAAATCTAAATTACCATTTAGATGACTGCAGTTCCTCCGTGACATAGGTGTAAAGTTTATTCCTAAATATGTGTGAAGTGAGTAACATAAATGTTATTTGAAACCACATATTTTTTCCCCTCTATTCTTTCTCAGGTTGAGAAAATGGAATTTAAAAATATGCATGTGTTCTTTTCCCTCCTACACATTTTGTATATTCACTTGTTTGAAATTCATTAAAAAACTCACATATATCCTTCCTTTCACTTCCACTGTTTCCCCAGCGAACATGCTGTACATTGATGCAGTTGAATTGTGCTTTGTCTTTGCTATTTTTATTTACTTATTTATTTTTTTTCTCACAGGATGTGGTTTATTTCAGGACAAAAAAATAAAGGAAGCTGTTGATGTTGCTTTATTGTTTTTTTTCCTGTAATCAGCTAGCCTCTGAGACACATTCATTCTGACTCTGACCACATTCCCACTGAAATCAGTAACAATCATGTTCATTGACTTCTTTCAAAGTTGGATTTGGTTTCCTGAAAGGAAATGCTAAAAGTTCACAGTGAAGTACCCCAAAAAAGTTTTAGATGGAAACACAGGCTTTTTCTTGCCTTGACGCAACAAATCTATTTAGGATGCACCAAAATAGAAAGAAGTCATGAAATCTTCCTCTAATCTCACCCTTCTTTTTCATTAAAGTTACATTGTCAGTTTACATGTATTTACCAAATGAAGAAAAAAACCCTTTTCAAATTAAATGAAAAGATAAAAACTCTGGGTAGTTTATAGGTATGGCTTCAAAGCAACATGTTTATTAATCCTCTCATGCTTGGCCAATCCAAAGTGTTTTTCCATGTCTTTTTTCCTGTTTTCTCCCGTCTGACAAAATTTCAAATCCCTTTGAAATACATGTCCTCTCTGTTTCCTTTAGAATCATACGCACTGCAGTGAGGATACTATCTCCTCTTTTCCTGGGAGTTCAGGTCTATTGTAGCTACTCTGTCTATATATAAAATACCGTAATAAAATCCTCAGGTCTTTGATTCACACTGGTTGCCCTGTACTCCACCACCTTCACTGCTGAATTATACTTTTTCTTACAACACAGAAATACTATGCAGAGTACTCTAAAATTACTCTGTTGTTTTCTGATTATCACCTTCCTACTTCTGTGCAACATAAGCTTTTTTCAAATGATAGTGTTATCATTTCTGAAGTTAATTCTGAAGTTTCAAATTCTGAAGTTAATTTTAAAGTAATGGACAAATAACAAGCAAAACCAAAATTGCTTTAATAATAAAGATAAATCCTAGATTATGAACACATTATTATTCAGCCTTTTTTAAAATTTATAAAATGTTAGGATTTCATGATTAACAAGGGTATCCACTTTAGATCTAAACATATAAAGCATCAAGCTAATTTCTTTTATGTTGAAGATAATCATGTTCCCATTGAAGGAGAAGGAGAAACCTTCTGTTGACTTCATCAGTGAAAGATTCAACCCTGAGGTAGAACTAGGTAATAAGAAAAGATTAAATACAAAAGATTGTGCCATGAGACTCTGGGGAGAGAAGGGAAAGGTAATTCAGCAACACAAATAATTCTGTTAAATAATTGCTGCTTTCAGGTTTTTTGAGAGCTTAGCTGTGCCTTCAGAGAAGAAACACTTTTATGTACTTTGATGCAAATGCTGACAAAAAAAATGGATCCAATAGAATGCACCTCATTGCTTTAAAGGATCTGTTTAATTACTGTACTAGTCTTATAGTCACAACAATTAAAACGATCTTATCACAAAAACTTTTGTTGTGCTGCTGCAGTACAACATTTAAATACAACATGTAAGGATGTATCTTTTCATGGAAAGGGGGCAGAATCAATGACGAGCCTTCAACTCTTAAAAGCAGACAGGTGTAGATTGCAGCTTGGACATTCCTGTACTCAGCTAGAAATTAGTGATATTTAAGGTAGTGTGTACACATGAGTAATGCAAAAGTGGGACATAGGAATGTGACAGTCAAAATTTACCTTTAAGTATGCTCTAATTAGTTCCATGTATATAAAACACTGACTATCTGGTACCTCATTGCTGATCACATTTTTTGTACCAGTATTTCCTAATAAGCTTGAGGGGAGGGAAGATGTTTGGAAGGCTTTCAAACCCAGATCCCTCACCTGCAGGTATTTAACTCAGCTTTTTCTTTGTCCACCTCCCTTCTCCACTCTTCAATATATGCCTATCCAAAAGATTTTCTTCAAAACCTGGTTGAATAATCAGAGTCTCTGCTTTTCCTTTTATGTTGTGCTATATGCTTGAAAGAAGTGCTCTGATTTCATGCAGATACACTGAATTATTTGTAAAAGATTTGTATATCTAATGACAGCTTGCTTAATTGCCCTCTACTTTATAAAGGAGCTTAACCTCTCTTCACATTGTTTTTGTAGAGAACATAAGTTCCAGATTTAGGTATTCTGAATCATCAGTGGCATCAAGAGCCAAACTTTTTAGATTAATCTGTTCCCAAATATACTGCAATCATTGATTAGCACATCTTTATAAATCACTATTTAATCTGTAATATCAATTTCATTTAACTTTGTTAGATTTTTTTTTTAATTTGGTCAATTTCATTTAACTTTCTTTTAGACATAAAGACTCAGCTGTTTACCTTTTTAAAAGTAGTTAGGAATTTTCTACATATACAAAATATCAACAATACCATTAACTGAAGACTGTTCTTTGAGGCTTAGCTGCTACCAGACCAGGCAAAGTGCAACACAAAATACACAGTTTGATTTAAATACAAAGAAATCTGGGCCATGAATTCACACAAATCCTCTCTGTTTGTTAAGTCCTAGGAACTTTGTTAGATGGAACAGTCTTCTGTTACATCCAGAAGATGTTTTCTTCTACCAGAACAGTTAGATTTTGTGATATTATCTCTTACTGAACTATGGGAATATGATTTCAATATTTATGTCCCATGAGAAATGGGAAAGTATGGATCATTACTATAATTTTATTATTAGATGCACAGATATTTAGATATTTCTAAATTGACATGTATTTATATATCCTAAAAAAGAGTATTGAGTGTTTTAGAATACTCAATTGAATTGAGTATTCTAAAAAAAACAAGATTATTTCATAATTTGCTTTTTTTTAGGTTTTAAGACATTTCTTTTGAAATTAAATTTCCTGTAATACTGAATGCATTTGAAGTGTTCTGAGACCATTTTAGAGGAAACCGTATTTGAAATTTTAAATTATAAATATTAGGCTTGTAGGATGATCCTGAACTGTGTAAGCTAGCGGGTGTAGTGGTGGTGACATTGAAAACATAGGAAGTAATTAAGACTATTTTTAGCACTGTTAAAAATTGCTAATGCCATTTTCCTTGTGTTTTTATTACTTTATTTTGTTTTCCTTACTTGAATTTTTTCAGACATTCATGATCAGAACAGCAAGAAACCCGTTATGGTCTACATCCATGGTGGATCTTACATGGAGGGTACTGGAAATATGATTGATGGCAGCATTCTTGCAAGTTATGGAAATGTCATTGTTGTCACTATCAATTACAGGCTGGGGGTTTTAGGTAAGTTACTCTTTTCTTCATAGAAGTATTTGATTGCTGAATCATTCCACTGATCATAGATATTTGTCTCAGCTTTGATTTTAGAACAATCTCAATGATGGATTTTGAATTCTGTCCATTTTTTATGGAAACTGGGCTAAACTATATTATTTTTGACAACTGCCTTCACCTTAAAAAGAAATGACTGGAAATGTGTAATGTTTTGAGAACTGGTATCTTTTTCTTAAATAATTTCTATTCCATGTTTAAAAAAAAAGCAAAGAAGAAAGTCAATCAAGAATGAGTCCTCACAGTTTTAAACCAGTTGGTAATGGCAAGAAGAAGGAAAGTGTTATTATTTATCTGTATTTATTATTTTTTGTGTGCAAATTGTTTTTTTAGAGATACATACAAAAAATAAAAGGCTATATACACTGATGGAATTCGTGTTGCAGGTAATAGGCAATCCAGGTGTTTTAAGGAGTACAGTGACATTATCTTCAAAGAGATAAGAAACTCCATAATCATAGTTCATAGCATGTACCAAACTTTTGTCCAAAATAAGGTATATTTATTTGAGGTTCTGCTTTTCTATAGAAAAATAAAATCTAAAAAATGACAGAAAATGGCAGACATTAGAAATACTTGTTATCTTAGTGAAAAAGCTTATAGTTTGTATAGAATAGCATACAGAATGCTCAAATGCTCATATTTCTGGCATTTTACGTACACAGGGTAAGGTACAGTCATTTTGTTTGTATGTCTTTTTACAAGGATTTTTGATCTTGTTTTTCTTAATGGCACAGCTGATCTATATTCATGTCATGTACTGTTTTGGAACACAGAAGACTACTTTTGCTGGGTTATTCATGTTGTTCATGTGTTTCAACAACTTTACAGTTCATCAGAGTACTGAGAATTCTTTTCTTTTCCCTGATTTTGAGTATTCATTAAATACAAAAGAGTATTTTTTTCTATGATGGAAACAGATTTAAATGTAAAGCCAGAAGTACTAAAATGATATCTTGGTATACTTATGCATGCAGTCTTGGTACTCAGAAACACCCAAACAAACAAACAAAAAAAACCCCCAAAAAAACAAAAACAAAGGAAACAAAAGCAAAAAACCCACAAGAAATGAACAAACAAAAAATCAAAAACAAACAAAAAAAAGACAAAAAAGGAAGAACTGAAGACATAAGAAAAATTGTGTCAAACAGCATGTATACTCAGAATCTTGGCAGTAGTTATTTATCTGTAAAAATGATTATTTCACACATCTATTTAAAAAGTTTACTCTTGGTTTCTTAAAACTAACATTGTTGGAGGATACAGATGAGTGTAAACCACTATAAGTGGTTTAAAATGTTTCACTGTCCCTCTGTAATTTATAAATCTAACGAGAAAAGTGCAATATTTGCATTGGAGAACTCCTATTTTTTGTATTTATACTGATAACAAACAAAATAGAAAGAGTCACAATACTGTTTTTTTTAAATTGCGGCATTCAGGAAAAAAGGCACAGAACACAGGCATTTGTATGAGAAACAGAAAAGTAATAGTCATCAGGATTTTAGATGTATTAGGAAAAATACAGCGACATTAAATATTGCTTCTCAACAGTGGTAAATGTAACTTTCAAGACTGTATGGAATTTAGTGTTTACTATAAAAATTAATGTTTGAATTAGAAAAATGGAACATATTCAGAAAATGTGTACACACTTAAAAATCAGAGGAATTCTGTTTTATGAGCATACTTACATCTTTTCTTCCTGGGTGAAATGTAAATGTGATCATTGAGAACTCATTATGTTCTCCCTGGACATTGGAAGATATTAGGCGAATTCCATGACTTGCTTCATAAGTTAAAAGAAAAGAAAAAGAAAACACAATTTTTTCTTCAGAAAAACAACCATGTGGAAAACAAACATGACTGTTCATAAGAGTTTAAAGAGTAGTGTCATTATTATGACATACGGTTTGAATATTAACAATATTTGTATCCATTTCTTCTAGTCTGGGTTACTGAAGGTCTTATTTCCGTAAATCTGGTGTGTTTCAATGGTGTTTGATTTGTAAGTGCATACACAAAGTCACATACAAACCTGTTGTTAATGACAGAGATGTGTAATTCCATCACTCTTATATCACCCTGTAATGAAGGAATATACATTGAATTAATCACAGTACTGAATTGCTGGAAATGCCAAATTCCTATGGAAAATTCACTTGAATGGACATGAATACTGGATCTTATACTCTCCATAAATGTTAGTACTGTTCTTGAGGCACATTAAATTATTTTTCTTTCAGTCTATAGTGTGTCATTAATAGCAGTAGATAGAAAAAGTATTAGGACCACATAGATAACTACTGGATGATCTTAGATAGACAAATCATAGAACCAAGGAATGGTTTGGTCCAAAGGTTTGGACCTTCCAAGACCATCCCGTCCAACCCTGATGCCGTGGGAAGGGACATCTTTTACATCAGGTTGCTCAAAGCTCTGTCCAACCTGACCTTGAACACTTCCAACGATGAGGCATCCACAACTTCTCTAGGCAACCTGTTCCAGTGTCTCCCCACCCTCATAATAAAAATTTTTTTTTGCTCCCTGTCCTACCACTGTAGGCCTGTTTAAAAGTTTCACCATCTTTCCTGTAAGCACCCTTTGTATATTGCAAGGCCCCAATAAGGTCTACTAGGAGCATTTCCTTCTCCAGGTTGAACATTCCCAGTTCAGCTCCTCTGACCATTTTTGTGGCCCTCCTCTGGACCTACCTTAACAGGTCCATGGCTTTCTTGTTCTGGGGACCCCAGAGCTGGATGCAGCAGTCCAGGTGGAGTCTCACAAGACCAGAGTAGAGGGACAGGATCACCACCATCAACCTGCTGACCATATTGAAAAATTCAATACCGTAAAACACAGAAGTACTAAATCCCATGATGGTCCCCATCCCTCACTACATGCTTTGAGCATTGTGTAATTTTTTATTATACATATAAATTTTTCAAAAACTGATTTGAATTTTCAAAATTCCAAAGCTATTTATAGAGTTATTTAACAAAAATAATAGACAGTTATGATAGTGGGAGGGAAAATAGATATCCTAATTAAAAGTATGTTCTAGTGTTAACAAAAAATGTAATGGTTTGAATGACCTGACTCAGTCAATCTAGATACTGCTCAATTCCTCTTTATTATCTACATTCTTAGTCTTTGTGGATATGCTTTTAGAAGTAGCAACATCTTTCCAACACAGCTATAAGCACTCTTTTAGTGCCTTTTTCAGGATTATGTAGGCAGGAAAAATACACAAGAGGGATTTATGTTTAGTGTCGTTTTACAGAGACATGACCTGAATCATCTGTCTCATGGTGAGATTTCAATTTGCTGTATCTCCGTTTAGATTGTATAACAGCAGAAAGTAAACCTGACAACTCACCCTCCCTAAAAAAAAAGAAAAAAACAAAATCCAAAACGAAAACAAAACCTCAAAACAATAAACTCAAAGTCCTATAATATTTCTTTATGCAGTGAAATTCAATCACAGTGTTACACATTTTCAAGAAAAAAAGCTTAAGCAATCTTTAAAAAAGTTGCCCTATTCAAAGTGGAATGTTATTTTGTGACATATTAAAGACAAAACCAGAGATGATTTATAGAAATATGAATCAGGCATTTGGAAGCCAGAATCTTATTACTGAAAAACAAGAAAAACAAAACCTGAGATGAATTCTAGAAATATGAATGAGGTATTTTGGAAGGCAGAGCTAACTGAAACATCTACTGAAATAAAATGAGACACACTAAGAGTTCAGAATTGTAAAATTGATTTAACATTTCCAAGACCCCTTGCAATTTAACATTTTCCTCCTCTTAGAATTCTAAATCATGCCGATGAGAATAGACTATCTCTCATCTATCTGCCTTTTTGACAATAAGCATCCATTTTAAGTACTCTGTCTGAAAAGGCTGGACTTCCTTTTAGCTGAAATTATATCCACATGCAATTATAATCTCTACAAGTAATCATATTAGACAGTGCAATATAAATCAAGTTTACAAGGAAGCTCCATACATCTTCAAGTTAGTGAGAACCTTAGCTTGTTCTGTTTCACTGAGTACCTGTTGTGCAAATTACAACACTGACAAAGTGTATGTTGTAAATGAACTGCTTAGGATTTGACTATTATAGATCCCTTCCAACTGAGCTACATTGAGTTCTGTTCTATTCTATTCTATTCTATTCTATTCTATTCTATTCTATTCTATTCTTTTCTATTTCTATTTCTATTTCATTCAGCAGTAATCAGATAAAACAAGCAGTATATGACCCCATGGGCCAGATTCTTGTGTACACTACTCTGTAAGATGTTGAACTTTATCTTCAATAGTGTAATTGCTGCACAGAACAACTCTGTATTTTGAATTTTGATACACAGATATCTGTTCCCTTTGTGCCTCTGGACAGCCCTTCTGTACCTCCAGTGTGTGTGATGCCACTAGTACAGGAAACCTAAAGGTGGTCTCCTGGTAGAAAAGGCCAGAGGTTATAAAACATGGGAATGACCCAGGAGCTGGAATGTGCTTAAGTAAATTGATTTCATGCTTACACAGAAAGGAGGTTTATTTAGACTCATTAAGCTTATTGTGACTGTTTCTATTGCTGAAGTCAATACAAACTTCTCTACATTGCCTCACTTTTATTTCTAAGCTTCATGCAGATTTCCTGGACAGTTTGGTCCCTCATGTTTCTTCTCAGTTGGCTAACAATTTTTAGGTAATGTCAGTTTTCCTAGCTGATTTTCTAGTTCAGTGTAATTCCTAAATTCCCAGAATGACACCTGTTAATCCCACTGCTATCAACATATTTTTGTAGACATTGCAAATATGATCTTTAATTCTTTTTTTTTTTTTNCTTTTGGTAAAACTTACATTTGTCTCATATTTTAATTCTATTATTACAGTCACAGAAATTGTATTTGTGCAAATGCAGCTCATAAGCTCTATTAATATACCATTTGATTTAGACTCTTCCATTTCAAGTATCAGAAGCAACAAATACTTAAGTTACAGTGTCATCAGAAACTATGTGTATACTCATAGAGCTTCTAAAATTAGGTATATTGATTGTTGAAATGTAATTGTCAGAAGTGGAATTTAGCAAGAAACTGTTGACAGAGAGTTCCTTTTACCTAAATGCAACAAAATCCACTTTCTCCAGGCTTGATGGATTGACACAGTTGACTAAGACAGTAGAGTATGGTCTTATGAAATAATTTTTTTCATAGACTATATAGTAAAACAGAACAAAAATATACAAGACAGTGTAAAAGGACCCTTTGGGCCTGATCTGTGAGCCAGTTACTAAGCCAATGCATTATGTGTTTACCCATCTGTGTGCTGGACATATTATCCAGAATGATCATGTGAGAGACATACTTTCAATACTATTATGAAGATTCTGGCTGGCTAAAAGAAATGCATGTTAAATCTATCATTTTGTAGGAGATAATATTTTATACAGAAATCAGAAGGAAAAAAAAGAAAAAATGAAAAGTGTAACTTAATTTAACCACACCTTGGAAATGAGCCTGTTAACATAATCAGAATGGCAATAGTGTGTGTGTGAGGTAAATGTCATTACATTGCTCACAAGGAGACAGCAGCATCTTGAAGTGGTTACAAGTGTTAAAAGATGCATGATTGCACCAGCTCTTGGAATGACAGAACAAAACAAATGCATTTTTCCTGAATTATTTTATACCTCCCATGTAATTCCTTGCAATTAGAGCCTGGCCGACACTGAAGGATAAAAATACCTTTTCTGCTTTACAATATTTATTCACACAGTATATGAATATACAGTATAGACAGCTAAAAACATGCTTCCAGTGTGGTTTTGGAGTTTCCATTTTAGAACAGATGGATTTTTTTTTTGCTTTAATATCTCCAAAAGCCTCTGTAAAACATCTGAGAATATTGAATGAATAAAGCTTTTCTGGTGATGGATGTTAAGTGCATTCTTTAACAGATATTTTCAGGTAAAGATTAACAGCTGAGAAAGGCCATCCATTTTCATCTTTTCCCTTCTGCTTTCTAATTGAAAATTATGGTTTCCTTTAGGAAAGCAAAATAATGTGTCCTTTTGGCTTTCATTAGTGCCAAGTCTCCTGTGCTAGCACTTGTTCATTTAAAGCTCACATTGATTAGGAGAAAGCATAACAGTACTGGATGCAATAAAATTACTGTTGAAAAAGTGAGAAGGACAAAATGATTTAAGGATTTTCCATTTTTCTGCTCCCCATTTTCATACCATCTGTGGATTGTCTTATATAAGTATCCTAAAAAAACAGAAGGTACCTAAGTTTTATTACTCATACAATTTTAATTGGCATAAAGTCAGATCTTAGACATGTAAAGAAACAAAACCAGTTTCTTTAAGTATAATGAATAAGTTTGTGTTTTCATTTCTGCTAGAAATGTTAAATCAATGTTTAACATTTACTCAGGTGTGTGACTCTTTTTGAAACAATTTAAGAATTATTTTTGACATTTCACTTTTGTTCCATGTAAAGCAAGTTGTCTGATTGTAAATATTTGTGCTCCTTGAAAATATTTCCACATTTCAATAGCAAGTAGGTACCTAACTGCATTATGTCTGTGTTATAATCTCATCTGTGATGACTCGTTGTCTTTCTATCAGAAGATATTTCAGTCAAATAAGAAGGTAACAAATAATACATTGATTTACAGAGATTGTCTAGCCCACAACAACATACCACATTGAGACCAATTAATCATGAGAAAAATCTCATGCGTTTATACTTTCAGTGGGATTGCATTAGTCCCCAGCAAGACATAATCAGTGAAAATTTTCTTCTGTTGAGAATCTTTCAGGAAGAAATACTGCCATTAAAACTTTATGGTTTTGATACAGATGACGTAGCAACTGCAAACTTCTAGGAGATTTGACTGTTAAACCCTTTAACTTCTGTATCATTTTCCTTTTACCAGAAAATATCAGGAGAATTCCTGTGTCTTGGACAGAGGGGAAACAAACCAAACCAGCAACCAAAAAAATCCCACACTTTCTGCGTGTCATTTTTATTTTACTGTGGGAAGTCAGAGGAATCAAACACACATTCTGCCCTAGATTCTTAATTGTTTTTAATCAAGGACTTGGATTAGTCCTTGATAAAAATACAAGGAATCCAATTCTGAATATCCTTGAATAAAGGGTAGCTTACAGATGTTGTACTCCCAAAATAGAAGAGAGAAAAAGCTATGACTCATAAGGCCCTAATTTCATCTTTACTTTTTCCTTGTTCTTGGGAGAAATTACATTGCTTCAATTGATGACTTCTCAAAGAAGCAAAAGATTTCTCTTTTCTGCTGATGTGGATTATAGAGTGATAAAAAAAAGAAAAATCTGGTTTTTTCATAGTGATAGAGTGACAGGAGAATAATTGCTTTTTTTCTATACAATCACAACCAGGAGCTCATAGCACTTTGTATCTGCTTATATATATGCACATGGTCTCTACAATGCTAGACTCAAGATTGTTTCTTTCTGAAATGGTCTTATCTTCATTTTCAAATGCTGCAAATCCGTTTTCAAAGAAAGAGTATTTCAATCACTTATCTTGGTGCATGGAAGTTTCTGCTGTTTTTCAGAATGTCAGAATTTAAATTATTTTGTTATTTTATGAGTAAAGAAAAGATGGGCCTTTGTGAAAAACCTTTTCTCTCATGCATTTGAGCCCTAACACCACTAACACCAGCTTTGATGCCGTCCTCTGGATGGATCCAAGGACCTTCACATCCTTCTTGAATCAGGGGGTCCAGAGCTGTACTCAGGGTGAGGCTGAATGAGGTGGGGTAACTGTCTGGTTTGAGCTGGTGATGCACCCCAGGATGGGGTTTGCCCTCTTGGCTGCCCAGGCACCCTGCTGACTCCTGCTGAGCCTGCTGCTGACCAGCATCCCCAGATCCCTCTCTGCAGGGCTGCTCTCCAGCTGCTCCCCTCCCAGTACATACCTGTGTTTTTTCCTGTGATTCTAGTCAAGGCTCAATTGAAATGCAAGTTAATTTTACTGAGACCTTTATAGTGCCTACTGAAGCCAGCTAGTCATGCCTGTGGCTGATAAGAGAGAACAAAAGCCAGCTAGACTTCTACTTTTCAATAAGTTTCAGTAAGTTTTCAATAAGTTTTATCTCTTAGGCACCTTTAAAATCTAAAACAAAAAGTTATTTAATAATAATTTATCTTCATAAGCAATGTTTTTTATTAAAAATTCTTTGCACCCCTTATGACCTTCATAGAGGATATGTACATGGACAACACTTACAAGAAAATATTCCAGAGATTTACTTCAAATACAGTCTTCTGAAACAGAAACTTTATGGGGAAGATAAAAATCCATTGTACATACCTGTTAAAATAACACAGACCTTGAATAACTCTTTCTTCTTCATAACTGCATGCAATATGCTCAATAACCTGTGGGACAAATTTTTCTAACATTCATGATGAAATCCTTCTGCTGTTTAAATCAGTAGGACTTTTGCCTTTCAATTTAAGGTATCCAGTTTTCACCTTCAGATTGTTTTCCTTTAAAAGCAGTATCTTCTCTTATTGCAGAGATCTTCCTTTATTTTAACAACTTGAATCTGCAATAATTTGTAAAGATCATAAGAGGAAACAAATCACTTCAACAAAGAAGTATCTCAGTCTGGTAATCAGTTAGCTATATAGCTGAATCATCAGGGACAAATTGCCTGCATCTTGGTATCTGCCAAAAGATGGTACCTAAAAGAAGAATATATTAAAACTCTCATATCTGGAAACACCTTCTATGTCATCTCAATGAAGAGAAATTTCATTTAGAAACATAAATAGATCAGTCAGCACAGAAGTTCTAAATTGGTGACATTTTTCACTTTCCACATTTTAATTTTTTTTTCCAAAGGCAGTACTCCTAATGTATGACTTTGATATACCCTGCCTAAGGGAAATGAAATTGATGTCTTAGGGAAATAATATATAGGGAGATAATGCTTTAGAAATTCTAGTGTATCACATATGCAATTTTCTATTTATAAAACGAAGTAAATAGAAGACAGGGTGAGAAAAATCATAAAGTCATAGATTCATAGAATGGCCTGGGTTGGAAGGCACCTTAAAGGTCATTTAAAGGTCATTTAATTCCAACCCCGTGCCACAGGCAGGGACACTTCCACTAGACCAAGTTCCTCAGAGCCACATCCTACCCAGCCTTGAACACTGCCAGGGAAGGGGCATTCACATCTTCTCTGGGCAACATGTTCCAGTCCCTCACCACCCCCAGTAAAGAACTGTTTTCTAATATCTACTCTCAATCTGAAACCATTCCCACCTGTCCTGTCACTTCATGCTCTTGTAATAGTCCCTGAATATTTTGCTTGTGGGACACAATTAGGTCACTCCAAAGCCCTCCCTTTCCCAGGATGAATGATCCCAATTCTCCATACTTCTAATCAGCTTAGCAGTCCTCCTCTGGATTCACTCCAAAAGGTCAGTGTCCTTCCTGTGCTGGCGATTCCAGGGTGGGGTATCACCAGAGACCAGAGCCAAAACCACCTCCCTCAGCTTGCTGGTCATGCTTTTTTTGATGCAGCCCAGGATATCACTGGCTCTCTGAAAGGCAAGCACACATTTTAGGGTCATGTCCAGTCTCTCACCCACCAGCATCCCCAAGTCCTTCTTGGCAGGGCTGAGAAAGTAAGAACTAGTGATGTTGTCAAATAAAGTTTGACATATTTACAATTTAATATATTTTTCTTAGGAAAGAACTGAGCATCTTCCTTTTTCTGGTAAAATGAAACATGCTTACTGTTGCTTATAGGAAAAGCAAAACTGCATAAAAAATTCTGAACAGGGTCTTTGGTTGGTCTCACTGATTGCTACCACATAGCATTGGTTAAAAAGTGGAATTTAAGCAGACAGGTTTAGAGAAAGTTCCTGTACTAAAGAGTACAATAACAAAAGTTAGAGTCAGCATGTGTCTGAGCAACTTGTGATTTTCTGACTTCCCTTGTTTTTAATTTGTAAGGACACCTGCAGGATGATCTTGAACTATACCAGTATTCAAAAAAACTCTATCCAATTCAGTGTCCTGGTTTATTTTTCTTGATACTTCCCTGAAATAGAATAATCAATCAAAATCAATCAAAATCACTTATGACATCCTACATGTGGCAAGTCTGACTGGCAGATGTTAAACAAATTTGGTTACTTTGCCTGTAAGCCACTACTTGTACTTTTGCAAATGAGACATTTAACAGAATTTTCAAAACATTGTTGTAAGGACTGTAGACAGTTTGTCCATGCAACTTGAATCCTGAATACATAGACTCTTTTAAAGTGTGGGAAGTTGCACAGTTCTTCCATGCCTAGGCATGCAAGACAATAGTCTAGAATATTTATAAAATATATGGGAGATGTACTAGAAGTGCTGTGTAGTGGTTTAGGTTCACCAATTTGAAATTTCCCAGCTAATGCATCAAATAGTGTAGTAGTTTTTGTGCTGCCCAATCAAAGGTGCACTCACTAGGGTGTACTTACTAATTTCTTGCTGTGAGATGGGATTAGGAGAAAGGCAAAACAGGCTCAGAACTTAAAAAGGGTATAAAAAGAGGTTTATTGACAGTAACTAAAGGAACAAAAATGAGAAAAAAAAAA